>NW_004624792.1:3177358-3275658 GCF_000247695.1 Heterocephalus glaber | reverse complement strand
GAACTAGGGTTAGAGATCCCATTTGACCCAGCTATTTCCCTGCTGGGTATCTTCCCCAAAGAATTAAAAGAATCATATCACAGTGCACCCATGTTGATAGCAGCACAATTTGTAATAGCTAAAACTTGGAAGCAGACCAATTGCCCATCAACTGGAGACTGGATAAAGAAAATGTGTGTGTGTGTGTGTGTGTGTTTTAATAAAATGGAGTACTACTCAGCCATAAGAAATGAGAAATTAGACATTTATAGCTAAATGAATGCACATTGAGGCCATACTCTTAAGTGAAATAAATAGGACACACGTATGCAGATACCAAATAGTTTCTCTAGTGTGAGAACCTGAAAGTGTAAATAAGGACTAAAAGGTATAATAGATAATGTGAAACAGGAAGAAAAGGGGCAAAGGGGAAGGGGAAGTGTGAGGGCTAGGGGAAAGGAAAGAAGGGAATGGAATGAATATGAGAAAATGAAAAACTGGAAACATAGTCTTTGTGAATAGGGAGGGATGGAGGTGGTGAAGGGAGGGCAGGGGAAGGGTGAAAAATAAGAACCAAGAGAGATTATGTAAAGGTGTGAATTTCCAATGATGAATGTCATTATATTGCATACCTAAAATGTACCAATAAAATAAAATTTTTAAAAAATGACAAGGGAACAGATTCTAAGTATCGGTAATAAATTTTAAAAAAGGAGTAGGCAAGGGAATAAGTTGCCATTGTAAACAGAGTGGTCAGTGGAGCCTCACTGAGAGGCTGACACATGAGGAAAGACTGGAGGAGAGGAAGTGGCTCAGGAAGATCTGGGGAAAGAGCACTCCAGGCAGAGAGGATGGGACACCTTGGTGCAGGGGCCCTAAAGTGGGGGTACCTGGCTTGTCTGGTGAACAGGTAGGGCTGGGCCTCAATTGAGCAAGTGGGGAAGGGAGGGAGGGAGGAGAAGAAAGTAGAGCAGAGGGTAGGGTGAGATTTGCAGGGCCTCCCTGGCTGTATAAGGACTTTGGCTTTGTGTGAGATGAGGGGAGGTGCTGGATGCTGCTTATTGAAGAGGTATGGTTGACTTGGGCCCTTCTGGTTGCTGTGTCTGGAACAGGCTGGGAAGAGGGTTCCTACACAGGGAGATCAGGTAAGAGGAAAGGCCAGGGAAGCCATGATGGATATATCATGAGAGAGACAGACAGACAGACAGAGACAGGGATTTGATAGATAATGATTGATACAGACATGGATGTAGCTTTTAATTTGATAAATTATAAAGGATTTCTGGACAGATTGGATGTGTGGCGATGGGGAACAGGAGCCAAAGATAACTTTCTTGGCAGAACCTGTGTTGCAGAAGAAAATCTGAGTTTCTGAATGCCATAAATTTAATGCCTTTAGATGGCTGGTAGTAGATTATAAAGAGGCTCCTCAGAAATATACTTATAAGGTTTTGTCAGAGAACTGTATCTGTGTTTATCGTCTGCGTGTCTTCCTAGTTTGGTAGGGTGAGAAGGGAGCACTTAGAGAAGGGGGATGTTCTGCATGAAGCGAAAGGCAGAAAGATCTGTAAGTAACTCACAGGGTCCTGAAGCAGGCTGCAGCCCCAGCAACTTTGAAGTGTTGCTGCTCAAACTCCTGTTTCCTTAATTCCCCAATTCCCCTCCTCTCTTTGCGTGATTGAAATAGCAAGCTTTTCCCAACACCACAGTTACAAGTAGCACCTGTCCCATCATCTCCATGTTCATGGGCTTTTAAAAAGCAACTGTGCTGGGCGGAGGATGTAGTTCAGTGGGAAAGCACTTGGCTGACATGCACAAAGCCCTGGGAATTTTAAATACTACAAAGCAAAACACTCCAAAAATACCCACAAGCTTTATTGAGGTGTAATACATGAACCATTTAGTTCATCCTTTTCAAATATGCAATCTAGTAGTATTTAGCATAGTTCTAAGTCATGCAATTATCACCACAATGTGTTTCAGAATTTTTCCATATCTCAGAAAGAAATTCTGCACCTTGTGTGTTCTCCACACTGCCCCTGGCAATCCCTAATCTAATCCCTGTCTCCATGGGTTTGCCTTACCGACTTTTCATATGAATGAAATAGTTCAGTATGTGAGTTCTGTGTCTCTTGCTTCTCTCACTCAGCATATTATTTTCAAGGGAATATGTATGAAAACTTAACATCTTCATATTACCAAACTCACTTGTTATTTTTGCATATAAAACATTTTGGGAGAATTAAAAAAGCACACACACAAAAGAGATGGAACAAAGCAGAAAGACTAAACCACATATTACAAAGGGACTTTCTGTGCCTAGAGAGCTAATGTGTGCGTGTGTGCACGCATATGCATGTGTATTAATTTATTTACTTTCACAATTGAATACAGACTCTGCAGAGTTTGTGAGTAAATCTCAAGACTAGTGACTTTCCAGTGGCCCAATGATTTTTCTTTCATTCAGTGATTGAATAATGATTTATTAACCACTACACTCCAGGTCCTATGCCAGGTACTGGGGGTAAACACAGTGGTGAACCAAACAAGGCTGTGGAGTCGGGAGATAAGTCGATATTAAATAAAATATTGAGCAAAAGAGATATGAAATAAACTGATATCAAAATTACAATCTGTGATAAGTGCCTTGAAGGATTTATGATATTACACAGAGAGTAAGAAGGACCTACTTTAAACTGGATAGAGATGAGCACAAATATCTGTTGAAAGATGAATGGATAAACTAAATGTGGAATATCCATGCAATGGAATACTACTCAGACTTCAAAAGGAAGTTAGTTAATTTTGATACATACTACATGAATGACCCTTGAAGACATTATACTAAATGAAATAAGCCACACACAAGAAGATAAAGATTGTATGATCCCACTTAAAGGAGGCACCTAAAATAGTCAAAATCATAGAGGCAGAAAGTTCAACTGTTTTTACCAGCAGCTGGGGGAGGGACAAATGGACAGTTACTAAATGAATACTGAAATTCAGTTTGGGAAGATGAAAAAGTTCTGGAGCTGGATAGTGAGAATGATTACACACCAGAGTGAATATGCTTAATACTGCTGAACTATACACTTAAAATGGCTAATGTGATATATTTCATGTATTTTTACCACACTTTAAAAAAAATACCCCTGGAAGGTCTCTCGGAGGATCCTGTCCTTAAGTTGGGACCCAAAGTGTGAGAAGGCACGAGTCAGTGGAAGATGGTCTGGTCAATGGGAACAGTGTGCGCAAAGCCTCAGAGGAGGGAGGGAGCTTAGTGCTGTATTGTAGGAGCCATAATGGCTGGGGTGAAGGATATGGGGCTGATGGCATGAGGTGGGCTAGGCTAAGCTGTAAAGGAGCGAGTGGAAGCCATTCACAGATATCTTAAGCAATAGAGTGACATGATTTAATTTCCAGTTTGAGTGATCAACCAGACTACAATGTGGAAAATGGGTTGGGAAGAAGACCTGAGCAGGCAGGAGGCCAGTTAGGAGGCTGCTGCAGCTTCCAAAAGAGAGTGACTGGACCTTGGGCTAGGAGAGTGGGAGGGGATGAAGAGAGAGGAGGGTCACAGCTTCGCCTGAGAAGTGGGAACCTTGTTCTTCATGGGGGATTGGATTTGGAGACCTAAAAGAAACATTGGATGATGTCTCAGACTTCTCATGTGTGATTCATGATATTGAGACAGAGTAGATTTGGAAGGTGGAGTTAGCTTGGATCATGTTTGGCTTGAGCTGCTGAGATACACAGGAATGGCCAGAGGTCATGCTTTAGTAGTGTCAGAAATCAGGTTAGAGATCTCTTTGCAAATGAAACTTGGAAACTCTTGGATCATTCTTATAACTCTGAACTATGAAATATTTGCATAACAGGGTAAAACCAGCTAGTGCCTATATTTCCTCACTGTTCTATTTTGAGTTTGTTTTGTTAAAAGACAAGGAATAAAGAGTTTTCAAGATCTAAAAATACTTTGGGGTTAGTATAACCAAGATTGTTTCCTAATAGGATGGAGCGAAGTCCAGCTTAATGCTTGGCCTGGTTTTATTTAGTCAGTTTTAGGTGCTTATCCACAGAACCAGAATGTGAGAAAATTCTAGTGATTTGTGGAACTCTTGCCCTAGTTTTGCTGTGAACTTTGAGATAGAAGACAGGTGCTGGTTTATTAAAGACTTTGGTCCCTAAACTAATTAACTGGAGTCAATTTTGTCCAAAAGGGACATTTTAGGTTCTCAGAACTCAGGGGATATCATTAGCATCTAGTGGTAGAGACCAGGAATGCTGTTAGACATCTCTCAAGAAATACCCTCAAATGTCAGTAGTGTTGAGGTTGAGATAGAATATGAATTTTTGTAAAATGCTGTGTTCTGCAGGACTCAGTCCCAGGCACATTTCCCACTCCATGCTGTGTATCTCCTGTGTACACCAAACCCAGCCCATCACGAACTGAACTCCCTAACCAGTTTCAAAGATGGTTCCTCTCTTGCTGATGATTACACCAGAAATATGAACCAGAACCTTAACCCCTTTTTCTTCCAACCTGCATCCCACTTTCATTTCTAATCATCTCTAAGATCCAGTGCTTCTACCTGCAGAATACCTTGGATCTGATGAGCTACCTCTATCTCCCCTGCCATCCACTTAGTTCAAACCATCATCTTCCCTCCCCTGGACTATCCCAGTAGCCTCCTAAGTGACATGTCCATTTCGAGCCTGCTGCTTTCATCCCAGAGCAGCCAGTCAGGTCCTGAGTTGTACCCCTACCCAGCTGCAAACCCTTTTAGTAGCTCACCACTTCAGTTGTAAAAACAGCCACTTTCTCTCCACAGCTCCTGGACCCGGATTGCTCTGACCCGTGCCTCCTCCTGCTTGTACTCTTCAGCTTCAGTCCAGCATCATGGTCCTTTTCTGTCCCCAGACCTTCATATTTGTTGCCTTCTCACCTGAAACACCCTTCCTTGGAATCATTCCTTCTTATCTTTGGCTTTTGGGCTCCAGTGTCATTTCCTGAGGGTAAGCTCTGATAACATCAAGTAAAAGACTCCCCCAAATCTTTTCTTGTACTCATCTGAGTGGAACCTTCCCTTGCTTGTGGGAATTATTGGTGTGCTGTACCCGTGATGCTGGATAGTTCCTGAGGAGGGATCCCGTTGGTCGTGCTCATGATAGCTCAGTGGCAGACAAGGGCTGAAGCTTGTGTGAATGATGTGAATGGGATGTTAGTGGTAGGAGTTGCTTCCTGGGTGGGTGAGGATGAGCTGAAGTGAGGAAATAAGAAATGGGGGCCATAGAATGGAACTGTTAACTCAGTTGAGGGGTATTCAAGAAGGTCCCCTTCAAGAAGGTCTCTAAGAAAGGGCTACATTGGAAGGTGATCTTGAAGAATGGTGAGGGGTTCCCCAGTCTTGGGTGAGAATGAAAAGCCCCAGTTGGTGTGAGTGGGAGACATATTTGAGATTCAGCCAATCCTAAAGAAAACCTGGCCTCTGATCATGTCCACACATGGTTGGGATAGACCATCCAGAAAATGGCAGCTTCCACAGTATGGACCAGCAACATCTCATCCCAAACATACATGTCACTCTCCCAAGGATCCTGTTAATATAGATTCTGGGTTTGTTCAGAGAGCTAATTCTCCATTTCTATCAGGCAGATGCTACAAATACTGTTGTTCTGTAGAGAACAGGGGAAAACCAGAGATGATGTTGAAAATGGCAGCACCTCTGTCATCATGTGCTCTTTGTGTATGGCAGAGGAGCTCCATCTGTCTCTTTAACACTTAATTTTTCCTTTACACTGTCTTACTGGGGCTTCATTGATGACACATCTATATGGCATATTCAATTTTTTTTTTGCATATTCAGTTTTTAAAAATTTCTTATTCTTTATGGGCCTTCTCATGTTATTAAAAGAATAGAAGCAAAAGAAGACAGGTTAAATCACACATGTCCTGTTCCTCCATGTGCAGGTCATCAGTGTCAAACAACCACAGTAAGCGTGTTGATGCTTTTGTTAAACGTCAGCCACCTCAATATTATTTTATCCACACTTGCATTTGCCAGGTGCCCTCTTCCTCCTGTGATCTTCGTATTACCTCTGTTGTAGTTTTTGATAGAGTAATTTTGCCTGGATGGTGTGTTCTCTGTCACTTAAACTTCTGGACACCTTCCTGCCTCCCGCCAGCCCCTACATCTTCAGAAAAGACAAAATAGAATTAGTCTAAGCTGGTCTTCATTTGGAAAGTGAATCCTTTCTCTTCTTCTTTTTTTAAACTTTATTATCATTCGCTAAACACACATGTATACAAAAATTAAAAATTTTCAAAGAAAAGCAATGCAAGGGAAAAAAACTACAATAATATTCAAATATAATAGAACTCAACCAAAGCAAAACTGAAAAGTACTTAAACATTTTTCCATATAATTTAAAAAAACATCTCAAACATTAACAAGACATCAAAGGATGTGATTTGTTTTAGAAAGGTTTTCAAAACTAATATTGAACAAATAGTGGTCGGGAAAAAAATCCTAATTAGCTAGTAGACTCCACATAGGCCAAACTTTTTAAATTTAAATTTCAATACAGTCATGTGACACATGATGGAAATATAATCTGAGAAATATGTTATTAGGCAGTTTCATCCATGTGTATTGCAAAGTACCATGCAGAGTGCCAACTTCTAAATGCAAACTGAGAAGGTATACGTCAATCATCTGTGATGGCCCCTTGATATTATCCAAATACACAGTTAAACACGAGATACTTGAGGCTACCATTGGCATAGCAGCACACTGTTTTACAGTAAACTCTTTTACATAAGTAGGATTATGCTCTAAAGGATGAAAAGCACAGCAGGTTATGATAAGTACCTAAAACAGTAACAGTCATTTATCACACTATGGAGTACTGTGTACTGTACATAGTTGTATGTGCTTCTTCTGGAAACACAGCCTTCTCTCCTTTGATCTCAGTGCCTCTTCCTTCCCAACCCACTGATGAGCTCCAGCCTAGTCTCTATCTACATCTCTTCCTATAGTTTTAAACACAATCTGTATATGGATTCTTTCCAGATTCCAGCCTGTAACTCTGATCTCTCCCCTTCCCCTCCTGCCACCCCTACCCCTTTGAACCTTTTCTTCCTATTTCAAATTATCAGTTATTTGTTTTAATCATTTTAATCTTTGTTTACACTTTCAGTTTCTCACACCAGAGAAACTATTCAGTATTTACACATGTGTGTCCTATTTATTTCACTTGAGGATGGCCTCAATGTGCATCCATTTAGCTATAAATGTCTCTAGTTTCTCATTTTTTATGGCTGAGTAGTACTCCATTTTATTTTTAAAAACCACATCTTCTTTAGCCATTTTCCATTTGATGGGCACTTGGGCTGTTTCCAAGCTTTACCTATTACAAACTGTGTCGCTATAAACACGGATGCACATATATCGCTGTGGTATGATTCTTTTCATTCTTTTGGGAAGATACCCAGCAGGGGAATAGCTGGGTCAAATGGGACCTCTAAGCCTAGTTCTTTGAGGTATCTCCATACTGATTTCCACAGTGGTTGCACCAGTCTGCACTCCCACCAACAATGGAGAAGGGTTCCTTTCTCCCCACATCCCCTCCAGCATTTGTTATTGAATGATTTCTTGATAGCAGCCATTCTTTCTGGGGTGAGGTGGAATCTCAGGGTTGTTCTCATCTGCATCTCTCGAATAACCAGTGATGTTGAACATTTTTTCATATATTTATTTGCTGCTTTTACTTCTTTGTCTGAGAAATGTCTGTTCATTTCAGATGCCCATTTTTGAATCGGGTCTTTATGTTTGGAGGGTCTGATTTTTTTGAGATCTATATATATTCTAGATAGTATACCTTTTCTTAAAATTATAGTTAAGCACATGGATTTTACATTATCTGGAGCCTTCTTTAAGATCCACACACTACAGGTGGCTGAGGAATTTTCTGTGTGTGACTGTGCCATTCATTCTTAACTTGTCAAGAAGGAAATCTTCGATTTGGCTGTACATTTAGGATCACTTGAAGAGCATCAGCAATGTTGCCACCTGAATTCTCCACCCAGAGATCCTGATTAATCACCCGGGGGATACACCTAGGGCCATTCGAGGGTTTGGTCAAGACAGACTGCTTGGAAAGGCAGATGATGTGGAAGTCTTTTATAGGATGACATTTTGTGTATCAAAAATGTTCTTGGGCTTAAAGAAATACCCATTATGAGCCTGTGGGGGAAATGATAGAAATAAATGAGTAGATTCTTCGGCTTGGATCCTGCAACATGTCAGTTGTAGCTGGCCTTAAGTCACTTTACTTCGTAGCTCACAACTATGTAGTGATTTGCTGATGACAAAGACCTTCAATAACTGATGAATTAATACATTCATTTCCACTTTACAGATGGGGACATTGAGGCACAGGGAGACCAAACACAGATTCAGCACTCTCCCCCCCGCCCCGCCCCAACCTTTCTGAGCTCTGGATTCATCTTGTAAAAATAATAAATTTGGAGATTTTTCCCTAACAACCATGATAGCTCTAAAATAGGTGGGTCTGGTCTATTATTTTTAACTACTTGGTAGTTTGACAGAACCCTCCAAATGAATGAAATGGGCTCAAGAATGAAGATACGATCCAAGTAGCCCCTCTATTTGTAAGAACAAAGATTTAATAATCATACCTAACCTAGATGAGGAACTCAACCCTGACTACTGGGCCTTGAGATCACTTCAGGGAGCCTTTGAAAAAGTAGAAATTCCTATGTCCTATCCTTTGTGTTTCTGAAGTTCTGAAGTGATTTTGAAGCAGATGACTCAGTACTTGAGGCCTGCTTTTTGGTCTTCTTAGAGATTACTCTTATCTGATCAATAGTGGTTGTATGAATGGTCTTCAACCCTGATTTTATGAATTGCAAGCAGTTGGCTGACCCAAACCAGCCTAGATTGAGCAGCCAGCATTGGACAGGCTGCATCCATCAGGCACACATTGTAGAGACAAGGAAGTTGCCTTCTATACAAATCATGTAAAATCATGACGTGGCTATTGAGACCGAACTCTTGACCACTTAGAAGTCATTTCCTAATGGGTTAGGGCAAGGAGGTGTTGGGAAATGAAAGAGACAAAGAAATGTGGAACCATGTGTTCCCTCTGTTAGGCTGAAGCTGTCCACGGAATGAATACATTTTTCACAAATCACATATAATATTATTCACATCAGTGAACCCCTTTAGTTAAAGCCAATGAAGGTATTTTGAGGGTTGCAGAATGTAAGGATCAAGCAAGTATATTTTGAGGGGTTTGATCAAAAGCTCTCTGGCCTTAGTAGAACAGGCAATCTCCAGAGAATCCTGACTGCCAAGTCCTTGTGACACATCTTCCTTCCATCTTCCCAGAAACCTTCTCTCTCTCTTGCTCTCCCCCGCCTGTCCACCCACCCCCATTTGGAAGCCAGCCCATCATAGTTTTAATTGTCCAATTCCCAGAGCGTGAATATGTATGTAAACATACAACAGGATGTTCCTCACAGCTGTGCAGAGGGCTCGGGAGCCAGCGAAATGGTTTCTTTGTTCCAAACTGAGTTAATCCTCTCAAACCTTCAGCTATGTTTAGAGTAATTGTCAAGTTATTCATTTTCATTTTAAAAGGACCTTTAAAAATTTATAAATTGAGTATATTTTTATCTTTTCAAGGATTTACTCAAGTGAGTAAAAGATTTTTAAAAAGATGTTTGGGTTACTTTTTCCATCTTAAGATTTTTAAAAATATCTATATTTATTGAGATCTTCTAAATCAATTTTACACTTACAGACTTGTGGAATTTGAAAATTATGATAACCAATATGTTAAAAGAATTAGAAACACAGGCTTTAGTCAGTGTTTGGACCTCTTGCATTTGTATTTATAATATATAGATCTAGCAGAAAGAGAATCTTTTGTTACACAAGTTAGGAATTGAAAATTAGCCATCCCTTAAGTAAGATAGAAACATTGTGTTCAGTGTTACTAAAATAAAAAAGCAAACATCAGTCCATAGCTGATAACAACCCCAGGTTTTAAAAGTTAATTTTGCATTTTATGTTTGTCTCTCTGGCAGCCTTCACCCCTATCCACAAAATCTCCTGATACCATTTGAGTGAAGTAATTTCTCTCTGGTTTTCATTTTACTGTAAGACTTTTTTTGCTTGTTCCATAAAAGCCTTCTCATACTGCTTTTGACCAAATTTGGGCTGTGCTAAAGCATCTTACAATTCTTGCGTAATTTCTCTCTGCATTTCATTTTCCAGCTAGGTCTTTTAGGATTGTTCCATAAAAACCTCCTCAGATTACTTTGGACCAGATATGGACCTTGCCAAAGTATCTGCTTAAGTGTACTTTAGTGGCTTCTGTTTCTGGATAATATCCTACTGATTGGAGGTTAGACTCAGTGAGTCCTTTTTAATGTAGAGAATATGGCCACAGTAATGGGATGATACTTCAGAGGCTGGGAGACCAGAAGAGGCTATGTCCCACTGGCTTGAGTTCTGTGGCTGTCTGCATTGCTCTGAGAGAAGCCAGAGCCATATTGGATCTGCTGTATGGAGAGATGCATGTGGCACAAAACCAAGGGTGGCCTCCAGCCAGCACCCCCAAGCAACTGAATCCTGCCAACAGCCCTGAGAGTGAGCTTGGAACTGGATCTTTCCTGAGTGAACTTTCAGATGATGTGCCTGGCCGACACCTTGATTGTAGCCTTGTAGGAATCCTGAGCCATGCTTGGATTCCTGAGCCACCAAAACTGAGATAATAAATACTTGCTAAATCTCGTGGCGCTTTGTAGGCAGCTATAGATAACTAATACAAGGACAAATATTCAAGGCATACCTAAAATGCCACCTGCCTTTAGGGATCTCTTCAGTTGTCAGTAATCACTAGTAAGTTAACACGTGGAACCATCACCCTTGTCATTTCTGGATGAAGGAAAGGCTCCAACAAAAATAGTTTCCAGACTGTAGTTTTTTTCCTGCATATTATTTCATTTTTTTAGTTCCTTTTTTGAATAAGCAATATATGCAAATGGTAGAACCATCAAAAGGCACCAAAGAGTGTGAAGTGTAAGGTACGTTTTCTTGCCTTCTTTTGCCCTAGATATTCAGTTCCATTTCCTAAAGTTCCCACCCATTGTTAGTTCATTGGTTCACCTTCTAGAGACAGTATTTACATTTACAAATGTATACATACCTATTTCTCTTGCCCTTTAAAATAAATGGCAGTGGAATTTGCCTACCAATTGCCTGCATCAGGAGTCTGGCAGATACAAAACAGATTGAAATGTTAAGTAATTTCCGCCATTAGAGTCTGCTCACAATTTAATAGGTAAGAATTTAACTTGAGGAGTAGCTGGAAAATCTTTGAGAGAAAGATAACACATACCCTTTACCTGGTGTCACCATTTTCTTACTCAGTGGCTTCTCTGTAAGGCAGGTAAGGCAAGGATAGGGTAATTGGGGCTGGCATTTTTTATCTCTACTTGTCAAGGCTGATTATTTTTTGTCTAGGTCTCATATTTGGGGAACATGGTGGCATAATCATAGGTCTGAAGTGAGACTTAGAGAAGCTGCCTGGTCCTCCCACCCCTTGCTTTTGGGCAGACACATCCAGGTGCCTTGCTTTTGAGCAACTTCCACAATGACGTGGTTGTTGACCTTTGGTGGGGGAGTGAAAATAGTATTGGAAAGTGTCCCAGACAGTTGTTTCATCCTTTTCTCTTGATATTTTCTGGCCAACTTTTCCTTAAGAAACCTTTGTATTGTGAAAATTTCATTGTCTTGTTGTCATTTTTCCAGTGCTGAGGATTGAACCCAGGGCTTATGCATGCTAGGCAAGCGCTCTACCACTCAGTTACATCTCTAGCCCCAAATGGCAGTGCTTTGTGTGATTTGCTCTGGGTCACCTCTAAGGATCTAAAATGAGTCTGTGCTAGCTGGGGAATGTGTCCAGATGAGGAAAGTGGAGGGCTTGCTGTTGTGCTTTATTTCTATTATCCCAATGGCCAGATCTGGGTGAGTGTTGTTCCTCATGTTGGGGTGCCCCAGGCTGCCAGACCCAGAATTAACCCCTTCCACGGCTAGCCCAGAGACCCTTGCTGCACATCTTACCCTATTTGTGACTGGGTTTCACTTTTTACAAAGTGAAGGTGATTAAACCAGATAATTAAAACAACTCTCAAGAATGGTGGAGCCTAATTCAAATGGTAAATGAAGCTAATAAATGTCTCAGAAGACAGGTGATTTAGGAATTAGAGATGATACTCGTATTACAGTCATTAACCTTAAAATTTTATGTAGCATGACAAACAAGTCACAGCGGAGGCCAAAGAGTCACTGACCAGCCCTTGGCTTAACATAGATGTCAGCTTTGTTTTCTTAATGTGAATACCAGCTTTCGATTGAATTGAGGGTATTAAAGTGTACTCACCTGCTTTGCTATGCCAACTGCTAAGTTGGCCAATCCTTATTTATTTATTGTTCAAAAACAGTGTAGAAGAGAGCAGCTTACAAATAATTGGGATTCAGTCTTCCATCTACTGTGTATCCTGGCACAATTACCAGACAGTTTCTTTTGACTAGAGCAACCCAGGAGTGGATAGATTTTAAATAATTGCTTAATTATTTCACTGCTCTCTGACAGAGTTTCTAAGTAGAACCAATTAATGTTTCTTTGCTTGGAGCCACTCATCTGTGACCTTGATAATGTGGGGTGAAAATCCCTCCCTTCATCTCTCCCTCCCTTCTTCCCTCCTCTCCAAATATTTGAGTACCTACTATGTGCCAGGCACTCCTAGGTATTGTGAAAGCAGCCAAGGGAAAATGAGACAAACTCCTAAAGTACCTGCCCTTGTGGCACTTACATTCTCATGTAGCTAGAACAAACACACTAACACGTAGTGTTAACGTTTGTCACATGTTGATGGTAAATGCAATGGCAAAAATAACTCGGGGCAGGCGTGAGGGCTGTTTTGTATAGAGAGGACTGCAGGAGGCCTTATTAAGGTGACTTTTGTTCACTCAACAAATGGCCGTAGGATACTTCTGTGTCTCAGGCTCTGCTTTCGGCTCAGGGGAAACACCTAAACGACGGAACCAAAACCCCTGCCTCCGTGAGTGCACATTCTAGGGGGAAGAGACAGATAATCAATGCATTTAGTCTGTTAGAAGTGCTGCAGGAAGTGCCCTGCAAGGTAAGGGTTGTACAGTTTGAATGTGATGGTAATTGGGCAGATCTCCTAAGGAGGTGACATTTAAGGTAAGGTGGGACAGCAATGGGAAGATGGGCACAGGGACAGTGCCTGCACAACACTGGGAGGGGCACCATGCCAGAGGCTGCCAGGACCAAAGAGGGGCTGTGTAGCTGGAACAGAGGGAGGGAAAGTGGTAGAGACCAAGGGAAAGGCAACAGGTAGGTTTGGGGTTCACCCTGACAGAAATGAGAACCTGTGACAGACAGGGATTGAACCCAGGGCACTTAACCACTGAGCTACACCCCAGCCCTTTTTATTTTTTAATTTGAGACACAGCCTCACTAAGTTGCAAAGTTTCCCAGGCCAAGCTCAAACTTGCTATCCTTCTACCTTAGCCTCCAAGTGCTGGGAGTGTAGACATCTGCCAGTGTGCCCAGCAGGCAGGGCTTTGAGCTGAGGAGTAAATAAAATGGATCCGCATTGCCTTCTAAGAGAAGCCACTCCACTTCTGTGCTGACTTTAGAATGAAAGGGTCTGGGGTCTGGGAGCAAAGCTCCCCTTTGCTGGCCTGGGGGAGCCTGGGAGAAGAGTGAGGTCAGCCGGGGAAGTCAGCAGCTCTGTTTTGGTTAGAAACGAATTTTTTAACTTAGCTGTAGTAATGTAGAAACACTCAGGGGAACCACCCTCCTCTTTATGAACCGTTCAGCACACAAAGAACACTGGTGCCAAACTACTATCTCAGTGAGAAAGAAACTTGAGGATTGGCAGCTCAGCTGAGGGCAGAGTGGTAGTTACTCACACTAGAAGCTGCCTTGTTCTCCATGTTTTCTCTCCCAGATCCCTTGCCCTGATTAAAAGAATTGTGAAATGCTGCTGCTCTGGCCTGAGTGTCTTTGGCCCTTCCTCTCTGTCTGCAGAGGACCATGGGAACTTGCAGGAGTCTTGTCTTGGCCAGAGAGTAACACTGTTCCTTCCTGGAGTCTCAGGTGAGGAGTCACATTTCCAAACACATCTGATTAGGACGGTTCCTGTTTGGGAAGGCCCAAGCTCTTTGCACAGACAATCCCTGGATGGGGCTGTTTCTTTCACTTGTGCTGTTACACCTGGGCGCTTCTGGGCACCGACCTTAATGGTGCTGGGGCATCTTCTCAGCCCTGTTTCCCCGCTCTGTGTCTTCACTGTCCCTGTTACTTCCCCCACCCCCTTGATGCTGGAAATTGAACCTGAGGCCTTCACACTGAGCTTTGCCCCCTGGCCCTTGTTATTTTTTATTTTGAGACAGGATCTTACTAAGTTGCCCAGGCAGGCCTTGAGCTTGTGATCCTCCTGTCTCAGCCTCCCTCAGTGTCAGGATTACAGGTGTGCACCACGATGCCTGGCTTGGCCCGGTTACTTTTCCATCGCAGTACAGATAAATACTTCTGTGGGCCAGACTCCTCTCTGGCTCTGCTCGGGCTTACACTGCAGAGGGACCGGAGCCATGTTGCCCACCAGCAGCTAAGTATGGTCCTGTGGTCCAGAGACATTTGTTTGGTATGGGGACCCCTTTGATGGTCTCACCTGCTTGACACACGACTTCCAAACTCCTCTAACCAGCAACGCCTTCCCAGCCTTGCTCTCGGTCAGTGTCACAGTCTCCTTTTCCAACCACTGTCTTCCTCATCCCCCCTACTACACTGCGGCAACTGAGCTAATTCTGTGTGTTCTTTGCTGCCACCTTGCTCCCAGGGTTCCCTCTGAAAGCCTTTCTCCTCTTGCTCCCTGCCTCTAGACCTGGTCCGGCCTGCACCTCCCCTGCTATGCCTCCCGCTTTGTTCCCCTGGTAGTGTGGTGCCCCTGGCCGTGCTCACCTGTACATTCTCCATCCTGCACCAGGTATCAGGCATGTGCTTGCCGGTGTTCCTGTTGTGACTGCAGGGCATGCGTGTGAGGGGAGTGGCATTTTATTTGTCTATATGTGCTGATCTGTAGCTATTTCATAAACTTATACAGTATACTTTACATACTATATATGCTTTATACATTTATCTTTGGATACTGTATGCATGGTACTGGTATATACTTTATATACTTTCTATCTTATATATTTATCTTTATATACTTAATGTACTATATATACTTTATCCTTTTTCTACTTATCTCTAGATACTTTATGTTTATCTATGCTTTATATCTTTATGCGTAACTAATACTGTGTTTAGTAGAGTGGCAGAATTTTACATTTCAGGGAGCTCATTCCTTAGGATTAATCTTACTTCTTGTAAAGCACCGATGTACATAGCAAAATTATAGGTTTGACCTCAGAAAGCTTAGGGAGGGTTGTCTTCTTTTTTTGTTGTTTTTTTTAGTTTCTTTTTGTCTTGGGTTTGTGTTTTAGTTTTTAGTGAGAATTTTGTTTTGCTTTGCTTTTTCTGGTTCTGGGGATTGAACCCATGGCCTCCCACATGGTAGGTCAATGATCCACCACTGAGCTAGATCCTATCAATAGGGAGGATTTTATGTATTGAGTAGGTTCAGTTGAACCAAAGCATACTTCTTTGGAATATAAACACACTTGCTGAATATCAGCATGTTGCTTACCATTTTTACCACCGTTTTGTGGTGGGAACTAGTACTCTAAGCCCAGGCTACTTTGTCCCTGGGCTAAAAGTGTAGCCCATTGCTTTCCTCACAGGTGTTTCTCTTGAGTTTCTTTGCCTTTGCTGTACTCTCTTGGGAATGTGATTTTTTTCTCTGGTTGTTTCAACAGTGCTACTAAGTGTGCCCCTTGAGTCACTGAGAACTAATTTATCCTGTTTGATACTACCCCAATCTTTGGACACTTAATGCATTCTGATCACCTCATTGTTTTCCAAGGTCAGGATTTACAGTAAGATTTACACCCCACCCCTGTACACCCTACTGATGCCTGGTGTGGAGGAGTGAATCATTAGGCTGGGCAGGTACACTGCTTATCAGAAAGGAAACTGCAATTGACTTTTGAAGTGCACTTGCCTAAAAATAACTCCCTTGGCCTGATTTTGGAAGCTCAAGTAAGGGAAACTTGGTAATCCCATGTCATTCTGGAATTTAGCAAAGATGAATTGAAGTATCAGGAAGTCAAGGAATTGTGCAGTAAGGCCAGTGCTGAGAGAGGTAGACAATATTGTTCTTAAAAACACCATCTCAATGTCAGAGGGAGTCTAACATGCCTTATATGTATAGTTTGACTCCCAAAGAAATAGCTCTGTTGATTTTATGAGGTAATGTTGAGAGAAAAATTTACCATCTTAATTTTCCCATGTATAGCAACCAGCACAAAATCTAGACTCTTCTTGAGAGGAATGAAAGTCTACCTCCCTCATGAAGAAGCAATGCTAAGTTACCCCTGCCTGACTGTCTTTTTCTTTTCTGTTCTTTCTCTTTTCACACTGAGCCTGATGGCTTGTTTTCATCTAGAGGTTGTTGCCATGACCTTGGGATCTGCTGAAGTGGGTAGAATGAAGGAAGGGCCAGATTAGCTCTTGGTCTCCTGGGAGGACAAATGCAGGAAGAGATGGGCCCCAAGGAGCGAGCAGTCCCGGGAGCCAGGATGTATGGCTCTGGGGGTAGTGGCTGGGCTCTGCCTGTCGGCTAGTGATCTGGAGCAATGCAAACACTGAGCTCTTCTTTCTTTCTGAGATAAGTTTTCCCTTAACCTGCCTGGGCCAGAAGACTGGAAAAAGGAGGCTGTGCTTCCCAAAGCCACCTATCCATTAGCATCAGGACCAGAGTACCCAGCCAGCCTGGGAGAACTCATGCCACTCACTGGGAACCTGCCCAACAGATTCTTCCTGGAAGCTGAGGGCGGGCCCTTTCTATTCTGGGCTCCTCAATTCCTGCCCCAGCAGCTGTGGGACCATCTTTGGAAGTAAGTCCATCTCTGAGTCACTAATTACAGAAGTCCTCACTCATTTTTGCTCAGTTGGCTTTGTTACTGCTTACAATGCTCGCTGGTATGTTCAGCCCAAGGGTTAAACCTTTCTCCTGGGTGTGTTTCACTTTACAGCACAGCTCATTTCCTCCTTGCATCAACTTCCACTTCTATCCTTGGCGTGGGATGTGTTACGAATTTGCCTTTTATATTTAGAACTTAGAGTAAGGATTAGCAAATGTAATGTTTTGAATCCTGCATACTGACTTAGGTAGGTAAAATACACAATAGAGAAAGCTTTAAGAGCTTAGCTTTGTTGGCACATAAGCAGTAAAAGCCACCTTTTAGAATTTTAATCTGGGGTATATTTTTCCTCCCTCAATTCCTGTGGCTAAATATTTTTAGCATTTAGGAATGGCTTTGGAGAATAAGTGTCACTCTAAGATTCTTGTTAGTGGCTTGAAAAACTATTCCTGTATCTCTTATAAAAGTGGTGTCTAAGATATTTGTAGCTTACTATATATGTTAAAGAATTGTCATCTAGCTCTTTACTCTGTAGATTTTTTTACTTTTCTGTTAGCACATGTTTGCTATACATAATGTTTACATTCCTTGGGTGGCGTTGGCGCACATACGTAATACCTTTTAATTCCTTTTTCGTCCCCTTTACCTCCTTTCCTTTCATCTCTTGATCCTCTTCCCCTTTGAGAAACATCCATCTCCTTACTTCCTATTATCTCTCTTATTTTGCTCTTATTTGTACTTTTTGTTTCTCATGTAAGAGAAACCGTGTGCTATTTAGTCTTGTGTGTCTGGTTTATTCCACTTAACACTGTGGTCTTAAGATGCATCCATTTTCCTACAAATGTCTCAAGATTATCTTTATGCCAGAGTAGTACACTGTTGTGTATGTGTGTAGATTTTTTTTCTTATCAATTTAGAAGGTTTTTCATGAATGCAGGCTCAAATCCAGTTGCTTCCTGGTTTAATATAGTAAAACAAAGATGCCTGGTGTGTCTTAGACACAACCCTACTGAGTGCCTATTTGTATCTCCTGGGCTAGAGAGGCCCACTGAGGCTTTCTGTGACGATGGGAATGTTTTGTAGAGAGCCACTAGCTGCATGTGTCTTGCGCACTTGGGGTGTGACAAGTGTAACCAAGGAACTGCCTTTGACCTCAATTTGGCTAATTACATTCGAATAGCTTCATGTGGCTAGTGGCTACCATATTGGACAGAACAGTTACCTGGGACAGCTGTCACCTGAAACTGTGTAACTGGGACATCAGGAGGCTTCCTGAGGACCTCAAGCGTCTATCTGGAAATGAGTGTAGAATTAGACAGAGCCGAGGCACTGGCATTTTCCCAATTTGCTGGCTGTGCATGTGCCAGACCTGAGCTTTTCCAGCAAGCTGTTGGGCAGCCTGAGCTCTGAGAGCGCCAATCCTGTAATGCCAAGAGCCTGGCTCAGACTGGCTCCTATAGCCCTAAGGGTAAACTCTAGCTGCTTTAACACCCTTTATGATCTACCCCACCCACCTCTCACTCCATTACTAAACACTTTCCCCAATCACCTTCAACTTCCTGACTTAGACTCTCAGGTCCAAGAACAGGTGGTATCCGCCTCACCTGTAGACCTTTGCAAACACTGTGCCGGGGCTGGAATGCCCTGGCCCTTTCCCTCCTCTGGCTTACTGCCACACATCCTGTGAGTCCCACTAAGAGCCCAATTCCTGTGGCACCTCTACTGGGATTTCCTGACTCCTCCCAGCACAGATGAGTACTCCACTGCTGTGCATCCCAAAGTGCACCCCTCTTTTAGCACCTACCACCCTGGGTTGAAATTGCTTATTTATCTACAGGCCCCTGGCCCTACACAGAGCTTCTCAAAGGGTGGCCCTTGGCCCAGCAGCAGTAGCATTGCCTAGAAGCTTGCCAGAAATGCACATTCTCAGCCCCAGCCCCCAGCTCCTGGATCAGAAGTTCTGGCTGGGAGTCTGGCACCTTGCATTTAACAAGCCCCCCCAGGTTCTGATGCATGGAAAAGTCTGAGAACCACTTGGGTGAGCCCTGAGCCCTGATCCCCAGGAAGCCCAGGACCATGACCTCCTATTTGCTGCCTCAAGCACACGGCCTGGCTCAGAGGTGTTGCCCAAGAACACACCCAGACCACAAACCTCAGTTATTCTCTGGGCAACGGTTCCATCTGGAAGTTTTTTATTATTGTTATATTACCTTGGATTGTGATGTCCTGTTCTAAATTGTGCTTTTCTGATATTGACATTTTATTAATTGTTTTATTATGGGTATTTCCTATTTGCTGTCACAAACATTTTGGGAAGGAAAGAAGGGAAAACCATAGGAAACAAAAGAAGGAAGGTAAAAAAGGAGGGAAAGAATATTTATAGCTGAAATTAATTTTAATCTCATCCCTTTTCTCCAGAAGTGATAAAGAACAGCTGAATACTTTTCAAAATTATTATAGTAACAAATGCATAACATAAAATTGACCATTAAGTATATTTATATTGTACATCGGTGTTAGGTATTTCTGATGTTTGGTCACCACCATCCATCTCCAGAATGGCTTTATTTTCCCACATTGAAACTCTGCTTATTCATTAAACAGCTCCCCTGGTGGCACATGCCTATAATCCTAGTACTTGAGAGGCTGAGGCAGGAGGATCCCCAAGCCAGCCTAGACTACATAATGAGTTCAAGGCCACCCTGAGCTACACAGTGAAAGCCCGTCTCAAAATAAACAAACAAACAAACAAACAAACAGCTCCCCTATCCAGACGTGGTGGTAGCAGTAGTCCCAGTACTCTGAGAGACGGAGGCAAGAGGATCTCAAGTTTAAGCCCAGGCTGGGTAACTTAGCGATTTAGCAAGATCCTGTCTCAGAATTTAAAAAGGGGCTGGGGGCTGGGATGTAGCTCAGTACAAAGGGCCTGTATTCAGTCCTTTGTTCTGCAAAGAAAAAAAAAAGAGAGAGAAAGAAAAGCCTGCTCCCCTGTCCCTTCACCATGCCCTCGCAGTCCCCATGCTGTTTCCTGTCTCTATGACTTTGGCTGCTCTAGGGACCTCCTGGAAGTAGAATCATGCAATATTTGTTCTTTTGTGACCGGCTTGACTTAATACAATGTCTTCAAGGCTTATATTGTAGCATGTATAAAAATTTCCCTTGTAAGACTAAATGATATTTCGTTGTGTATCCCACATTTTGCTTTTCGGTTCATCAGATGGACATATGGGTTGCTTATACCTTTTGATTATCATGACTAGCACTTCTATGAAGTGCTGTAGTTATACAAACATCTGCTGAAACCCCCGTTTTCAGTGATTTGTGTATATACCCAGAAGTAGGATTGCAAAATGATACAATAATTCTATATTTACATTGAGGAACTGTTATGCTGTTTCCCACAGTCACTGCACCATTTTATATTCTTACCAGCAATCCCGAGAGATTCAGCTTTTCCACACCAGCAATTATTTTTTATTTTTTAACATTTGAGTAGTAGAAAGAGAAAAGTTAATATAAAGATAATGTCTGAGAAAGTTTCCAAACTTGCTTAAATGTATTTCTTTAATCAGTGAAAATATACTGAGTACCTATTGTATGGTAAGTTGCTGTATTGAAAGAAATAAAATCAATAGTATTCATTCCAGTTAGTCTCATTTGGTTGTAACAAATTGAAAATGTTTGTTTGTAATTTGAAAAAAATGTAAATGTTGAAATGTTACAACTAGCTCCAGGCATAATTCGTAGAAACGGAACTCTTTTCAGAGAACAGTTTTTGACACCTGTTATATTCTTAGAATTTCTGCTAAAGAAATAACTAGATAACTATGTAAACATGCATGTTTAAGAACCTTCCTTTTCCTCACTCAGATTCTCATTATTTTTAACCTCCTGACTTTTGTAGAACCTTCAGATCTTTGGATCAAGAGAAGTAATCTCTATCAATATCTGGCTGCCATCTCTCAGATTTTTAAAAAATCAGTCTAAAGCTATTAAGCCACAGAACCTGTGACTTATCACTTGGAAGCACATTACATCATCAGAGAATACTTATTGGTTTAGCACTTTAACAGGGAAAAGACACCAAAAACAGTGAAATAGTGAAAAAATAGATGTCTGCATTTCTGGCGTCTCCCCACACGCACCACTGTGCATTGCAAGCCCCTTTTGTTTGTCCTAGCTTGGGAATCACAGGTGTTAGCAGCCACCTCCTCTCTTGAGATTCCACTCTCAAGAGCAAGACTTAACTCTAAAGTATACTCTTTATTGAGAAACGCATGCATTTTTACATATTTGTCAAACTCTGTAGACTATACAAAACCTAGAATGAACACTAATGTAAATTATGGACTTTATAGTTAGTGACATTTCAGTTGTAACAAATGTCCTGAACTAATGCAAGGTGTTAATAGGGGACACTAAGGCAGGGGGCTGAGGAGCATATGGAAGTTCTCTGTACTTCCTGGTCTCGTTTTTTCCTGGTACTGGGGATTGAACCCAGGGGTGCTCTACCTCTGAGCTACATTCCCAATCCTTTTTTTATTGTTTATTTTGAGACAGGGTCTCACTAAGTTGCCCATGGCCTTGTACTTGCAGTTCTCCGGCCTCAGTGTTTCAGTAGCTAGGATCACAAGTGTGACCTACCATGCTTGGCTCTTGCTCAAATTTTTTATAAATCCCAAACTACCCAAAAAATCTGTTTATCTAGAAAAAAAAAAGTAAAAGAAAAAAGTAAAGCAAAACAAAACAAAAACCAAAACTCATGGAATTGGGAAACTGAGGGACAGAGGGACTTCAGCCATGTTCTGAAGTGTGGAGACAGGCTTAACAGTATACTATGGTAGGGATCCTGAGGTGTGGTCACATTTTCAAAGCTCTGATCCAGTCAAAGATCCAACTGGCCAATGATAGCCCGAGCACAGCTCATGGTGTGCCCTGGCTCAGGTCGTAGGCCGCGGGGGTCAGGCCACACTAGAGTATGGTCCCTCCCCACACTGCACCACCTCCTGGACCTTGCAAGGGCCCTGCATTTGGATCTGAGAGTCCCCCAGGGCACATGCAGCACCTGTCCACCATCCCCAATCCCACAAGGTTCCACATGCCTCTTTGGCGAGACTGGTCCATGGCTTTCTCTTGGTCTGAGAAATCCTTTTTCAGTAGGCGGCCCAGCTACAGTGGTGAAGATATTCTTATGATTTCTTCCACTTTTAGCAACAAAGGTGCACAGTGATTGCTGCTTCTAGAACATGCTATTCCAGTTAGACCACTGGTCCTTTTAAATTGCTTTCTCTAGAATACATTAGAATCCATTAAGTACAGAGTTTGTGTATGTGCATTATATCTATTTTTGCAAGTTATATTTCTCTTTTTTAAGAATAATTTTTGAACTTTCTGAGTTCTGATTTTACAGAACAGGAGATTGTAGTGAACCAAGAGGGGGGCATAGGAAAGTCATATTTTCTTGTCTTAAAAGGGTCTGGAGTGCTTGATCTAGGTGACCTTGAAAAAGAAAAAAAATGTTAACATTCTTTCCCATTTTCATATTTCTAGAACTATTTAAAATATTGAGTTTCATAGAGTCAAATGAACTGCAAAAACCACACAGAGAATATTTTCAATTTACTGTTCCAAAAGGATGATTATGCCAAGACGTGGTGGCACATACCTGTAATTCCAGTACATAGGTGACTGAGGCAGGAGGATCACTGAGAGTTCAAGGCCAGCCTGAACTACATAGCAAAACCCTATCTGGAAAAAAAGAAATATATGTATGTGTTTGATTTTGTAACTCATAATGTTTTCCACTTCAGATTTTAATATGGTAAAAAATTACATTATTAGCAAATAGCAAGTAACAATTTTGTACCTAACATTTATACTTCCTATTAAGTTTAAGAAATATTTATGAGCACTCCAATGAACTTCCATTGAGGAGGTTATGGGAACCAAGAAGAAGGTATAGGACAGTCATATTTCTTGTTGGAAGCAGGAGGGCAAAGTGAAACTCTGGGATTCATTACTCTTGAGCAAACCACTGGCTAATATATCCCTCAAGGGAAGCTAGTGTTTGGTTTGAGGAAGGCAAAGCGGAGAACAGGCTGTCATGGGAGGAGGATCCTCAGGCATCTCTGGAGCTGACAGCCCCTGTTCCCAGGGAGCAGGATATTAGGATCAGGACTTTTCCCACTACCAGTCTGAGGGCAGGTACTATTATGGCTTGTGTCTAGCTGTCTCCCCAAAGCCTCACGTGGTGATAGGTGGCTGAATCTAGAATGTGTGGTGCTGGAATTGATTCATGGTATATTACTAGGCTCAAGGGCACTAGGATTAAGAGTGTGAGTGCTATCCACAGGGTAGCCAGGATAAGATAGAAGGAGCAGAAAGACCTGGGGTCATCCCTTGCTTGCCTGGTTTTGCTAGCTTCTGCCCTCCATGAACAGTTTCTCCTCTGTGACGCCCCTCTGCCATGTGCCACTCTACCTTGGAGCCAGCTAACTATGGACTGAAACCTCTACCAACTGGGAGCCAAATAAACTTTTCTTCCTTTAACTTTAGGTGTCGAATATTTTGTCTTAGCAGCAATCAAAGTAACTAAGACAGGTACTGAGTCAGAAGTCACTCAGATATCTCATCAGTCCAAGTATTATCCCAGAGCAAATGTGTGTATGAAATGCTAATCCCCTTAAGATGTGGCTAATCATGTTATTATTACACTGAATTAATTTGTGACTTCCCTCCACTTTTATTTCTGAGGTTAATCAAAACCACTGTAGAGATAGGCACAGTGGTCCATGCCTGTAAGTCCAGCTACTCTGGAGGCCGAGGCATGAAGATTGTAAGTGCAAGACTAACCTGGGCAACTTATTGAGAACTTGTCTTAAAATAAAAAAGACTGAAGGTATAGCTCAGTAGTAGAGTGCTTGCCTGTCATGTGCGAGGTCCTGGTTTGATTCCCAAATTCCCAGCACTTCTGAAACAACACAGGAAACAAAAAAAATACACTATTGGGCAGAGTCACTTTTAAGTCATTTCTTTTTCCCTGACTTTTATATGTAGGAGAGATTCACCAACTTGGAAAATACAGATACCATGGCACCAATCCCTCCTTGTGGGTGTGCATGGGTTTGGAGTGATAGCCTCTTCCTGGTGCCTTGAACCTGGGTATTGGTGACGAAGTGAGGGAGCTCCTAGTAGGTCACCTCCACGGTGGAGAAGGGAAAGCATAGAGCAACACCAGTCAGGGCAACTGAGCCTCAGCAGCAGCTGTCTTGCAAAGGACAGGTCTTGGAGTGAGCTTCCCAGTTGTGGCAATGGGTTGTTCTGAATCATCTAACTGCCTCCCCAACCTTGTTCCTTTTACGACCACTGGGCGGGGATTGCCAGATAATCTGTTAAGGATCAAAAGTTCACAAAGCAATCTTACTGTTTTATTCCCTGAGAGTGAGTGAATATTTACTCAGTGGCTATCATCGTATCATATCTCGTCATATCATATCATATCATATCATATCATATCATATCATATCATATATCATATCACACCACTATGTTAGATTGAAATGTTCCCAGGGAAGTACCTTGGTAAGTCATAGCTGTCTTGGTTGGATGTTAATAAACTAATGGTCGTAATATATTAGCCGGGTTGAGTCCTTAAAGAAGACTGGACTTTGGGCCAGGGATTTAGCTCAGTGGTTCTGCCGCCTGCCTTGCAAGCGCAAGGATCAGAGTTCGATCCCTGGTACCAAAAAAAAAAGAAGACTGGGCTTTAAAGACATGGAGACTTGAGAACAGAGGAAGGAAGGAAGCAAAACATGGTGGAATCTGTGGATTTCTTTTAAAAAGTTTTCCAAGGAAGTAATGTAGACAGATGTGTATTTTCTACTTGTAAACAGTTGTCTGAAAATTGACATCTAGTGATTTCCAGGATGAGAGAGAGAGAGAGAGAGAGAGAGAGAGAGAGAGAGAGAGAGAGAGAATAAAACCAAACAAGCATAAATGTTCCACTTAGGAAAAGAAAGAAGAAAACATAAGGAAAAGAAACTTTTTGGTGGGGGGATTATTGGGGATGGAATCCAAGGGCACTCTACCACTGAGCCAGCCCTTTTTGGCTTTTGTTTTTTTGATACAGGGTCTCACTAAGTTGTCCAGGCTGACCTTGAACTTTTTTTTTTTTTTGGTATCAGGAATCAAACTCAAGACCTTATGCTTGGGAGGCTGGCCTTGAACTTCTGATCCTCTTGCCTCAGCCTCTGGATTGTAGGCATACACTACTGTGCACAACTTGTGCTTGTCTTTTTTAAAAGAAAAAGGAAAGATAAGAATACAGCAGTGTAAATCATTTACCAGCAGTTATCAGGTGGCAAAATGAGAAGGAGTTATGTGAAGAGGATCACAGTCTGTATCTTTTTACATAGTTTTGGCTCCTGGGGGCATCTTATTATTCCACATTAAAAAATAAATAGCAATAAATATAGGAAATGGAGGACCTTAAATTTCAAGGTAGAATAAAATTTAATTGTATTTTAAATGAATATCAGAATTTGATTGTATTTTAAATGAATGCCATAATTTCAATGAAAGCAGAAAGGCAGAAAATCTAAGATATATATCTAATATATACATATAATATGTATATATTAGATACATTCAGCCTTGGATGAGGTTGGGTGACAAAGGAGAATTACAATGAAATCCTGAACTATTTATGTAGTGATAGGAGCAAAGCAACTCTGAAACAGTTTTAGACCCATTTTATAATCAAATGATGATTGTTTTAAGGATCCAGCATTCTCACTGAGAAAGAAGAAACATACAGATGTAAAATGGGAGGACAAAGGACGTGGTGGGATCAGTTGGAATTAGAAGTATAGCTCTGGACTCACTTCTGAAATGTATACATGCATAAATATACTTGCAAATATATACATGAAATATATACATGCATAAAGATTCCCTAATGTGTGTGTGTGCACGCACATATGCACATGATTTTATATCCAACTTCATTCTGTCCATCAGCAAAGGCCTGCCAGTAGCAATAAGCACATCTGCCGCCCAGATGGTGGTCTCTAATATCATGAAAAGGAACCTGGGGTCCCTAGAGAAATGGCAGAGACTGGATTGTCTTACTGCTGTCCCAAAGTATGGAATTGCTCAAAGAATGATAGGTGTCAGGCGACACAAGTGTCAGCTTAAAGGACTCCCACTAGCCAAGCCTGAGACAGTTTGAATAGTAATGACAGTAAGGAATTGCAAACCACTGGGGAAAGGAGGAACTCATACCTTCACACTGATAACATGAATCACTAGATAAATGAATGGGAAGAAGAGAGATGGTGCTTACAGTGGACTCCCCAAGCTGACTGATGAATGTGGAGGGGCTGCTGGGGCTGCGAAATCATCCTTTCTGAGCCTTTCTGAGTAGTAAACATCAGATCTGGCTGACTCAGGAATGAATACCATTTCCAGGGGCAAATTGTGATGTGGAGCAGGACGTTTGCATTGTCTTCAAGTGTGACCCCCAAAGTTGCAAGTTCAACAAACAAAGTGGAGAAACCAGGCAACACCTTGATTGTGTGATCGAAGTGAAATCATCAGCAAGGGGCAGGGGACGGCGTTGGTTGCAGCTGTGACACACTGAGAAGGGCCAGCATCACCTGTATGGTGTTCCAGGGAGATCCTGTAACCTGAGTTCAGTCAGGAGACAGCATACTGATCTGGTCTTTAAAACAAAATTAAAAAGGAGGAGCAAGGTGTTGTAGTCTTCAAAAAATGTCAGAGTTATAAAATGATTTTGATGAAAAGGTTGTGAAAATGTGTCAAATTAAAGGGTGGCCAATTAAGAAACAACTGATTATAGACAGATCCTGGGCTTGAAGAAAAATAATACCATAAATGACATTACTGGGTCCGTTGCAAAGTAGGAATATTAGGTAACTATTAATGTTAGTGTTGATGTTGAATGGTTTAAAGTTGATAATTGTCATATACTGTGGTTATGTGAAAGATGGTAAGAGACTACCAGGAAGTATTTAAGGGTAAAGGAGCATGATGTAAACTATGTGCAGATAGTTCAGGCAGGGGGAGAGTGTTTTGGGAGGACTGCATGAGCCAGTGCAGACAGTACAAAGCTCTGTGTCTGTGTGTAATTTCTGAGTGCGTGCATACGCACACAGGAGAGTGTACAAAGAAAACAAAAGGGAAAAAATGTTACCGGATGATCCAGGTAAGTGGCACATTTTTGAAAAAGGTTCCCTAAGGTGGAGATGGTCTGTGGTTGCAAATATTTCTATGCTTTCATTTTTGTAAGAAGTGACAGCAGTTTGTGGTTTCTTAGATATTCTAATTTGGAACCCCCAAAGCAGTGATGGTGAACCTTTTAGAGCTTTCAGTGATACAAACAACCCACTGCGGCACATGTGCCATAGGTTCACCACCACTGCCCTATAGTAGTTAACTTTAGAGGATACCTTCTCTTTTACAGACAGTGGTCTTGAAAATTACTAGTGTGTGTCTCTTCTGTCCTGTATGCTTGTTTGTTCCCTCACAAAAAAAGGGGGACAACCAAGTAAACAAAGCATGGAGGTTAAAAATAACAACTTGAGGTGAAACAGAGCTTGATCGCAATTCCAGCTTATTACTCTTTGTGTGATACGGAAAAATTACTTAACTTCCTCTAAGCCTCAGTTTCCTTATCTTTAAATTGGGAATGGTAATGATATTTGGCCGAGGGACCCCAAGTTCAAATACCTACAAGGGATGGGGCAGATTCAGGCTGGCTGGGACCATGACAGCTGGGGAGCCCATGGACACTCATGAGGTAGACCCCACCCGGTTCTTGGGATGGTTGTCTTGCCCAGGTATCACCACATTACCAATTTAAGAAAATTTGGAAATCTGGATGGTTTTTGTTTTGCAAAATCAACAGATCTTTAAAATACAATAAATTAAAAGTTAAGCAGTCCTGTTGGTGATCTTAGCATTGCACAGCTGCAGGTAATTTCTGTAACCCCAAGTGCCACATTGAGAAGACCACACAAGGCCACCCAGCTGAGCACAGAGCTGGGTGACCCAGTGCCTGGGGGGCCTCTGTGGCTGTCTGTCCCTGGCAGTATTTGCTATTGTTTTGTTATAGTTGGGGATTGGGTAGAATTAGAACAGCACTACTGTGACTCCAAACAGAATATGGGGCCTGAAAATGGTTAAAATACTGGCTACTACTGACCATTTTGAAAGCAGTTAGGAGTTAAAAACTCCCTTTGGGAGCTTGCCTGTGTAAACAGGTGCAGCCAAGCAGCTGACCAGGAGAGAGATGCCTGGGATCTACAGATAATGAATAAATCAATCATTAAACATTCAAATAATCAAGAAATAACTTGATTAAGCAGTGGGTGTCAAATTACCAAACCATAGGACATTTTACCTAGGATTTTTAAAAATCTTGGTTGGAAAAAAATACAAACCTAGAAGACTTAGTCTCCTTATAATCTCTCCCTCCCCAAATGCCAGTGTGGTTATACAATGCATGAATGTTACTATTTAAATAAGATGTTGGCAAAAGAATAGTTTCATAAAGCAGTTCCAGTGAGACTGTAATATGTGAATATATAAACACATTCAGCCGTGGGTTCTCTAATTTACAATTACACATTGTTGATAAACAACCCAAGACTATTTTTGTCTGGCCGGTGTAGTGTGTCTCTTGTTGGCAAGATACATACCATATTTTGTGGCAGAGGTGTCAGATGTAGAGTTTCTATTTCTGAAAAATAACACTTTCTCTTTCTGAAAAGTCCCACATGTATTCATTATGCAAAGATACTGACTATGAGATGATTGGTTTATATTTTAAATTCCACAGTTTGGGGTTTGTGACACGTTTCAAGAGATCTGAAAAAGGTGGTAATGGATACACCACAGGCTGCTTTGTCCTGAACAGCTGCCGGAGTAAAATATTTAATGTCTCTTTCACTACTAGGGTGACATTTTCCTGCAGCCTGAGCACGTAGGTTACGAGCTAGGTATTCCCCTGGCTATCAATGATTCAACAAATGAAGGTAAATTTGAGGCCCTGCAAGGGCTGTAGTAACTACTTAGCTGTTCTGAAGTGTCAGCTGGGCGACATGTTTTTTTCCTCCTCATGTTGGAGCCTCTCATGGAAGACTATCAACAGCTAATATTTATTGTACCTTTCCTGGGGTCAAGTTCTATACCATGAGCTCCTTGTATATCAGATCTTTTCATCCTCACAGTAGCCACAAAAGGCAATCACTATTTATTATTTTACCCATTTTAGAGATGTTAAACTGAGGAATAGTGATATTCAATTTTTCCTGTGTCCACGCAGTTTTCTGGGTGCTGCATTCTTTGCCACGTAGCTAGAATGGTCACAAGGAATGCTGTACCATGGCACAGTGAAATAACCTTGGGAAATGACCTTGGGTTTTGTTCCTGCACCAGCTCTGTGGCAACCAGCTGTGTGACTTTGAGCAAATTATGTACTCTTTCTTAGCTTTAGTTTGCTCATCTTTGAAATGGGGGCATTGGGGATAATTTACTCATATGTTGGGAAGATTTAAATGTGATAAAGGGTGAAAACAGTACTGCAAACATGCAGGGATAAACAATGAAATAGGAAAAAATAACCCATGATGCACAAAAAGCAAGCAATGCTAAAAATTCCTGCTGGTCAAAAGAGCAAATACATCTCTTCAGGTGCCATACAGATGGAATGGCCTTAGCTTATACTATAATACAGGTTCCTGCAACATTTACACTTTACTAAATATTCAGATGTGTTTGTTTTCCTATTGTCTATGGAAAAGCTTATTTAACATCTGAGCTATTTAATATCTGTGTTCTCAAGAGAGGCCCAAGGCGGAGCAAAGCATCCAATACCTTAAGAGCCTATATTATGGATGCATACACATGCCCTGCACACCATGGTGGCATATGTTAATGCATCCGTTCCTATGAAAGATAATTTTTGGCTTATTGTTTTAATTGAGGAAGATTTCAATAATATACAAAAATAGAAGCAATAGTACAATGTGCCCCCTTGTTCTTGGGCATGGCTGGCATTGATTCATCTACATCTCCATTTATCTCCTCTCTTCCTTGCAGTATTGCAAAGCAGATTCAGCCATTGCATTCTTCCATTTAATCTGGTTTTGAAATTTATTTTGTTTTACTTTTTCATATCATGATGTAGCTAAGAAAAGTTGTTTGCTAAGCAGGCTTTGAGGAGAGCATAAATATGCATGTTAAGTAGTTAGAGCTGGCTGTGGTAACATGTAACCCCAGCACTGTGGAAGGCTTAGGTAAGAGTCCCAAGTTTGAGCCCAGCCTGGGCAATGTGGTCACTTCCTGAGAATATTTCAAAACAAAAATAAGTAAGTTAGTAAATAAATAAATAAATAAGTAAATAAATAGCTGGGGATGTGGCTCAGTGCAAAGGCTCTAGGCCAGCGGTGGAAAACCTTTGGCATGCATGCTGCAAGGGGCTGTTTTTTATCATTTAAAACTAAAAGGTTTGCCATCACTGCTCTAGGCTCTAGGTTCAGTTCTCAGTACCATTAAAAAAGAAAGTTGCTGCTTGTAACTCTTCACTTGATGGTTTAAAAAAAGTGATTTTTTTAAAAAATTGGGATCTTTCTAGTGTTCGACTCTCTTGTGGTCTTGAAGTTACTTTCATCTAGAAGAATAAGATGTCTTAGATGAACACAGTTCTCTGAGTCCACACTATGGGGGCAGGAGACAGTATGGTGAGTGAGAAAGGGGCAGGGTGTGGATTCGGATGATGAAACTTGGTGGTTTGTGTTCCTCTGCTTCTTAAGAGCTCTAAGAACTGGGATATAACATGGGATTCTGAACACAATTCTTTATTTGATTGGTTTTCTTTCTTTCTTTCTTTCTTTTTTGAGACAGGCATGTGCCATCACACCCAGTTTATCTGGCAGTTCTTCATTAAAGGTCTTATAAGTGTCTGACATTTCCCTGAGTGATAGAGTTGTTGCAGAGAATAAAATGACTTGTTTAGATTATGTTCTTTATAGGTATATGAAAACCTTTTGCAAGCTGTGAAATAGCATTACTTTTATACTCTTTCCCTGTTTTTCACTTGAAAACTTCAGTTCTCAACTATTCCAGGCTTACAATAGTTCATAATAAACTAAATTTTATTGAGAGGGAATATTATGATTTTCTGACATCTATGTCTCACTTTATTTCTAATGAAATGCCACCCTGGAATTCCTCACTCCGTAGATGTCTGAGTCCCAAATACTGTGCATTGGGCAAAGAGTTTTACATAAGATTAAGATTCCCAAGGACAAGGTGTTGGAAATATAGCTCAGCAGCTGAGCACTTGCCTACCAGTAGTGTGCGTGCGGCCCCAGGTTCTATCCCTAGAACAAAGGAGGGGCATTCCTGACGACCCTGTAAAACAGGCACCATGTACATTTCATACATGAGGGAATAAGGTCAGTATGGATATTTTGACCACAGTCCTATAGGGCATTAGGTAGTAGAGCTGGGATTTTAGCCCCATGTCCATCTTTGTCTCTCTTCAGACAGATGCCCTTAACCATTTCCGCAGTCCCACTTGGGAAATAAGACAAATAGGACATGGCCCTGAGCCTTTAGAATTTACTCCTTTATGTTGGAGACAAAACAACCATAATACAGAGCAGAAAGTAGAGAGTGCTTTGGGGAGTAAGTTGTTTGAGTGCAAATGACAAAGCCATTACATTGGGATCTGAGGATCTGGAAAAGTGTGAAGGTGCCTTTTTGGCTCTATGAGTGTCCCTCTGTGTGGCCAGAGGGTGGCCAGAGTGAAGGTGAAGTCTCTAGTGCGAAAGGCCAGAGCAGATACTGCCTCTCCTCCTGTTTCTACTACAGGTGTGAAACTCTACCCAGTGATGGCAAACCTTGTAGAGCTTTCAATGATAAAAAATAATCCACTATGGCACCCATGCCGTAGGTTCGCCACCACTACTCTATAGCTGTTTCCATAATGCAGCATGGTAGATGTGGACAGTTTTTAAAGACAACCTGAAAATCTCACTGATTGCCATCTGACCGCTGACAGGCATCTGGTGAGTCACTGGTTCTGATTTCCAAATATGTTGAGCATAATTGTATCTCATCTAGGTGGCAAAATTTAAATCCCATTTAAGACATTTCCATTCTTGCTGATAGCCCAAGCTACTACTATCCAGACTGCAACAAGTATGCTGAAAATTTCAGTCCTTGTGTGATCTATGCAAACCACACAGACCGAGCTGCCTTGGTGTCAGTGCAGCAGTGCCCAGGGTTTAGACTGCAAGTTCTGAGCTACAGATTGCTCATGGACAGACCTCCCTGATGAAGAAGGAGAGTTGGAGTGGACTCTTGAGTATGGGTTGGGGTGAAAGGCAGCCATGAATGCAGAGACTCTCATGCTGAGCAGGTCTAGCAGAGAGCACTTGGTGGTAGCCTAGTTACTAGCCAAAACACCAACTTTGGGTCTTGAGTGTAGCTCAGTTTATTGTTGATGGGTATGTCAAGAGAGCAGGCATCATGACTCTGAAATATTTAGAGATGACATTATGTAAATTTAATGCACAATCTGTTTGGAGTGCTTTTTAAAACATGCTTGAGAAAGGTTTTAATTAGCTCCAGATATTTAAAGTAAAGCTCAAATCCATGTGACATTTGAAGGCTTTTCTCCAGTTGTAAAAGCATGTGGACAATTTGGATTTATTCCTAACTTGGCTAATTTGTGAATTATTTAAGCCCCTTGGTCATTCTTGATGCTTTTCTCTTTATTTTTACACTTAATTCCATTTTCTTCCTTTCTAAAAAAAGCTCTGGGAAACCAAGAAGATTAATATGTTTCAATACCAGGTTCAGGTCAGTTAGATTTGCTCTTTGTTGAGAATGTATTTCTGGCATGATGTGTTCATGGACAGCTGAAGGTTTACTTATGAGTGTGTGAGTGGGTAGCTGGTGGGTTGGAAGGAGGCGGAGCCCTTCTAGACAATACTGCCTGCTTCCTCCCCAGATATACAGGGCACAGTGACAGTGGGCTCTTGTTTCTAGAATAAAGGACAGAGGCCCGGGGATTTAGCTCAGTGGTTTCACCACCTGCTGTGCAAGCTCAAGGACCCGAGTTCAATCCCCGGTACCAAAAAAAAAAAGAAGAAGAAGAAGAAGAAAGGACCGAGCTTCCTGACTCAACTCAGAAGTCTATAGTGTGGGGGCCGGGGATTTAGCTCAGTGATTCCACCGCCTGCCTCACAAACTCAAAGTCCCAAGTTTGATCCCCGGTACCAAAAAAAAGTCTATAGTATGCATTTGCTTAAATCAGATTAATTTGGGAAGAATTTTTCAGGTTAGTCATATGTTAAATATTACAAGTATTTATAATGGTATTAGTAATAATAAGATAAAATCATAAGTCATTTTATGATAATAGGGTTAAAGGAGTATTTTATCATTTGAGTTCAGTTGCATTCAAGAAAGTCATTTTCATTTTGCAGATGGGTGGAGTTAAAGTCTGGGTCTGTGGAAAAGGGAGAATGTGAAAGAGATAAAAGCTCAAACATTTTTGTTGATATTTTACTTCACTCCAGCATATAAAAATGTTATATATTCTCTGTATACCATCCATGCCTGGAGGGTGGGGTTAGAGAGGAGGTGGGTCACATATTGCTAATCAAACCCAAGCCCTCCTCACTATTAGCTGCTCCCAAAAAGGTACACAGAGGGTTTTTTTTTTAAAGGGAAGTAAATGTTGATTTAAGAGGAAAAAATAATCACAGTAGAAGAGAGTTCTGGACCAAACTGACATTTTTCCTAGGGCCATATTTTTAAGAGGTGGAGTAGAAGACTCATTTAATTGACACTTCTTTGAACCGCCCCCCGCCCCAAATATTCTGAAGCTGTTTTAATAAATGTTCAGGTTTTATGGGTGTATTTTTTTCTTAAAATGCAAATCAAAATAGGTGTTTGTATAAAACATAAGTCACTGCATTTGAACAGCCTGTCCTTATTTACATTAAATACCACTTGTTTCTTCAAATTATTCACTAGAAATAAATCTTATAACCTGGGAAGCTGCAAACAAAGAAAACCATGTTTGACCTTCAGGGAATTAAAAGAGGGAACAAGAAAGTGGCTACTTAGGTCCTAATTAAACAATTTCCTTTTGTGGATGCAGTCATGGGGAAATGTGGATTGTGAATTATAGACACAGAGTAACAAATCTGCAGTACCTGACAGTAACATCCTGTTTGTAGAAATTAAGTAGTTTTAAAAGAAAGCCCCTCAAAATTTAAAACTACCCAGTGAAGCCTTGTACTACAAACTGAGTGGCTTAAACAAGAAATTCCTTGTATGTTTCACTTCAAATTTTTAAATACAAATAAAATTTTTAGTAGTCACAGAGTGTGACAGAAATAAAATGTCCTTGGAACTTGCTCTGTAGACTAGTGTGTATTGAAGGATAAGTAATTTTTGGAGTGTGTATTTGAAGCATATTTATTAAAACTGAGCAGTAACTACAGCAAAAAGACTGTAGGGGAGAGTATTTTATCACTGGCCTCATCCTTTCATGTGATTAAAAATAATAAAATCAGATAACTTTCATGGTTTCACTGTTTTTGAATCCTCTCCAGACAATTTACTTCCATGTTGCCTGCAAGCTGGCAAAATGTTTCTGCTGCCTATCTAGTGCCCCACCCCACACCCTGACCTCCTAGGTCCCAGACCCATGGTGGCAACCCAAACCTGATGAGCTGGGAGAGTTTCAGGAGTCAGGTGATCTCTCATTCTTAGTTCCTGGGGTTAGGCAGTGATCTGGTCTGCATATGCTTTACTGTTGAAAGCCATCTGGTTTAAAACTGAAATGGCGCTGTTCTCCAAAGTGAGATTTAAGAGAGATAACAGCTGACTCGCTGGGTCCCGCTGCCCCCACAGCTCTGCAGAGGAGGCTGCCGAGGGGCATCTTGGGAAAACACCAGGCCAGCCTAGGTCTGGGAGGAGGGGTGGAGAAGGCCATGAGAAACTAGAGTATGAATCCTGGACGTTTCCTCTCACTGTACAGAGGGCAAAGGTGTTTTTTGTAAAGTCAGAGACCTGGATTCTAAAAGATGCGGGGGAGGGGGTCCCTCTGGCAAGGCTGTACAGGTGTTTGTGGTGTTTGTGGCCAGGAACTCCATTTTATGCCCTCCCGTTTCCTCAGTTTCCGCACTGGTAAACCTGAGTGGAGAGACAAGAGAGTCAGGACTGTTGGGTTCCAATTAGAAATCCAGTGTACATTTAACTGTGTGTCTCTTAGTTATTTGTTTTCCTAGATATAAATTGGATTAATTATATTTTCACCAGTGTGCCACACAGTGATGTTATTAGGTACAATTAAAGCAGTGAGTGCAGTGATTAAGAGCACAGACTGTGACAAAGAATTGTGTTACCACCTGTATGTCCTTGGGCAAAGAACCTCTTATAATGTCAGTCTCCTCATCTATAAAATGAGGATAATAATTTGACCCTGGACAAATGAAGTAAGATAATGCAAGTTAAGTGCTCAGCACAGAGCCTGATGTATAAATATATAGTTGGCCCTCTATAACTGCTCACAGCCACATCCCAGGCAAACATTGAGAACTTCAGAAATCTTGAATCAGAAATATTACCCAAAGAAATTAAACCTATTAGATGTGTAAGAGAAGCTTGGGCCTACTCCTGTCAGTTGCTCAGAATCTGAAAGTCCAAACAGAATTGCTGACTGTCGGTAGGAAACTCTACAGATCGTTCAAGCCAAATGCAAGTATGTCCGAGGGACATATAAAATATTACCCATATGTTTGAAGTATCATCTTGGCCTGAAACCTAGGGTATGAACTCTGCTGTCCGGGAAGAGTTTGTAATCTAAGCTGAATTTAAATACAACCAAGAAGATAGTGATTAAATGTCAGATGTGGCCCTCATCCCTCAGACTTCGGGATCTGGAATTGGTGAAGGTGTTAACTTTTGGGTGGGAAGGGAAATTAGACTGTCTTGAACAGTCTCAAGCATATGGGGTCCATAGATAGTCTAAGAAAGGAATCAAGTAGGTCCCCTAATCATACTTGATATGCCATACTTGATCATACACAGTGTCCATTTAAAGGTATAGCATTTGAGCTATGTTTCAGTTTTTATTTTTAGTTGAAGCCACAGGTTTGGAATTGGATCATTAAAGCAGGATTGGGTGGGATCACTAAGGAAAATTACTAATTTAGTTATTAATTACTAATTTAAGTCATTTTTGTCAATGGACCTTTGTCCAGGCCCTTGGGAATAGGCATAATCCTAATATTTCGAGACAACTTTTCTCCCACTTTGAACAGCACTGTGACAACTCATAAGAGATTTGGGAACAGAGAGCTGCTTGAATTCATACTGTGTAATCCTGGAAGAGTCACCTAATTTCTCTAAATCCAGAAAAGGAGGATAATCACTTCCTTCTGGATGTGTTGTAAGGATTTCCTGAAATATACCCCAACGTGTAAGCAGCTGCTCAATAGTCTAGGTATAAGAAGTGGTTCAGTTTTATCAGTTGCTATTTTAGAAAGATCTTCTTTCAATACAAGTGTTCTTTCCCAAAATAGAAGTTTTAGCACATTCCTATAATCCCAGCTATTTAGGAGGCTGAAGCAGGAGGGTCAAAAGCTTGAGGCCAGGGCTATAGATTTAGATCACTGGCACCATGACTACCTTGCAAGTGCAAGATCCTAAGTTTGATCCCCAGGTACCAAAAAAAAAGCTTGAGGCCAGCCTGGGCAATTTACCACGAAAGGGCGGGTATGTAGCTCAGTGGTAGAGTGTTCCTGGGTTCAGTCTACACAGTGCTGTAAAAAAACCAAAAAAACCCCAAAAAAAACTAACCACCACACACATTTTATTTATTTATTATTTTATTTTGTGGTACTGAGGAATGAATTCAGGGCCTTGCTTGTGCTAAGCCCTCTGCCACTGGGCCCCACCCCCAGCTCCACATGTATTATTTACAAAGCTGCCTAAGAGGACACGGTTTTGACTTCTCCCTCTCCCGCCTTATGTTTAATTTTAGAAGGCACTTCCTGTGTTCCTACCACTATCATTTTTAATGGCTACACTGAAATCATTAAAATTTGCAAAACCATTATCTTATTGAACTTTCAAGTGATTTCTGTTCCTGCTTTCTATAGCTAACAACCAACAATTTAAAAAATTTGATTAGAGTTCCTTGGTTGAATTATTAGAAAAGTGTCTGTCAATGAGATGCTTAGTTCAAATATGTCTTTAGTGTTTCTGATACTGATGTATTGTATTGTTTTTCATAAGGGAGGCACACATTTCAAAGTCAGTAGCTGTGAGTGTGAGTGTATGTGTGAGAGAGAAGGTGAATTCGTTCATCTTTACCTGAGCCAGCATTAACATAGTCGTTGGCTATTGTTCACAGGCATAAAATGGTGTCTTATGTTTTCATTGGTGTGCTTGTCTTTGGTTATAGTGAGAGTAATCTTTTCCGAGCATGGTTATTCTTGTTTATTCACCACATCTGCCCCTTCCACCCTTTGATTAAAACAAGCTGTTGTCATGAATCTAGATGGGGAAAAGAAACCATCTCACTGTAGATGGAAATGTTTAAAGTTTGTGTTTAATTCTGGAAATCTGGAAATCTGTGCCAATCCGAAGGTCCTTCTGTCGTGTCATCTTTCTATCAATAGCTTGATGACTCTTCCAACATTAAAATGAAGTAAACGCTGATTTTACCCTGGAAGTTTTGCTTCCAGGGAGCCATCAATTCCAAAGCCCCTTCTATTCTATATTATTTAAACATGAATATAATTTTAAAGTCCAATTACAGTGGCAATACTAATGAAGTAAAGATAGGGCCACTGTCCTTCACTAGTAAGGATGACACTAGAATATAAGAATAACAACGCTTTTTCTTCTGGTAATTTTCGTTATTATAAAAGTACATTGCGGATTGAGGCTGAGTCTCCAAAATAAACATTTGGGAAATTCTGGTTTTATTGTCCTCTGAGAACCAGTTCTAGCCTTTTGTATACTTTTCCTCCTTAGTTTTCCAGACAAAGAAGTGATGGCTCCACCCTGTCTTAATTTTAAACACAGTTTTCTAGCTGCGACTTCCCTAACTCAGTCTTGCCTGTAAGTTTGGTTTTTTGCTTTTTGTTTTTGTACTGGGGATTGAACCGAGGGAGTGCTGAGCTACAGCCTTTTTTATTTTTCATTTTAAGGCAGGTTCTCACTAAGCTTCCCAGGCTTGCCTTGAATTTGTAATCTTCCTGCCTCAGCCTTCTCGGTAGCTGTGATTACAGATGTGCGATACTGCACCTGGCTAGCCTTGTGTTCCTTGTTCCAGCTGGCTTCCTGTGCTGAGTGTTGTTGCTGAATGTGACTGCAGGGGTAATGAGTAAGATGGAATTACATGGTTTTACATATGAAAAATCTGTGATCACAGCTGCTCAGTGTCCAGTGTGGCTTCTGAACGCCCTTCCTGCCTGGCTCTCATCTTCCCACACTCTGCCCTCTAGCTGCTAAGACTAATGCTGTGCTGATCACATTCTTGGCAGATACCTTCGGTGTTGCTCTCCACCCCTAAAATGCAGCCTTCGGGACTGGGGGAGGTGATTCCTGCCAGCCTTTCTCCAGCTCTACACTGATACCCTCGAGGGGGAGCCGCCTGACCTCTCGATTGTACTTTCTTGCCTCTGAGTCCACATTCTAGCTGTTCCGCATTCCTGAAAACCCCCTTTCCATCCAGCCTGTTCTGGTTCACTTCGGTGTATCCCACATTATCCAGCTCCAAAACACCTAGAAATAATGATCAAATTACCCTATATGATATAAATGGGGAAGCATTTTAATTCTTACAACTCATTGGTGTAGGAAAGATCTATCTGTAGACTGCATAGTTTGGTTTATTTTGCTTAATTTCTTCATTTTAATGCTTATACTTTTCTTGTGACAAATGGTGTTCTAATTAGGTGCTAGAATTTGGATCTTGAATGTCCTCCAAAGGCCCATGTGTGGAAGGCTTGGTCCCCAGCCTGTGGTGCTACTGGGAAGTGGTGGAGCCTATAGGAAGTGGAGCCTAAAAGAAACTGCCTCTGTCTAGTCAGCTCCACCCAGTAGAAGGGGAAGTACTGGGGGCATGGCCTGGAGGGGTGTGGGGACCCTGGTCTACTTTTCTTCCATTTCCGGACCACCAGAAGGTGAACAGGCCCCCTCTGCCACACACCTCCCATCAAGATGGGGAGTGAACAGGCCCAAGAGGAATGGGCTAACCATCCAGACAATGAAACCTACAAAACTGTTAGCCAGGAAAAACCTCTCTTAAAAATGGATTATCTGCCTTTTGTCACAATAATGAGATGTTTACACTGTAGACATGAGGAAGGTGTGTTGAGGCTCCGATGGTTCCTGGACAGAGCCTGGACTGCAATTCAATCCATGATGCATTTGCTGTATCACATGGAGCACAGGGCCTGGAGATATCCAGAATCCAATTTGATGTTATACCAAGGAGCTCAATAACCTTGATCAGTTTCCTTCTCTGCCTCAGTTATCTCATTGGTAAAATGACAATGATAGTGACTAACAGCACAATGCAGAATATGTTCATGACAACTGCATGAGACAGTGTGTGTGAATAAAACTTTGTGAACTGTAAGAGACAGCCTCATGTTACCTAGAAGGAATCATTATTAGCAGGATATGTTGGGGAACCTATGACAGGGTTGTACTAATACATCCTTTCATCTTATCTAGGAGTGCTAGGGTTTAAATCTGAAGTATCTCCCAAAGACTCATGTACTGAGGTTTGATCCCTAATGTACCACTGTGCAGAGGTGAAGCCTAGAGAGGTAATTGGATCTGAAAGGTGCTGACCTCACCAGTGGATTAATCCATTGATGAGTTGATTAGCTGAATGGGTTGTTAGGAGATGCAGCCCAGTTGGAGGGAGTAGGTCACTGGGGTTGTGTCTCGGAAGGCTGTAACTCTTCATGGGCTCTTTGTTTATCTGTTTCTCTCCTTCTCTCTCTCTCTCTCTCTCTCTCTCTCTCTCTCTCTCTCTCTCTCTCTCTCTTTCTCTCTGGTTCAGGCTGCTATGAAGTAAGCATCTTCCCTCTGCCATGATATTTCTGCTTTGGAGCCAGCAAACCATGGACTGAGATGTCTGAAACTATAAGTCAAACAAAACCTTTCCTCCTTTAAGCTGTTTATATCAGATAGTTTTGTCCCAGAAGAAAAGCTATCTAACACAAGGAAATGAAAAAAACTACTCTTCTCTGAGAGGTCAAAGTGTTGAGATTTCTCCTGCACATTTTTCTGTGGTCTCTTTGGATGTTGAGCAGTAGGAAATGGTAGCCAGTCTTCCTTGGTGGCAGAAGGCTCCAGGGTAAGCTTGCTGAGAAATGGGATGAAAGTATGGATCTAGAGAAGTCTTTTCTATTAAGAGCAAATAGCTGAATTGGTTCCTGCAGTGATGATGATAATGATCCCTTAGTTTTACATTAATGATCCCAGCCTTATAGATCTTTAAGCTTTGATCTGGGAAGACAATGAAAAAATAAAATTCTTTTGTGCTTGGAACTGTAATTATCTTGCTTTGATAACAGTATAAAGTTTAAATTTAATCTAGATGTTAGATATGTTTTATTGCTATTGCTTCAGAAAATTCTTTGACTAATTACAACTGTCATCAGGCTTGTCAGATTTTACTTTCACAAATATTGGGCAGATTCCAAGCAGGGTATATCATGTGTCTGGAGGAACTAGGATAGCAGATGATTTCTGTTGCCTTTTAGATGAAAGCTTTTCTTTGGAATAACTTAGAAATAATAGTAATCACACTAGGCATCTTATCATAGAATTGTTAGACTGTGATTAACGATGTGTATATTAATTAGTATTGCATAACAAATTACTCCTAAGCTTAGCAGCTTAAAATAGCTCACACATACCACCTTACAGTTTATGGGTCAGATGTCTGAGCATCTATTGCAGGGTTTCTCATAACTGAGGTTAAGGCATCAGCCAATCTAGGATCTCCTCTAAAGGTAGAACTGAGGAAGGACCTGCTTCCATGTACATGTTCCTGTTGGCAAAATGTATTTCTTGAAGGTTGTCAGCCTGAGGGCCCCAGTCCTCTCTGGCTGCTGCTGGATGCCCGCTGTGTTTCTTGCCATTGAGCCTGTCCACTGGGAAGCCGCTTCCCTGAAGCCAGGAAGATGAGAGAGTCCGCTGCCAAGAGGGAGGTCATAGTTTCTGTAACCTCATCATAGAAGGTTACAGAAATACCTGTGCCATATTGTATTGATTAGAAGCAAAGGGCCATGTCCAGCCCACACTCACAGGGAGGAGATTTTACAAGAGCACTGGATTAGTCAGCTTTTTGTCACTGGGAGAGAATATCTAACATACACAGTTTAAAGGAGAAAAGGTTTATTTTGGCTCCTGGTTTCACACGTCTCAGTCTGTGTTCAGCTGGCACCTAGGCAGAAACCTCATGTTGGGAGGGCTTGCGGAGGAATCATCTGTCTAATGACAGACGGAAGACAGAGCAAGGGAGCAAGGAAGGGGCCAGCCAAATGCCCCCGGTAAATCACTTCCTCCACCCTGGCCCGACTTCCTCTCAGGCCTTTGAGTGCTCTCATGATCCAGTCCAGCCACCTTCTGTGAGCCCCATCTTTGACTCAGGAGACTTTCTGGGGGACATTTTAGATCTAAGCCATCACAGTCGTGAAGTCCAGGAGGTGGGGTCATTGGAGACCAGTTTAAATTCTGCCTGACAGAATTTTTTCTACTTTGTATAGAATAGAAATACAATATACATACTTACCTATCATGTGTTAAATATTTTACACCCTTATCTTTAATAATAATAAAATGAAATGAGGAAAAACATATTTCAGAAATACCCCTTCTCGTCGAGGACTTTCCAAACCATAAAAGGATGATGAAGGATGAGCAAGAATGACTATTGTGGATCTTCCTATCTGAGGTTTGTCTCCCCAGACACAAATCAAGTTATACAACAAAGATGTCATTGACTGGGGACTTGGGTCTTTACGGCCTCTACGCTCCCATTGCTGTTATGAATGCATACAGATCACTTTGTTCTAGTAGTGGCAACATGCAACTTTTTTGTTCCTATTTTTCCTTCATTTAAGCTTGGAAACCTTGTGATAGCAACAAGAGTTTTTGTTTTCATTTTTCTGGCTTCAGTGATATCAAGGGTTGTTTTGTTTTGTTTTTGTACTGAGAATTGAGCCCAGGCCTTAACACTGAGCTACACCCTCAACCGACCCTGCCCTGTTTTATGTTTTATCTTGAGACAGGGTCTCACTAAGTTGCTAAGTTGCCCAGGCAGGGCTCAGACTTGGGATTCTCTTACCGCAGCCTCCCAGAGTGTGGAGATTTGGGGTCTTACTGTTGCAAAGGCAGAAGACTAATTCTTTCTTGCCTAGGCCTCCCCTTTTTTTCTTTCCTTCAATGCCTCCTCTTCTGCAAAGGGAACAGAGGAGTCCATTCATCTGTTCACTTCATGGGTGTTTATTTGGTAGCCAAAGTACTCAGATATGATAGATTCAATATAAAGGTTCAAGTTTGAAAACCTGCTATGTTATATAACCTCCTTTATTCTGGAGTCTATGATCAAGAGGCCTGGATACTTTGGAGAGCCACATAGGGAATGAGGCACCACATTCTTAAAAGTTGGAAAATCCCAATACCAAACTCTGATATAGATGATACCTCTTGCTTCCTGCTATCTCTGCTCCTGCTATTTTTAGGCAGGCTTGGAGAAAAGTGTGCGGTCGACTAACACAGGGTTGTTAGGAGGTGATGGTGGGGGACAGTCCAGGGAAGAGGAGGAAGGGTGGCTATACCACTCAAAGGCAGACCCAGACTGGGGTGCTGACCACACAAAGATGGTAAGGTGGGGAGAGCCATGCATGCCAAGTCCTGGGCATTACACTTGAGTAGTATAGAAACCTGGTGTAGGGCCAGGGATTTAGCTCAGTGGTTTTGCTGCCTGCTGCGCAAGTGCAAGGACCTGAGTTTGATCCCCAGTACCAAAAAAAAAAAAACAACCAAGAAACCTGGTGTATTAGTTTTCTGTCACCATAATGAAATATCTGAGATGGACAAACTTATTACGAGGTTTATTTAGTTCACAGTTTTGGAGGCTGAGAGTCCCCTAATGGCACAGTGTAGGCTTGAGAAAGTTCTCTGTCTTGGCTGTGTCACGTCATGGTTGATGGCAGTGGCAGGGACATGTATGGGAGCCACATCTCAAACAGGAAGCCAGAGAGAGAGACTGGGAGGTACCAGGCTTGGGTTTTTATAACAACCCTCTCTAACAACTAAGGGTCTCCTGAGAAATCCCTCTATCCCTTCCCAGGGCACAGCCTACTGATCCAAAGACCTCCACCAGGCCCCACCTCTTGAAGGTCCTCGGCTACAGCACATAGAGCCTTGGGGAACAAGCCACATGCAAACAACGACATCTGGCTACTAGTGTAGTGGCAGGCCCTGGCCTCGCCATGTGTGAAGGCCCTCTTTGTCAGCGCTGAGGAGTGGGGAGATCCTTCCTCTGGGGTGTATTTGGTCTTTGAGTCTTTGTCTTGAAAGTCTTGATCTCAAGAACAAGGAGAAGCAGGGAATAGAAGTTAGCACTTACAATGGATCTATTATCTGTTAGACCTTGCTGAGGGCTTTCATAGCCATTAGCTATCCATATTAACCTTTATAGTATATGAAATATAAACATTCCTCCTCTTCCTGCCTTTTTTTGCCTGTGGGAAACACACTTTCAAAATGTTAAATAATGTACCCAAATTATAAACTAGTGAAAAAGAGACCCAAGATTTGAAAGCAGCCAGGTGTGGTGGCACATGCCTGTAATCCTAGCACTCAGGAGGCTGAGGCAGGTGGATTGCTGTGAGTCTGAGGCCAGTCTGGGCTACATAGTGAGTCCAAGGCCAGCCTGAACTATATAGCAAGACCCTGTCTCAAAAAACAACAACAGGGGCCGGGGGGATTTAGCCCAGTGGTTCCGCCGCCTGCCTCGCAAGCGCAAGGACCCGAGTTCGATCCCCGGTACCAAAAAAAACCCCAAGAAACAAACAAACAAACAAAAAACAACAACAAAAAAGATTTGAATGCAAACCCGTGTTCTTCCCCCAAAATCATGCTGCTTCTCAATCCAAGCAGCAGCAGGTGCTACTCTTTAGCAGTGGGTGGCCACTCCGTGAGCTAGAGGGCCAGTGGTATGTGGCCCAGAAATATTCTAACTGCTTGTCACTAAAACATGACCATAATGTCACTCCCCAACACCAGCTCTTTTTCTTGATGGCCTATTCTATGTGAAGGTCTTGCAGGCTGATCCTTATTTTCTGTTTCCTATGGTTCATTTCTTAAAAGTGAATTTGCCATATACCCACTCACACATTCCAGCGTTGGCACTGTTCATTTGGTGGTAACCATGCACATTGGGGTATAAATTCCAGCTCTGTAAACAAGGCTGGAATGCCACTGATGTCAATGTTAGAGCACTTGCTTAGCCTGCATGAGGCCCTGGGTTCAATCCCCAGCACCACAAAAAACAAAGAATGAAATGCTCTATAACTATTTTCACATCAGTATGATGCTATCCAGAATGAGATTACCTGGAGGACTGGAACACTTGGAGGAGAATGTAGGTGGATTTGACTTGAATTACATCCACTTGTATTACTAGTTAGGATGTTTATTTACTTTTTCAATGTAAAATTACATATTTATTTGATTAAATCGTATTTATTACAAAACTGAAATCAAATGCTACATTTTTAGAAGTATACAGTACACATTTTAAACAAACATGTTTATATAGCAATTTGAAACCTACACACACATACACACACACACATACACACACATGCAAACAACTAAAAAATGTAATAGTTCCCTGTAGCTAAGGTGATTAAAGATAGCTTCTAAAGACACATGGGCAGAAAATCCTTGAATGCTATATTGCATCGATGAATTCTTTTTAATGGTAGTAAATCCTTTGCCCACTTGTGCTGATTCACTTTTACTTTCAAGGTATAAGTGCATGGATTAATGATGAAATACCCTAAGGAATGGGGTGTGGATGTGTTACAAGATGTACCACCACAGCATCTTATGTGAAGGCTAGATGATTGTGTACTGTTCCATAAATTTGAAATTCTGTCTTTGTCAGTTACATAGCTTTTAAACACTCAAAGAAACAACACCTCCAAGTCAATATGGCAACTCTTTTACTAAGGGACATTTCCCCACTACTCTACCTGGTAGTTTATTTTACATCCCCAAAGCACACATGATTTACCTAATTTGAGGCATTTGAGGTTGACCACTTGTTTTGCTGCTGTCTCTTACTATCTTTCATTTTAGTCCAGGGGTCAGCACACTTTTTCTATAAAGGGCCAAAGGGTAAGTAATTTAGCCTTTGAGGTCATATAGTCGTTACTGCAAATACTGTATTCTACTCTGCCATTGCAGTGCTAAAGCAGATGATACCTAAATGAATGAGCAAGGGTGTGTTCTAATAAAGATTTAAGAAAACATACAGTGGACCAACTATAGCCCCTGAGCTATAATTGGCCAATTGCTGTCTAGACTATAAGTCCTGTAAGGATAGAAACAAGATTGCCTCCTCTGTGGGAGACACTGTACTGGGTACTGGAGTTATTTTGATAGACAAGAAAGGTAGGTCTTTATGTTCAGTACCTTCAGCCCCTTAGCAGAAGACTTCTTTTATTTCATGTGCATGGTAAAATCTTGAGCAATACGTTTTTGGTGGTTTTGAATGAGTCAAAATCCTAAAAAGCTGCACATGGTAAGACTTCTGAACTTGGCTCTCCTTTTTCCCTCTTCATTATCCTCAAGTGTTTATCCGTGATCCAATGAATGCTTGAATCTGTTACTATATAGTTGGTATGAACAGTAAGAATATGGGAAAGAACTTTGGTAACAACCAACTCTCCAAGTGCCCCAGGACTTTACTGGAGATTTATTTGCTCTCTTTTCCAGTCTTTGAATGCCAACTGTGTGATGCTGAGTGTTCACAGACTGGGCTGTGTTCTTGTACAGCTTGTGGTCTAGTGAGACAGGCAGATGATAAGTAAGTAAAAGCAAGTGTGTATTTTTAAGTCGGTGTAAGTGCTAGAAAGGAAACAGAAATTTCAATGGTCAGGAGGCCAGTGGCAGCAGAAGGCAGATACCTGTTCAATGGCATCGGTGGAAGGAACGTTAAAGTCAATCTCCATTGAGCTGGGGATGCTAGAGTGTTTGCCTAGCATGTGTGAGGCTCTGGATTCAAGCCTGAGAGGGAGTGGGAGGAGAGTCAGAGAGACAGAGAGACAGAGAGGCAGGCAGACAGACAGACAGATACAGAGGCAGGGAGACAGAGACAGAAGTACGAAAATACCCTGAGGTAGGAAGGACCCGTTTGTGTAAGGAAATGAAGGCAAGGTATGGAGCTTAGGGGTAGTGAACTAGAAGGAGGTTGTAGGAGTATGCAGAGCCCTTGCAGGAAGCTCTTGAGGGAAAGAATATGGGTTTAATCTAAAGTACCCTGTGAAACAAAACTATTAATCTGCTCAGGCTGCCTTACAAAATACCACAGACCAAGTGGCATAAACAATAGATGTCTGTTTTCTCAGGATTCTGGAGAGAACAAGATGCCAGCCATGTTGGTTTCTGATGAGGCTGGTCTCTTGGCTTGTAAATAGCTACCTTAGTGCTGTGTTCTCACATGGCCTTTCCTCTACGTGCACACGGAGGGCGAGAGATCTCTGGAGTCTATTCTTCTTATAAGGATATTAGGCTCATTGGCTTAGGGCCCCACTCTGATGACCTTGTTTAACCTTAAATGCCTTCTTATAGCCCCTGTCTCCAAATACAGTCACACTTCAGGGTTAGGGTTTGAACGTGTGAGCTGGGGAAAGTGGGGCCACAATTCAGTCTGTACCACATAGTAAAGTCTATGTGTTTAACCTGTAACACCTATGAAGCAGGGGAACGGCACAAGCCTGGTGGCTATGTGGAAGGTGATTGTGGTAGAGACCTCTTGGAGCATTTTGGTAGCCTGAGTTAAGTTGTGGCCAGGATAATGCTGAAGAGGGGATGAGTTGGAGGCATTCTCGAGGCAGACATGACTGCCCTTGCTGTATCTTCTTCTTCTTTTTTTTTTCCTCGCTGTATCTTCTGGCTGTCTTTGGTAGTTTACTTATCTGTACCCATCAATAACCTGGATGTTCCTTTGTGGTTCACTTTCAAGGACTTGGTATAGTACGTTGCACTTTGAAGGTGCTTAATGGATGCTGAGTAAATGTATGCCTGTCTGCCATGTGCTGGAGTGGTCTCCATACTATTTATAGAGCCTGCCTCTAAGGGATCGAGATGTTTTTTTAACATTTTCATATTTTATTGGTACATTTTAGGTGTACAATATAATGACATTCACCATTGGAAATCTGCACCTTTACATAGTCTCTCTTGGTTCTTATTTTTCCCCCCTTCCCCTGCCCTCCCTTCAACCCCTCCATCCCTCCCTATTTACAAAGACTTTGTTTCCATTTTTTCATTTTCTCATATTAATTCCATTCCCTTTTTTCTTTCCCCTACCCCTTCCACTTCTCCTTCCCCTTTGCCCCTTTTCTTCCTGTTTCACATTATCTATTATACCTTTTAGTCCTTATTTACACTTTCAGGTTCTCACACTAGAGATTCGGTATTTACACGTGTGTCCTATTTATTTCACTTAAGAGTTTCGCTTCAATGTACATCCACTTAGCTATAAATGTCTCTAATTTTTCATTTTTTATGGCTGAGTGGTACTGCATTTTATTTTGAAAACCACATTTTCTTTATCCAGTCTCCAGTTGATGGGCAATTGGGCTGTTTCCAAGTTTTAGCTATTACAAACTGTGCTGCTCTGAACATGGGTACACATATATCACTGTGTTATGATTCTTTTAATTCTTTGGGGAAGATACCCAGTAGGGGAATAGCTGGGTCAAATGGGACTTCCAGTCCTAGTTCTTTGAGGTATCTCAATACTGATTTCCACAGTGCTTGCACCAGTCTACACTCCCACCAGCAGTGGAGCAGGGTTCCTCTTTCCCCACAGCCCCACCAGCATTTGTTATTGGTTGATTTCATGATAGCAGCCATTCTTTCTGGGGTGAGGTGGAATCTCAGCATTGTTTTCATTTTCATCTCTCGAATGACCAGTGATGTTGAACATTTTTTCGTGTGTTTATTTGCTATTTCTATTTCTTTGTGTGATAAATGTCTGTTTATTTCAGATGCCCATTTTTGGATTGGGTCTTTAAATTTGGGAGGTCTGATTTTTTTAAAGTTCTTTATAGATTCTAGATAATAGACCTTTGTCTGAGGAACAGCAGGTGAAGATTTTTTCCCACATTGTGGGTTGTCTCTTCACACTGCTGGTGGTTTCTCTTGCTGTGCAGAAGCTTTTTAATAAGAAGAGATCTAGAGGATCAAGATTTAAATCTAGAAACCCTCCTTCTATAATTTAGAGCTTCCAAGAAATGATTGCTTCTTAGTTTCCCTTTGGTAGTCTAAATTACCAAAGCTAAGATATTGCCATGTGTGTCTGCGTTACACACACACTACAGAGCACCCTCCCCCTGGTTACTACCTCAGTCTGCACTCCTGCCTGAGTGGTGAGGCACTTGGCTATGCCAGGCCTTTCTTGCTTTGGATGACATACATGTGGGTTGTCAGATCCTTTCCTTTGTGTTTGTCTGCCTTTTCCCTCAGCCTTGAAGAACTGCATATTGTCCCAATTTGGAAACATTTGGCAACATGGTAGCAATGTTGAAAGTGGTTCCTTACCAAATGTTAATATAAAATGCACTGTATGCCACTGAACTCTACATTTAAAAATAGTTGTCATGGCTTGGGTTTGTGTCCCAGAATTCATGTGTTCTAAACTTAATCCCCAAAGTCACATGCTAACGTATCTAGAAGTGTGATATTTGGAAAATAATGAGAATTAGATGAGGTCATGAGGGCCCCCAGGAAGGCACTAGTGGCTTTCTAAGAGAGACCCAAGCTGGGAAGCCTACTCTGTCTAACCATGCCTTCTGCATATCATGATGTGGGAGGAAGACTTTTACCAGCTGTCTGAGCAGCGGCACAGTGTTCTTAAACCTCCTGGTCTCTAGCACTGTGGGCTAAATAAACCTCTGCCCTTCACTAATCAATGAATCTCAGGTACTTTGACATATACAGCAACAGAAAATAAACTAAGACAATGGTTAAAAGGTAATATATATATGAATGTATGTATGTGTGTGTGTATATATATGTGTGTGTGTGTGTGTGTGATCAAATGTTTCTACATTGTGCTTTCAGATTTTGAATGTTTTATATACTGCCATAATAGAGGTCCTAGACTGCCACTCACTGCTCAGCCTCAGGCTTGGCATCTTTGAAATGGGATAATAATTCCTACCTCACAGAGTTGCCCTGTTCCTCACAGAGCAGGAGCTCAGTAAAATGGTGACTATTTTTTAAATTACTTTTGGTCTGAAAGTTTTGTGGTGAATGTTTTGTCTTTAAGAGTTTGGGAATTTTTAAGAGAATGTATTACATATAAATATTAGCTAAAGAATAAATGGCACTACAGTGTATTACAAAAACACAAATAAGGCTAAATTGTGTTAAATTGCAAGAAATAGTAACTTACAAATCCACAGAAAATCTGAAAAGGGGGAATGTGCTTTACTTTACAGCTAAAATAAAATTAAGGTGAGCTAAGAGTAGATGTGTCTACTGGCCATTTGTATTTGCACCAAAAAATGGAATAAAGAAAGAAATGAATAGAATTATGCTCAGAGAGCAAAAGCTTTTATGCCTATGCTTAAGTATATTCACTAAGTATACTCATTCTTTTTTTGTGTGGGGTACGGGGGATCGAATTTAGGACCTTGTGCTTGCAAGACAGGTGTGGTGCCACTGATCTAAATCCCCGGCAGTATACTCATATTTTTAAGAGGATAATCTAATTTTTTTCTTGATGAGGGACAGATAGATTTTAGCAGTAATTTTGGAGATGGAAAAACTTAAAGGGACAGACCACTCCTTGTATTTGCTATTGTAAATAACACTTTTCTAATTATGAAAATAATAGCTTAAAACAATAATTGGTAATGTTTATCAAGGACTTACTGTAGCTGTCAACTGAGTTGAGCACTTTGTGTGGATCATCTGTAAAGTGGGCTCACCTGACGAAGTTCCATGTGAATAACTGGGACTGTTCTGTACATGTTGATCTGTACCTCACCTTTCAGCTTAATACATTTGGACTTTTGCCTCATCACTAAATACTTTATTGTGCACAGTCTGAACTAGTGTGCACTCTCCTATGGTATGAGGACATATATAATTGTATAATTTCCTTATACAATTCACAAGTATTGGATAGCCAAGTTGCTTCTGGCTTTTGCTGTTTTAGCTAGTACTGGAGAAAAAAAAATCTTCATATAAATACTTAAAAATTTCCTAAGTCTCCATTTGTGGGTACACAATTCCAAGATACTAGATCTGGTATAAAAGCTGCAATCAGCTAAAATAGTTTCACTCAGGGCAATTTATATTCAACTAAAATATGTAATAAGCTATAACATAAAAATAAGAATATAGAAGATCTCTCCTTTGAAAGCAATTTTTGCTGCAAAATTTTAATAATTATTGTGAAGTCATTTCATATCCTAGAGTTTGGGTTTTCTTCTCTGTAGAGAACACGAATAATAACTTCAGCAGAGTGGTGTGGGATTTCTCAAGGGACCACTGTCTATAGTGGTTTCAGTGCAGGGTCTGGTGTGCAATTAACACTAAATAAATGTGAGCTACTATTGGTAACAATACTGAGTACATGCTAGTGTGATGCTTATATAAATAATGCCAGGCTGTATGTCTCTCCTCAAGTAATCTGAGGTATTTGTGTAAATATTTTCTCAATATAAATATAACAAAGGGTATCCTTGTTACCTTTGTAGGGTCACTTCGTGCAGCAGTCGTCACACAAATTCTAGATAGGGAATCTGGGTGGAAGTTAGAAAGGTGAGAGAGTGCTCCCTGAAAGTTATTAGAAAATGTTGAGGCTTTATGGTTGTATTTAAAATGTGTCACAGAATAAAGGCTCAGAGTATTAGCATTAGCAGAAACCAGAACTCTTAAGGGAATGGTTTCCAACTCTGCCCCATCCATAGTAAGAAACTCAACTCCATAGATACCACAATGCAAATAAATGTCTATGTGTGCCCCTTTTGTAAAACTGACCGAACAGTACCTACACTTACTATGTGGACCATATTTTCTTATTTTTTTTGTCTATTTCATTTTATTTTAATGTTGGTTGTAGCCTGCTAAAGTTATTTCACTGGAAATAAATTCACTAGAATTTCACTGGAAACCCACAATTTGTCTTAAATTTGTGTACCTGTCTTTAAAAGGTGGGAGGTGTGGCTCAGTGGTAGACAATTGCTTAGGATGTATGAAGCCCAGCTACATAAGAATTTCATCAATAATGAATGGCTGTTCTTGTTTGCATATTGAGTGGAACTTTTGGGTCATTATTTAGAACTATTTACATGTTAGTGGGATAACATGTTCTGTTAAAGGGTGTTGTAACAGGATGCAGGTAGGCTTCAACCAAAAGCTGGGCAGGAGTCAGCATTCTCTCTGTTTTCCCTTTGTTTTCAACCAGGTAGTTCCAATTTGCCAGCAGAATGAATACAGAACAAGACTCAGAAACAACGTGTGAGGAAGATTCTCAGCCTAATGATGAAGTGGTTCCCTACAGTGATGACGAAACTGAAGATGAACTTGAAGACCAAGGGCCTGCTATTGAGCCAGAACAGAATCGAGTCAACAGAGGAGTGGAAGAAAACCGGGATACAATCAGAAAAGGTAACTGTCAGGAGGGCCTGGTACCTGGGAACTGTGCTGTTAGATGATCATATGGATTGTGGGAACATGTGCCAAGGATGAGGTCTATTCCACATGGTCTAGGGGGCCTCTTCCTTCTCTGAGCTCCTCCTAGGATGGGCTTGGACATGTACCCATTGTCCTCAGTATGGCAGGCCTGGGAGATCACATCTGACAAGTTCTGTGGAGAAAATAGAACATCTTGGTCACTGTGAATATATTTTAAATGGAGTTGTATGAGGAAAGACTGTCTTGTTGCACACAGCAATTTTAAAAAGTACACATATCAATCTTTGGATGTAAATTATTTGTTTGTCCAAATTGTCAGCAGAAATTATATAAATAACTATGTGTGTAAACGAATTGGAACCATTATGAAGAAATTGCACCTATGTGTTTATGTGTGCATGCTCGCATGCTCACAAATGGAGCAGCAAGAACAATATCCAGTGATAATTACTTGGTGGTGCTCAAATAAATATACTTTCATAAATCAACTAGTAGGTGCTACATTTGGAAAGTTGTCTTTTGTTTGCCCACCAGATCTTGGAGTGCCACTCAGTGAAACAGCTTCTCAAAAGTATCTTAGAAGTGTGGGCCCTTTTGGGGAGTGATGTTGGGCTGTTCCCAAGACTGTACAGTTTGAAGGGATCAGGGCATAGCTTTGCACCTCTTGGCACCTTCGGCTCGTTCCCTCCAGTGGCCATTGGCAGTTTAAAGGACTTGGAGTCGCCATACCTTTTGTTCAGTCATTTGTGAACCTGAAATGGCCTTGGCTCACTGGGAGGAACTTTTTAATGGGTTCCACTTGCCACCAGTGGCCCGTCCTGTACAGACTGTGGCTCTTGTCCAAATGCTGTCAGCTTCAGAGGCAGGGTCTAGATAAGAGGACTTTTCTTGTGAAGAGCAATGGTTAGGAAGCATTTTAGGCTTTGTGGACCATTTGGTCGTATCATCACTATTCAACTCTGCCTGCATCATGCAAAAGTGGCCACAGACAATAGGTCACTTACAGCAATGGAGTGTGCCTTACTTTCATTCACTGCTGTTTTGCTCCTGTGGATTTTCTGCTTCCTGCTGGTTCTTCCACCATGGCAAATGTGCCCTTCTCTGTGGCTCTACTGAAGAAGCTGAGCCTTTTCTGTTTGCACCCCAGATTTCAGGCAGAAATTATTTCCTGCATAGCTACTCGATTCCAGTGGAGAGCTGCTGTTTGCCATTCACAGAACTCTCCATGCAGCACTGTTTGCAGCTCTCCAGATGTGTCTCCTATGGCCTCATCACAATCACCTCTGGTTTCATCTGTCTTCCCCAAAGTCCCTGTCTCCACTATTCCACTCTAGCAAGTTTCCTACAAGCCTCTGTGTCCTTCCTGCCACTCCCAACCCCCTAGATTCCCCTCTTGGGTCTGCCCCCTGATTCAGCCTAGTTTATTGGAACAGTTTTAACCTGAAGAAAAAGTGGCAGGCCATGAAACCTCAACCCTATAATGGTTTTTCTTCTTGTTCTTGTGATGAGGTCACTCTGCGGCTCCCCTGTGTGGGGACAGTCTCAGTATAAGGGAGCCTAGATATCCAAAAGGGACTCCTCCCAGTGCAGGCTCCAAAACCTGGGTGGCCCTTGACTCACGTGGGTTGTGTGCCCCCCAGCTTTCCATTTCAAACAGGTAGACAAATTAGTCCTGAGTGTAGGCTTCAGGGTATAGTTTTAAACTGTTGAGTATTGACAGTACGAGCTTTCAGCAACAAAGCTGAAGGTATAAAATGGTGACCAGTGAGTGAAATTAAAATAGAGTCACCACCAATCTGAACAGAAAGGTGGCCTCCCTCCCAATGTCTGGGCATTGGTAGGCTGGGGTTAAAAGTGAGTGGCCTGACAAGTTAGTGAGGGAGTTCTAGCTGATTGCCCAGATAGTGAAGCAAGCATGCTCCTTCTTGGTCCTTGTCCCATGGCACTTTGAGTCTGCTATCACAATCTCAGAATCTCAGTACATAGATATCTGGTGAGTTGGCAGGCGAATTGGTGCCATGGAGGGGAAGGTGAACTTTGCTGTTGGTGCCTAGTGCCACACCATCACATGATCGGATGTGTGGTTCAGGAAGCCTCGAAGGGCTGGGGTTGAGTGCCTGCAGAAATGTCAGAGAAGCACGTAGTAGGCAGAAACCCTCACCTCTGTTTTTTTCCGACTCTGCTTGCACATTCTGGTGGTCATAGAGTTTGCAGGTCCCCTTTTTGGTAGATTCCTATGCTCATAATATTGGCATTGACAGGAGAGAGCTTGATCTTGGCTCTTCACAGCCTTTACCAAGGGTAGTTGGTAGTCCTAGGGGATATTAGTGGTTCTCATTTTTTAAATTTATTTTTTAAAATAATTTTATTATCAAACACACACACACAAAAATTAAAACCATTCAAAGAAGAACAATGCAAGGGAAAAAAACCCTACAATAATATTCAAATACAGTAGAACTCAAACAAAACAAAACTGAAAAGCACTTAAACATTTTTCCACATAACTTTTAAAAGCATCTCAAGCACCAGCAAGACACCAGAGGATGTGATTTGTTTCAGAAAGATCCTCAAAACCAACACTGAACAAATGGTGGTCTGGAAAAAAACTCCAGTTAGTTAGCAGACTCCACATGAGCCAAGCTTCTCTGTAATTTAAATTTTGATACAGTCATATGACATGCTATGGAAACACAATCTGAGAAATATGTTATTAGGCCATTTCATCTGTGTGTATCCTTAATTACACTTTCAGTTTCTCACAATAGAGAAACTATTCGGTATTTACACACATGTGTCCTATTTATTTCACTTAAGAGGATGGCCTCAATATGCATCCATTTAGCTATAAATGTCTCTAGTTTCTCATTCTTTATGGCTGAGTAGTACTCCATTTTATAAAAAAAACTACATCTTCTTTATCCAGTTTCCAGTTAATGGGTACTTGGGCTGTTTCCAAGCTTTTGCTATTACGAACTGTGTCGCTATAAACATGGGTGCACATATGGGTACTGTGGTATGATTTAATTCTTTTGGGAAGATACCCAGCAGGGGGATAGCTGGGTCAAATGGGACCTCTAAGCCTAGTTTTTTGAGGTATCTCCATACTGATTTCCACAGCGGTTGCACCAGTCTGCGCTCCCACCAACAATGGAGAAGGGTTCCTTTCTCCCCACACCCCCACCAGCATTTGTTATTGGTTGATTTCTTAATAGCAGTCATTCTTTCTGGGGTGAGGTGGAATCTCAGTGCTGTTTTCATCTGCGTCTCTCGAGTGACCAGTGATGCTGAAGACTTTTTTCATGTATTTATTTGCTGCTTTTACTTCTTTGTCTGAAAAATGTCTGTTCATTTCAGATGCCCATTTTTGAATTGGGTCTTTCAATTTGGGGGGTCTGATTTTTTTCAGTTCTATGTATATTCTAGATAGTAGTCCTTTGTCTAAGGTACAGTTGCTGAAAATTTTTTCCCACATTGTAGGCTGTCTCTTAGCTCTCTGTTGGTGGTTTCTCTTGCAGTGCAGAAGCTTTTTAATAAGATGAGATCCCAGTCTTTGATTCCTTGTGTTAGTTTCCATGCTATTGAGGATTTGTTCATAAAGTCTTTTCCTATGCCAAAGTCTTCGAGAGTTCTACCTAACTTATCTTCCAGCAAGTTTAGTGTTTCTGTGTTAATATTTAGATCTTTAATCCACTTTGATCTTAGTTTAGTGCATGGTGATAGGTATGGGTCTAGTTTTAATCTTTGGCAGGTTGAAATCCAGTTTTTCCTCATTTTTTAAAGAGTAAATTTGACTGTGACTCATTACAAAAATTGTTCTAACCCCTCTGTCTGCCCCTCCCAAGCACTCAGAGAACATTCAGTAAATGCCAGGCCTCTTTGCTCCCATTGCACTTATGCCACACAAGGAGGGAGAGAAAGATGCTTTCTTTCAGGCATTATACCAGTTAAGGTTGGTGTCACTCTGGCCTTTCCTTTTTTAACCATCTTATTCCTTTCTTGACACTGAACATCACGGATAATTTCTTTTGAAATGTTCAGGACACCATTGCACAAATCACCCTGTACCATCCAGCTGAGTAACACCAAGGCCTAGACCCATTCCAGTGTGAACAAAATCCTTTTGTTAGTGACATCATTGTTGTATTGTTGCATAGAAAGTTGATTTTCGTTCTTTAAAGAAAGAACATGTGGTAGCCAGCTGAGCTTTCATGTGAAACAAGAATTTTGAGAGACCCATTGAAATGTCTCTTCCATTGAAGGACCTTAATTGTGTATTGTGAGAATCCAGAAAAGGTGGAAAGTTGCAGCTAGAATGTGCTGTGAAGGAAGAGGTAAGCCCACAGACTTCACTGGAGTAACTTTACTCTTGGTTTACCTTGAACAACGATTTGCAGAAACCAGGGGGAATATTTTCTGTGCCAGTGGATGAACACTGTTGTTTCCTGACAAGCACAGGAGACTGCTAGTTCTGCCAAATGATCCAGGACACAAAGATTCTGTAGGCCCTAAAATTGGAAGCCTGGAATTCTCGTCCTCTGGAGCTCAAGACTGCCTATTAGCATGAAAGGACCCAAGAAGTCCTAGCTTCAAGGAAATGGATTGAACCATAATCAGCCAGAGAGTCACAAAATTCTTTGACTTTGGGGTAAATCATTTTTAGCTTCCTATGCTGTGATCCTTGTCCCCAGACCAACTCCTTGTATAATTCTGTGCCATTAGGAACTGCTGAGAGATAAAGTCCTTGGGGAGAATCAATTACTCTGGAAAAGATTTGTGGATTGGTGCAACCTCCTGAGCCCAAGGATAAATGAGGACACTGTCTCCTGCCTCATTTCCAAGAGACACATAATCATGGGTGTATAATACCCACATTTATTCTTTAGAATGTTTCTATTGATAAATTGTTAATTTTAATTTTATAGTTTTATTATATTAAACAATGTGTACTTAACAGAAAAAAATCAAAAAGTAAAGTATTGAATTTTTAATATTTATCAAGTGTTTATAGAAAAGCATCAAATTTTTCAATACCAACTGTGTTTTGATGTACAAAGTCTAAAAGAGGACAACAGAAATAAATTCCTATATGAAATACAATGAAAATACCAACAGCACTCTGCAAAACAAATAATCTTCACTTCAGTTATCACACCTAAGGCAGTCTTCACACATGACAACAGTACATTCCAACACATGTATCGCTTGCACTGACAGCATGTGTGTTTTGCTTTCCTGGCCTTTCGTAGGACATGCTTGACGTCTCACTGGTCTTGCTGCTTGGTCAGGAGGTTCTTATTATACTGTGCAATGTGTAATTAACAAGAACATAAAATATCAATAAAATAAACTATGAAATTTTTAATATGTCAGCATTTTCACATTAGCTATGCACTTGCTTACAAAACCTAAAAGATAGCATCAGAAATAAATTCCTATAGGAAGTACAATGAAAATACCAGTCAAACTTTACAACAAAAATAATCTTTGCTTCAACTGTCACAGCCAAGGCAGTCTTCACACATGACAACTACACGTTCCATGCACACATCTTGCTTACACTGACAGCACATGGGCTTAGCTTTCCTTTCCTATGTAGCAGGCCATTCTTGTCACCTCTTGTGTTAGTTACTTTTCTCTCATTGCTGAGACAAAAATACCTGACACCCAAAGTTAAAGGGGAAATGGTTTATTTACCTCACAATTTGTAACGGTTTCAGTCCATAATCAGCTGGCTCCAAGGCAGAGTAGCAAATGGCAGAGGGGTGTCACAGAGGAGAAATAGCTCATGGCACCCACTGGGTAGCAAAAGTAACAAGAGAGAAGACAAGTCTCTTTCTCTTCTTTATATTGTATCCAGGCTACCAGGATTAGGGTGGTGCCAAGCCAATCAGTGTACTGATTTGTTAATCACACACCCTTAATCCCAGCATCACACACTTTAGATTCAGCCACCTCTGAAGAAGCCCCATCTAAAACTCCATGAGGCTTTGGGGGGAAATCTAGACACAAACCATAATACCTCTCTTCCCCTCCTGTTTTGTCAGGAGCTTCCTACTATATTATACAACATGTACTTAGCAGGAAAATAAGATATGAATAAAATAAAATATCAAATATGTAATGAGTGCTTAGAATAGACATCAATATTGTCACATCAGCTGTTTACTTGCTTACAAAACCTAAAAGATAACATCAGAAATAAAACCTATGTAAACTACAATGTAAGTGCAAACAAAAGTCTACCACAGAAATAATCTTTGCCTGAACTGTCACACCCAAGGCAGTTTTTACACATGAAAACTTCATGCTTCATACACAAGTATAGCTTATAGAGCCAGGGATTTAGCTCAGTGGCACTGTGCCTGCCTGGCAAGCACAAGGTCCTGGGTTTGATTCCTGGTACCAAAAACAAACAAGTATAGCTTATACTGATAGCACATATGTTTTGTTTTCCTGTCTTTCTTGTAGGGGACAGTTGACATCTCTTTTAGTTTTCCTGTTGTCATAGTAGATCTTTGTGATGCTATGCCTGCCTATTCACCTATCAACTCACCAGTGTGCTCCACAATTTTTTTTTTCTTTTTGGTACCGGTGATTGAACTCGGGTCCTTGTGCTTGCAAGGCAGGTGGCGGAACCACTGAGCTAAATCCCCGGCCCCTGCTCCACAATTTTTTTTTGCATGGTTCTCTGGGCAACAACATTTTGTTTTTCCTCTGCTGTAAATGCTATCTTATGAATTCCAGTCTCAATCCTCTAAGAAAATTTCTCCTTGGTATTTTACACTTATTATTTTCTTTGTAAACTATCAAACTATTTATCCCACACATGTTTAGGATCAAGTAAAACACAACCATTGACCAATGCTTTATGTTTCAAGTGACATCATAGTTACTGCATAACTCATCAACAACATCTACACTGCCTTTGGTTTTGTTGTAGAAAGTTTCCATCTCAGGCTTCCATTTTGTTGAGGTTTCCCTGTCAATATTTCCATGATGGTGCAACATTGACATCAGCAGTGCCAGTTTGTTTTTCAATGTAAATCTTTCTGAAATCCAAAGATTATACTATATAATTCTCTATTTTGAAATTACAATGTTTCATTTGAAATTTCTGCTTTGTTTCTGCATACAGTTCCTATGCTTGTCAACTTGTGCTCTGTTAGCAAATGTAACATCAGTTGGAAACTGGTACACCAATTATTGAATGTCACATTCTGATTAGTTTGGGAGATGGGAGCAAGTCTGTTCACAACATCATTTGGTTTTTTACTATGTGAATATAGACCTGGTGGCTGAGTTCCAGGATAAATTTCTAAATTGAAAGCGTAGCGAGTCTTTGCATCTACAAGGGGTTAAATTTTTATGTGCTATTTTGACCCATCACTTTTCCATAAGTCTTCTACCTTCCTGTGATTACCATGAGAAATCCCTGCTAAGTACAGCAGACCTATAAATGCTTTCAGGTCAGCTACTGAGGTGTCATAATAAATACATTTTTGTATATGGCTGTTGGTGCATACAGAATGTTTTACTTGTATTTCAGCCTTTGTGTATTTCACAACATCTTGTAACATTCTGTCTTTTACAATTTCTAACATTGAATGGCAGTGCTTGCACTTTGCCCAATAGATTTTTACCTCTGTCAAGCCTCACTATATTTCCTGACCTAATTCTAACATTGAATCATTCCATTTGGTTGTGTGACCATTTTGCAACATTTTGACTAGTCAAATATGCACTCACATTAGTTAACGGAATCAAGGAGGTCTGTGTTCCCTGTGTCTGTGTCAGTCAATTCTTGCTCCATTTCACTGTCATAGGAATTTTGGCTCACACGGCCAATGCCAAAGTATTATCATCTTCATCATCATGCATGAGTGATCTGATAATTCACTTTTGACCTCCATCAAAACTTGCAAATCTGGTTTTTCACATGCCATTGTACTGAGTTGGGCTACTTCTCCCAGGAAAATCAAAAGAAAATTTTTTTAAAAAACAAATCCTAAATGTGCAGAAATTTAGCAATGAGCAATTCACAGGTAAAACTCACCTATCACTGCTTTGGAGCTCCTGTACACCTTGCCACTCGTCTGCCAAGTGTGTGAATACACAGATGGGTTTTTGCTTTCCCCAGGCACAGGTACTGTGAGTCACAACCACATTTCATTATGATAAAATACATGTTTTCATAATAGAAGAGTGTTGTGGGTGTATTTTACCCCCTGTGATGCTCAGGTAAACATACACAAATCCTGTTAGATGGAGGATTATGTGGGTAAAAATCCTTGTTTGACACTTTTGCTCACATGCATATACCTTGCTGTTTATCATACCAAGTGAGTAAACACAGAATGCTTCCTATATCCCCCAGGCACAGCTACTTAGATGCACAGCCAGCTACTATTATGCTAAAGTACAAATTTATAGTAGAAAAGTATGAGGTGAGTAGTTGTAACCCAGTGTTATGCCTACAGGGTTCTCTTCCATCTTCTGGTTCCAGCTGGCTTACACATCTATGTCCCATGGCACATTCTCACTGAAACCCTGCTTTCTCTATTGGATATCCTGTCTCCTGCTCCTATGGCCAAGTTTCCGGAACCCTGTAATATACCATCTACCTATTCCAATGGCTTCTTCCCCTCTGTGGGCTGCCAGGCCAACTTACAGATAATACTTTCCTAAAGGTGACTAAGAAGTTTGGAGATGTAGCTCAATGCTAGAGCACTTTTCTAGCATGCATGAGGCCCTGGCTTTGATCCTCAATACTGAAAAAAAAAAATCACCAAGACCCCAGGTGCCAAGCCTATGGAACTTTACATCACCTGTCTTCCTTCCACTATGTCCTCTGAATTGTCTAAGTTTTTAACAGAGCCTCCCTCAGGAACCATTATCTTTTTCATTCTGTCTCTTCTTTCTAGCTGCCCCCCTCCACCATCCTTGAACATTCCTGTCCCCATTCATGCTCTGTTCTCTGCCTACAGACTCTCCTGTGATCAGCTTACCTTTTTCAACATGCTTTGCCAACAACATGACCCTGTATTGCTTGGAGAGGCCCAGAGCAAGAGGGATAAGAGGAAAGACCCCAGACTCAGACTGTGTGGGTTTGAGGCCTGCCTTCACCACCTTCTAGCTGTGTCACCCTGAGAAAGGGAATTCTTTTCTGTTTCTCAATGCCCCTATCTGTAAAATGGGCTTAATATTAGGAACTATTTTGTAGGATTAAATCAGAAAAGTGAAGGACTGAATTGCTTTGGGCTTATACTAAGTGCTTAATAAATATCAGCTGTTGTTACCTCCCACCTGACACTTCTACCTTAAAGTCTCCCATTTCAAATCTCACTCAGCATCCCTTGTCCCATATTTCTATCTTTCTTCTGACCCCTGCCCTTCCCTTTGGGGTACTTAGATTCTCCTGGCTCCCTATGCTGAAACTGAAGAGTCATTCTTATTAACAGATCATTCCCTCCCCAAATCTAAGAGCAATGAATGGATAGATGGTTGATGAATCAGTTTTCCCAGCAATCAATTTGCCCCTCTATTGAGAAACTGTTTTGTAATTTAGCATTGTCCCCGCCTCTGCCATTAGGTTTCCCCTTTCATACAGGCTCCTATGGGAAAGTTCACCCATACACATATAGTACAACAGGGACAAAACTAAAGCTTGCAATAAATGCCCCAAAACCACAATTATGCAACCGATTTTCTTTAAATGGATTTGTCTGTACCAACGATTCTGGCCAGGACAGTGGTCAGGGTGGCTTTCTTGTGGAAAAGGCACATCTGGTCAGCTATATGAAAGCTGAAGGGAAGTTAATTATGGGAAGGGAGGAGTGAGGGAAAAAGGGCTCCTTCCAGGGCCTATGGAGGAACTTGGAGGGGTGAGAATGTTATGAGAAGAGTGTGCCCTGATTCGTTCCTCTTCATCATCTATCACAGTGTGACTTAAAAACTGAAGGATTGGTTGTAGACTGTCCATCATCATCTCTTGAGTCTGTGTGGGCCTAAGGTTGAACCCGTTTTATTCTGGACTAGTTTTAAAGCTTTAGGCTCTGTGTGGCATGTTTCAGACTCAAGGGTATCTATGAACACATTAAGTGTTTCAACTAGGATGTGAGTAGGGAACAAAATGAGCTCTTCTGAGCTTCCTCTGCTCAGGGGGAGCTTCCTAGATGTGAGACCCCCAGAGTGAGTCCTGAGCAAGTGTGAGAAGAAATTGGCTCTCAGAAGCCCCCAAGTTGAGGCAGCAAGCAGTAGTGAAGCATGAAGAAAGGCTCAGAGGAGCTGAGTTTTGGGGAACTGTGAGGGCATGCTAAAAGGCTTGGACATCATCCTGAAGGCAGGGCTAGCACTCACAGAGACCAAAGCAGAAACCTTCTGGTCTTCTCTGACCTGGTTGGGCTGTCACACAGCATCATTTCTGCTATGTTCTCTTGGTTCCAAGCAAGTCCTTAAGGCCAGCCTTGATTGAGGGAAGGAAACTAGACACCATTTCTTTTTTGGCAAAGTTTAGGCCTGGCCCAGAAGAGCACTCACACACCGCGTTGGTAGACACCATTTCTTGATGAGGGAGTAATAAGGTCATTTGGCAGGGGAGCAGGTGAGATGGGAGACACTGCTGCAGCTGCCTATGGAAGATACATTCTCTTGAGCAGATAGTGGATCTGCTTTGGGGATGGGTAATGGGGGCGAGGAACTCTGCTGACCAAGGAGAGGATTATTGTTGCGAACCCGATGAATTTCAGATCTCTGTAGAATGGCTACTTGTTGCTGTGTGACTGGCAATTAGAAATCTAGGATGAGGTGGTTAGGAAAGAATGGCTCAGCCTTGTTCTTGGGGAAGTAAAAGCATCTTAAATTCTTAACCATAAGGTTGAAGCACTGAGCTTTAGTTCGCAGACTGCAATCCTTAGTGAGACCAATCAGTTGAGTTTTGCTACACCTGTATAAGTGACCTGTTCTCAGGGATAATTAGTAATACAGAATGATGAGATTCATCTTGGTATATGGATACATGCATATAGCATATTTTGATTATTTTTATCCCTATTACCCTCCTCTCTCTCTTTCCTGCCTCTGCTCCCATCCCTTCCCTGTCTCTTAAAGTCTGTATCCTAGTTCTCAGTCTTTTTCTGAGTACACTCACCTGCTTCCCCACCCCTCCATAAGCATACTTGGGCATCTTACACACACACACACACACACACACACACACACACATGCGCACACACACAGCACAGCTCAGTTTGTCTACCTTCTATGTTTGTGATGTTCTGCAATTTTGGAATTGGAGATGCTTTTGACAGAAGTTTCAATGTCACTTATCTTTCTTTAGAAAAAAATTATACCATGAATAAGGTCGAGTGAGGAATATTCAGTTGGATGCCACAAAAGTATGTGCTCCTGGACAACTGTCAGGCTTGGGGTCACCTATATATGGCCAAGAGGAAGGTTCCAAAGCTTTGTTCTTGACTGAGTTTTTTTCTCAAAAATACAAAGCTACATTTCTTTAAAGTTCTTTTCAAAGTCAGAATTTGGTTCATAATTCTGTTTGGGGGCAAATTGGCCATTGGTCAACAGTATTTAAAATGGAATGTTTAATAGTTAAGGTTTCAAGATGATATCCTGGGACGGATCCAGTAGATCAGTTCCAGGCTCTTACAATGAGCAAACATACATCCAGTGGTAAAAGAAAAGCGGCCACATTTATTGACAATCATGGGAAGATGTGCTTAGGGAAAGTTTGAACAAAGAAATGGTGCTTCATTGAGGCGATACTCTTCAGTGAAATAAATAGGACACACATGTATAAATACCGAATAGTTTCTCTGGTATGAGAAACTGAAAGTGTAAATAAGGACTAAATGTATAATAGGTAATGTGAAATAGGAAGAAAAGGGGCAAAGGAGAAGGAAGTGGGAGGGCTAGGAGAAAGGATAGAAAGGAATGGGATTAATATGAGAAAATGGAAAAATAGGAACAAAATCTTTGTAAATAGGGAGGAATGGAGGGGTTGAAGGGAGGGCTGGGCAAGGGTGAAAAATAAGAACCAAGAGAGACTATGTAAAGGTGCAAATTTCCAATGATGAATGTCATTATATTGTATACCTAAAATGTACCAATTATTAGAATGAATAATCGATAATGTAAAATAGGAAGAAAAGGTCCAAAAGGGTAAGGGTAGTGGGAGGGGCAGGGGAAAGGAAAGAAGGGAAAGGAAAAATGATGAGAAATGAAAAAAATGGAAATAAAGTCTTTGTAAATAGGGAAGGGTGGAGGGGGTGAAGGGAGGGCTAGGAATGGGGAAAAAATAAGAACCAAGATGCATTATATAAAGGTACAATTCCCAATGAGAAATGTAATTGTGTTGTATACCTACAATGTACCAATAAAAGAATTTAATAAACAACAAAAAAAAGAAAAAGAAAAAAGAAATGGTGCTTGGATGACAGGAAGGTAAAAAGCACAGCACACAAAGACCTTTGGATTTTGAAGGACTAGTACCCCAGCCTGGGCGCTTTTCATTGGGTCTGTAGGTGAGATTGACAAGAATAATTGACAGGATGCTGAGTCATCCCAGGAGTTTTCAACAAGCATGTGAGTCCCAGAATTCATGCTGATTAAATTACATGTATGAGATGCAGTCCATATTTATGAACCTTTAATAAAGTTAGAGTAAGGAAAATGCTACTGAAGGTCAGACCACAAAATCTAACACATGTGAACTCTTAGAATTCCAGTGATCTGGATCTTTGTTATTTTATTTTCTACCTCTCTCAGAACAAAGGAAGGATTGGCTCTGCGGTGTTGTCCACACTCAAGTGGGTAGAGGGGAATGGTTTTCCATCACAGATTGCGCTACCTGTACTAAAGCTGTCACCCAAAGTCATCAGGACGTAGGGGACATTTTCCTCTCTCATGGCAGAATTTCAGGCTGCATGTGGCATCAATGAAACCATTATAGCTGTATACTTGGTGAGCATGACTTCTCCTCCATAAAGAATCTGAAATTAAAGATGTCTGTCTCTACAGCACAGGTCGTGTGGATTAATTTTTATTTGGCAACAAAACACAAAGTTGGTCCATTGAAACATGGAGATACTAGGAAATCCATGAAATATGCCAAGGAGCTATTCCACTAAATTAGATATATTTTCAGGTTTTGATGTATTCCACATATTAAAATTTCATCCTGTCTACTTATTTTCCTTCTGTGATCAGCCATAAACTGCCTTTTGCCACTTCATCCTTAAGGACACCAGAACAACCTGTGGCTTATAAAATAGGAGGGATGATTGATTAATAATAGGGCGATGATGAGACTTTGCATCTCATTTTATAGAACTTACTCCTGACTAATGTAATTTATGACCGACTTTGAGTGAGAAGCTCTTGCTCACAGAGACCTAACATTGCTGCTGTTTTTCTCCCTGTGAGTTTGGAGCCTCTAAAGTAGATTTATGTGACAGAAGTCATTACTAAAGACTCTTGCCTATGCACTAACTAGGATTTGTCAGTGCCTCTGGTGCATCAGAATCACTTGTGGAGCTTTGAAAGCCCTCCAGGTGCCTCAACTGACCCCTAGAAGTTGAGACAGAGGATATGAGTGAGGCCAGCAGAGAATCCACAATTTTAAAAGAATCTGGTATAGGTTGGCACCAGAGCTCTTGCCTAGCACACATGAAGCCTAGGGTTCTATCCACAGCAAAGAATCTGGCTAAGTTCAACCTTACATGGTAGATTAGCCTATGCCATCTCCTCCAGCAGGCCTGTCACTCCAGGCTGGTCCCCTGGCCATCCTCTGCTGGATGCGAATTAGAAGTGTAGAGCCTCTAATACTACTGCTCTAGTCCACAGGATCCCCAGGGGTTGTGTAGTCATATTCTCAATGAGAAGGTGGGACCATGCTTCAAAGGACATCAAAACCTGCTGAGAACCCTTTTGCTCAAACCCCAAGTGTATTGCTTCAGTGAGAAAACAGCTAGATGAGAGGTTTCCTCACCCTCAAATGTGGTGGCAAGAAATGGGAAGAGAGGGTGCAGCTAAGCCTTGCCTGGGAGTCACATCTCCTGGAACCTTTGCTGGGTCCTCCCTAGGTGGATTTAAGCAGAAACCCTGGGTGGAGCCCAGGCCTCGAGATAAAGTAAAAGCCACCTTGGGGATTCCAGTAGGGTCTGGAGCAGTGCTTCTCAGAGCCTGGGGGCATGAGAGTCTAACTAGGGATCTTGTTAAAGCAGGATTCAGTGCTGTAGGGATGGAGATGTGAGACTGCATTTCTATGCAGATCCCTGGTGATTCAACTGGTCCACACTTTGAGTAGCAATGGCCCAGGAAGTTTTTGGACAGCAGTTGTGTTCTTTGTTTTTTTCTCCCAGAGACGAAGAGTAGTATTGAGCCTTCTGTTTTGCATTCAATTTAACACAATTTTTTTTTGTAACAAAGTTGAATGCTTCAAACACTGCGCAGTACATGTTTGCAGTACACAATGTTTACAATCCTTGCGTAGAGTTGGTACAAGTACATAACATATTTTAATTTCTTTTTTCATCTCTTTTCCTTCTTTCCCTTGCCCTTCCCTCCATCTCTTAAAACCCTTCCCATTTGAGAAAGATTTATCCCCCTACTTTCTATTATCTATCTTTTATTTTGCCCTTTATGCACAGTTTGGGTTTCTCTTATAAGAGCAACCATTCCAACCTCAGATCTTCCCTGGGTTATTTCCCTTCCCCACTTTCTCAAAAGCTGCTCAGATCCTCACTATCCTCCCCACAGTGCCCAGTTTGAGCCACTTCCTGAATTCCAAGAAATGTAAAACCCTGTGCTCACCCTTTCTCTTCTCTATGCCCAGGGAGGACTTCACCCTGCCCTGCCTCCTCTCCATGCTCCTGCCATCAGCTGTACCATCTCATTACATCATTGGCCTCCCCCTCTCTCTGGGCTCCTTCGCCTCAACCCCCAGACTTGCTTCAGTCTCCTTGGCCTAAAACACCTTCTACAGACCCGACTCTCTTTAGTTTCCCATCTAGAAGAAATTTATCTCAATGAGTCTTTGATGTTCTTTTCTGATCATCAAATCCTTAGCCATCTTACATTCTGGGGTGGGAGGCACAGCTGCACTGTCTCCTGGGGCTCATGTGCTCACTTCCATCACAACATTCTAGGTCTCTGAATGTCTCCCTGGTCTTCATAGGCATGTGATGGTGAACCTTTTAGAGACTGAATGCCCAAACTGCAACCCACAACCCACTTATTTCCCACAAAGTGCCAACACTGCAATTAACCCTAAATACTGAAGTTTTAGTTTAGAAAAAACAACTCATATACTTGGCTCACGTGCCAATAGAGAGGGTTCTGCATGCCCTCTGTGGCACACGTGGCATAGGTTTGCCACGATCATAGACTGTTTCATGGGTTTTTCCTCTGCCCTTCTACTTAAATATAGTAGGATACTCTTGGCGCGCTATTTCACTATGACACATTTCCCACGTGGTCATTCATACTCATGGTTCTTTCAAATCTGTGCCTCCACACAGAGAAATCTGTGCTGCATTGCTCTGGGGTTCAGAGGCTTGGATCTTGTATTCTGCCTCTCTGGGATCCTTAGCCTGCTATTCTTGATAGCTTTACTTCATTTATGCTACTAGTTTCTTTTGTTCATTGAAAAGAAAGTTTTGTCCTTTTTTGTTTGCTTCTTCTTTGTAAGAGAGATTCTTTTTTAAAGACTTGTACTCCGAGTAACATTCTGACCATTCTTTTAAGATCATGTTATTAACCATTATTTTGTTATGAAATTTTATTTTTTTCATAGAAGTAAGATGTCTTGGTTACTTTTCTTGTACCTAAGACAAAATACTTGACACCAAAGTTAAAGGAGGGAAGGTTTATTTCAGCTTATTGTTTGTAGAGGTTTTAGTTCTTAGTTGGCAATTCCAAGGCAGGGTGGCATGAAAGAAGGGCATTTCTTCACAGAGAAGAAAGAGTTCATAGCATGGCAGGCAAAAAGCAGCAGGCAGCAAGCTTTCCTTCTGTCCCTTATATTCCATCCAGATCACACCTAGGGTGGGGCACTCTTAATCCCAGCATCACATCCTAAATCCCAGAATCACACACTCTAGATCCAGCTACCTCCGAAAAGCCCCATCTATGAGTGCCTGAGGCTTTGGGGGGACATCTAGATACAAGCCGTAACAGAAGAGTATTTTTATATTTTCTTTATTAATATTTACTTGTGTTACATTAACATTTTTAAAAGGAAAAATGAGTTTATTTGCAATGTGGCCAAGTGTAGAGAGCAACTTGACCATGCTCTCTGCCGCTGGAGTGCACAGGAGTGGCACTGATATGTCAGTTTGACTCAGTTCCTGCCCTTAGTTGGCTATTGAATAAAGTCCTACATCTTTGCTCCAGTGACCTCTGCTATGGTTATTGGCTCTGCTCTGGAGCGTAAAAGAACTGAGATTTGCTTGGTGAAAACTGGGTAACACCGACAGGGAACCATTCTGTGGTCCTGTGATACCCACCTCTTCACATGTGAACTTGGACCAGACCTGTCCTGCCTTTGTGCTCTCTGATAATATCCTGTTTCCCTGGAATGTGCTTGGACCTTTCTCTTCTTCCCTTACTGGTATAACTCTGAGGTAGCTTTTAAGTATAAACACGCCTTCCAGATGTGTTTTAAGGGACATGTCTCCCAAAAAGCCCTCCCTAACAGCACCACTCCCTGGCTGGTTCAGAATTCCCCTACTGCCAAATGTTTATCATTACATTTAGGACACTGTTTGAGGGCTGGGGATTTAGCTCAGTGGTTCTGTCACCTGCTTCACAAGCACATGCTCCCGAGTTCGATCCCCAGTACCAAAAAAATAAAAAGCATTGCACCTAGAATTCTGTTTGCAGGTTTCCCTGTGTCATCCATGCTGGATGGAGAGTGGTAGTCTCAGAGTTTGGGATTATGCTTGATTAATAAGTGGTTTCTCTTTGAAATGGGTTTCATAAATATCTTATTCCATATCAGTGCTTTTCAAAGTTGATTGTGTCTGAGAATCACATGGTAGTGGGTTGTGAAACCCACTGGCCTCTGTCCTCAGAGTTTCTGATACCACCGTTCTGGGGTGGGGCCTGAGAACTGGCATCTCTAACAGGTTTCCAGGTGCTGCTGGGATGGAGCCATTGGTGTCTGGAGCCCTCACTTTGAGAACCACTACTACACATGATCACTGCTACCCCTGACCTGTACTTTCTCCATCTGTAAATTTCAGAGACTATGAGGATGGGTAGAAGTTGAGCCTAATTTAGAAAAACTAGAACCCATGACAAGGGGAAGTGAGCTCCACCCACTTTGCTGGGCAGGGTACTTCTATGATTTGAAGTCGCCTTCTCTTTCTACCCTTTATGGCCTATTGGCTGAGGAGCCCTGTGCTGGGCCAGGTTGGAGTGGAAGGACCCAGCAGGCCTGGGGCCCGGTGGCTGGTCTGTATTAGTGACCTGAGAGAGGCAGGGTCCCTCTTGGCAACAGGTATGAGAGGACAGGGTGCACTTCTCTTAACACCTTCCATGTGCTTGCCATGTGCAGCCAGAGCCCCTCAGGAGAATTTGGTTCAGTTGACCCGTAGATCATCGATTCTCTTCTTTATTTAGCTAAGACTAAGTTCTGCCACCTCTGTTCCACTCTTGTTATCATCAGCACTCTAGACTATTTTCCTCCTATATTTGCCTTTACTTTGGCTTTTTTTTTTTTTTTTTTTGGTACCGGGGATTGAACTCAGGTCTTTGTGCTTATGTAGCAGGCAGCAAAACCACTGAACTAAATCCTCTGCCCTACTTTGGCTTATTCTTGTTTTCTTTTTCTTTTTTTTAAATATGTACACTTGTGTGTCCATGTACATAACACATATGCAGATGTGTATATGCATTCATACTGTGTATTGATTCTGTGTGTCACAGCAGGAAGCACAGGGTGACAGAGATTCTTCTGCTTTAGGCACTTAATTTGGAGAACTTCTCCATCACCCATATAAATCTACCTTATTGTATAGATGTTTAACTAGAGATAGGTATTTGGTTTGTTTCCGGTCTTTCTGTTAAACAGGACTATGTTGAATAGCCCTGCGCTATGTCATTTCTCCCCTGGAGAGTAGTTTATATGTGGAAGGAAGTCCTAGAAGTGTGATTGCTCAGTGTGTGTATGTAAAATTTTGAGTTACAGCCAGATTCTTCCCCACAGAGCCTGATTCTCCACTCTTTTCAACCTGGAGTGTCATCAAATTATTTATTCTTTGGCAATATTTTGCTATTGCAAGATAAAAATTGGTACCTCCATGAAGAATTGCATTTCTCTTTGGTAACCTTGGACACCTTTTCACTTCTGAAAAAGCCATTTGAATTTCTCTCCGTATGAACTGTTTATTCACATCCTGTAGCCATTTCTCTCTTTGGCTTTTGTTTTCTTTTTGCTATTATGATGTTAAGCTTTTGATCATTCTATGTCCTGATTTCCTGCAGTTTTTGGTGGTTAGTGGATCTATAGGCAAAAATTCAGAGCCCAGCTAAAGGGACGGGCAGGGTCAAAGTACTTCCTTGCCGGGTGGTAATGACCAAAAGGACTTGGTGGCTGCAGGAACACTCTGAGCATCGTGTAGCAGTTTTCAGATGTATGATGATGCATTTACCAGACTGGTTGGTTGGTGAGTTTTGAGCCATGTGTGGCTCATGTTAAGCACGTCTCTGGACATGTGGCTTGATGGTTTTGTTGACACAACCTTGGTTTAGTTATTGTTGAAGCTTTTAACTAAAGGCCATGGTAATGAAGTTCCTCCCCAACCCCAGCCCCCACTGGTATATTTATTATTTCTTTTCTTTGTCAATATTTCCACTCTAAAAAACGAGACAAGATGCTTCTTTCTTTAATAAATTAGCTTTGTCTTCCAAGAGTCTAGTAAAGTCTTCTGTTCCAAGTGGCTTTTTAATAATCAATTTAATCAAAAACAATTTTAACAAAAAAAACCCAATTTAATCAAAAAAATGCCTCCAGGTGCTATTTTGCTATCTTTCCTCAAGGTGTGCACATTAGCGCAGCATCTCTCAAATTGTATGAATAAGTGTCATGTAATTGCTTCAAAAAATACCTGTGGTCATGTTAATTTTGAAAAGGCTGAGATTAAATAAGTAAGTTTCTTTACCATAGGACTTTTCAGAGACCTAAATGTATCAGCAAGTTCATTGAATGTCCAAGGTAGAGGTGTGGATTTAGCAAATGGATTTGACCACAGAACAGCATTTTCACAATTTTTTGTAGTCTCTGATTGAAATACTAGTCAAACAATTAGCTCCAATCTCAGAGAAGAATTAGAAGACTTCAATTTACTTGCCCCATTGATTTGTCTGAATTAGGCCAAATAAGAATCCTTAACTAGAAATAGGATTATTGACTATGTGGCTGCAATCAGATTTGTGAAATTAAGTGAAAACATTTTTGTGGTTAAATCCCAGATAAGATGCACTGATTACTTTCTCCGGGCACCCTAAGGTGTTATCAAGCATGTGAAATTAAGACATCAAGGTTACTGCTGGTAACACCATGGCTGCTCCTGCTTGAGGTCAGAAACCACCCTCTAGTCGAAGCATCCAAATCAGCCTGGGCTGGGAATGAGGGGCAGTGCTGGGAGCAGATAAAGTAACCAGCTGAGGGTTTAATGACCAAGCAAACCCAAAGAGTCAGGTGAGGGAACCAAAGGAAAGGTGGGAAAGCTTATTATATCCAGGTCATTAACAGGGTGGCTTAGTCTCTCCTCCTGAGTATTTCTAAGACTGATTCTTTTAACCCTTATCACTGAACCCTTTTTTCTCTTTTCCAGAGCAGAAAATCTCGTCTGATTTTCTTCCTCAGCCTTCTTGAAACTTAGAAGGGTATTCTCAGAGTGTTCTAGAACACTGGCGGCCGGGATGTGTCATAAGTCATTTGTGAACTCAACTCAGCCACCGAAAGCACATGCATTTTAAAACTACCATAAAATAGATTAGATTCAAGATTGCCCTACGAAATGCCTTTTTTTAACCCACTTTCCCTTAGAGCTCTTCTTTGAATGGGAAAGAAATGTTCTGATTTCAGACGTTATTACAGTGCTCACAAGCTGTTTTATAGTTCCATTTCCATTTTCCCAATTGATAAAATTGCACTTGAGCTAGAAAGATGCCAGGAAGATTTCCATTTGTCATAACACAACAGTGATGATTACCCTATAAATGGCAGCCGAAATGATTTGAGAAAAGTGTTCAGTAATGGTATTGTGGTTTTAAAAAAGAATCAGATTAATTATTTGCGGTTTTCAGTAGTCCACACTTGATCCTCTTGCAATATTATCTGTATTTCCTAGAGAGTAGGAGTTAAAAAATGAATCATTTAAAAAGTTGAAATGAAATATTTTCAAAGGTATGATGGTTTATTTTTATAATAGTCATAAGACTGATCATTTTATAATTCCTTACTTGTAAATGTTCTTTAATATATTCTCTTTTCCAAAAATGATTGTGCCCCATGAGTTGTCAGTGTTCTGCATTCATGTTCATGAAGAACTCAGTGCTCAGAGGGGTTTCCTCAGGATTTCTTCCTAACTGAAGGCATCCTTGTCTTGAGCCCTAGTGACAGTAGTATGCTGCGCCTTCCTGTTAGGAGATAGCACACCCATGTACTGGGGCAGCAATGGAAGGGTGATCCTGTCCTTGTAAGCCACCTTCCCAAATCAGCACTTGCTGGCAAGAGCGAGACTCATCATGGTTTGGAGCTTGAGTCACAATGGGAACCTTAATCAGCGTGGCAAGGTGGATAGGCAGGCTGCATGTGAAACTCAGATTGCTGGAGTTTGAATTTATTTCTCTGCCACTGATCACCTTGCTGATCCTGCTTGTGCCCCAGTTACCTCAGCTGTAAATTGAGATGCTGACTATGTGGCATGACTCCTGGCATATAATAACCACTGAACATATCAGCTATAGAGCTAGTATATGTCATGGGACAGTACAAGGCAAGGGAATATGGACAAAGACAAAAGAGAGGAGTGAAATCTCTTTCCCAGGGGGCACAGCCTGACTGGCAAGCCAATAATCTTCGTATTGGAGGAGTCCTTTGGCCTCAATTCCCACTAGGTACTGGTCTCCACTGGTAGGTCACCCATTGTCATAGAAAGAGAGAAACTGTTCACCATTTATAAATTTTTCTTTTCCTTTTCATTCAGAAGGTATTTTGGGTGCCACTCTGTGGAACCATATGGAGGACTTGTGGGGGATATAACAAGCTTGACATGTTTCAGTCTCCCCCTAAAACCCACCTAGGGAGGGGAGGCATTGCTGGCATCTGTGGCCAAGGTGTGGAGCATTAGTAGTCCTTGCTGTGCCTCTGACTAGCTTGGCCGGGACATAGGGTAGGTGTGAGGGAGCCCAACTGACCTCTGTCCATCCTTGTAGGAACGTACTCACTTAAATAAGCGTGTAACTCCTCCTCATGGTTAGGGTCAATCTCATTCTGGGGGCTGGGGTGTGCCCTGTGCAGAGACAGGATAAAGATGTGTGCGTGTGTGTGTGTGTGTGTGTGTGTGTGTGTGTGTGTGTGTGTGTGTTGGGGGTAGCAGAGGCAAGGGACAGGCCACAAAGGCTGTAAAGGATAAGACCTGCCCAGAATGGGATGGGTAGTTGGTCACTCTCTCCAGTTCCTGATTTTCAGGAACCAAAGACAGAGGCAGAGCTGTCATAGACAGCTGAGAGTGAACAGTACAGTGGCTTCTTCAGTATGCCCGGAGGGTGTGGCTATCCAAGAGGACTATATTGCAGTCACACTGCCATCAATGTTTTTGAGCGGCTTTATCTGGGTTGGCAAAAGAACAGATGTGATCAGAGTGCACAACCAAGTCCTCAAGGAGACCCTGAACTGTGCTTTCACCACTGGACATCACACCTTTGCCCCATGCCACCACAGGCTATGAAGAACATCCTGAGCTTGCCATGCTACCAGGGGAGGCAGCACAGGTCTACAACAGCCTTGTGGCTTGTTGTTTAGGAGTCCGGTTGGCTGTAGGATTGGAGGAAAGGAGAGGTGATCAGTGAACAGGGAGGCTCTGCACACATAAGATGCTTTGCAGAGTTCAGAATTAGTCTACTACACAGGAGAGGACATCTTCTGCTGACTGGGGAAAGCCACGGAGGAAGAGTCAGGTTAGCAAGAGTAGCATGGTGGACAGAGGTAGGGAGAAATATTTAATGAGGCACCTGTTGGATGAGAAATATCCACAACAGCAGAGAAGCTGGGAACTTTCTAAAGTTCCCTAGAATTTAGACATGGCGATGGTATGGGTGGAGTTTACTCAATGGCATGATGTGCTGTTAAGTTTGTGAAATGAACTTGGAAAGATGACAGGCATTGGTCATCAGGGTAAGGCAGTGCACAACACTGACCTATAATCTGGACTCAGAAGTGTTCAATTAGTTGATGATATACTTCTTTGATTTATTCATTCACTAAAAATTCAGTGTAATGTAAATTTTATAAACCAAGTCAATGAGATTGAAAAAATAATTTAACTCAAGTTAACTGACCTCTTAGATTCTGGTGTTTTTGTTTGGGCCATGTTTAGATAAGGATTGCTCTTGTTGAGTTCTGTGAAGAACTGGTCAAGTCATAACATGGTTGTGAGTTTGACAGGTCTGCCATAACAGAGTACCACCAACTGGGTGGTTTAAACATTCAAAAGGTATTCTCTCACAGTTCTGGAGGCTGCGAGTCTGAGATCAAGGTGTCGACAGGTGTGATTCCTTCTGAGGGAGTGAGAACAGAGTCCCTTCCGGGCCACTCTTCTTGACTTGTAGATGACCACCTCCTCCGAGTGACCTTATATCATTGTCTTATCCCTGAGTCCTAATTCCCCTTTTTAATAAGGACATTAGTTCTATTGGATTAGGACTCACTTGGATGATTTCACTTCAATTTGATTCAAACTACAATAGCTCTGCTTTCTACTTATATACTTTTTTCTCTTTTAAAGATTGTACATGGCAAGTCAAAGCAAATGATCGAAAGTTCCATGAACAACATCATTTTATGAACACTAAGTTCTTTTGTATTAAGAAGAGCAAATATGCGGTAAGTTGACTCCTAAATTACTTTTATTGAAGCCCCATTTTATCCAGTCACTGTCATGTTTGCCTGCTTCGTGCTACACCTGCTTTCTAGGTAGTAACAAGCCTAAGGCTCTTGCTAATTTTTGTTCTTTAGAATGTCATTTTTATTGAAGTTTAATGACCTCTAAGGTGGGTGTGGGTGACTTGAAACAAAACTAAACATTATATAGACTGAAACTTTCCCTAGGTATATTCCAAGCTCTCTTTAAAGTACTTTATGAAAGAGTATAGTATATTGTCACAGAAGCCTTATGCTTAGAAGTAACAAGTTTGAAATGAATTTTAGTAAGTTTTCTTTCCTTCCTCTGCCTAGAATAGATTTAGAAACTTTAAGGATAGCTGGGGATTTAGCTCAGTGGTGCTGCCACCTGCTTTACAAGTGCAAGGTCCTGAGTTCGATCCCCAGTACCAAAAAAAAAAAAGAAGGAAACTTTAAGGATATTTTCACCTTAAACCAATGCAGTGGCATACACCTGTAATCCCAGTTACTCAGAAGGCTGAGACAGGAGAATCGAGAGTCAAGGCCAGTCTGGGCCACATAGAGAGACTCCTTGTCAAAACAAAGATATTTTTACCTAAAACATTGCTTGTATTTGAAATCTGATAAAGAGTATCTGTCAAATATGCACTTAAATTTTATAAAGTGGCCAGGTATCGTGGTGCATGCCTATAATCCTGGCACTCTGGAAGGCTGAGGCAGGAAGATCACAAATTCAAGCCCACCCTGGGCAACTTAATGACCTAACAAGACCCCGTCTCAAAAAAGTAAAAGGAATGAGAATGTAGTTCAGTGTGAAGGCCTTGAGGTCAATCTCCAGTACTCCAGAAAAAGAAAAGAAGTGTTTTAAAGTGTCTGTTTTCTTCTTAGGACTGCTGCTGTAACAAAGTGAAAAAACTGAGGGGCTTAGAAAAACAGAAATTTACAGTGTGGGGGGCCAGAAGTTCAAATTCAAGGTGTCAGTAGAGTTAGTTCTTTATAGAGAATCTGAGAATTCCAGGCCCTTCCCAGCTTCTGGTGGTTGCCCACAGTTTTTGGTATTCCTTGGTCTACAGACACATCACTCCAGCCTCTGCCCCCACCTTTAAGTAGCATTCTCCCTGTGTCCAATTTTCCCCCATTTTATAAAGATACCAGTCAACCGCTGGTCTAGTATGACTTCATCTTGATTATGTCTGCAAAGAGCCTATTTCCAAATAAGATCCCATCCACAGATATTGAGCTTAGGTCTTGAGTGTATCTTTTGGGGGACACGACTCAATCCACAAGGGTGCCTTTTAGTCTCTTGCTGTACACAAGCCTCTGTCCCCCTTGAATTGACCTGTTTCTTTCCTGCTTTGCTCATGTTGACATCTGCCTTTGCCCATTTTCTAACAGGCTCTATAACGGATCAAGGCATCTGACAGCAGGATCCATGAGGTCACAGTCTGATGTCTGTATCTTGTTACTCTCTCTGACATAAGATTCCATGTAGTCATTTCTGAGCCCTGGCTAGAATTAAAAGCTTAAAAGAAATCTCAGTATCTTTCTGACTGATGGATCATGGCCCTGGGTCACTGTAGATCATGGGACATGGTAATGTTTGCGGGTGTGTATACTTGATGCATGAATGACTTTCTTATTTTTTCCAACAGAATAATGCAATTAAAACATACAAGTACAATGCATTTACCTTTCTACCAATGAATTTGTTTGAGCAGTTTAAGAGAGCAGCCAATTTCTATTTCCTGATCCTTCTTATCTTACAGGTAATGCTCTGTGGTATCTTAAATCTGTTGTGAATTCTGACAGTGCAGTAATACCTAATGTGTGGTGATACAGTGTGGATAATTTTGAAAGTGTCTCATATTAATGTCAGGTTTTTCTACCTAAGGGATCATTGCCTCCTGCACAGAACAGGCTCAATTTGTATTTGAACAGGGAAAAAGAACAAAGAAAAATATGATTTTATTTTTTAAAGTTAAATTTTGAACAGATGAGAGTGCTCAAACTGGTAACCCTGAAGTGAATAAAAATATAATCTTCACTTTAGAATTATTTGTACTTTAAAATTAAATCTATTTTTATGCTTATCTTTTTAAATTTAGTTGCCTGATTTCCAGAAGAGTGTTACTGATTTTTATTAATACTTTAGTCATAAAGTTTATGTTATTCTGTGAAGTGCTTTTACATTAGAAAAGACTTTTTCTGATTTAAAAAAATTGTGGCAAAGAGATTCCCTTATCTGGATAGCAAGACTTTTTTATGTGTAGGAACAGTTGCTATAATCAACTCATTTCACTCAGCATTCAGAGTCAACCTTTAGCACCTGACAAGCTGGTTACAAAGACAGTGTTATCTGCTTTGCTGCGTAAAGGGCTGGATTTGGAAAACAGTCCCACTGCTGGGATTCTCCCACTAATACTATAAAATGGTAGCACGTGTGTCTTGGTGGGGACGGAAGCTGCACTGAGTGGAGAGAAGAGGAAAGGGAGACACTAGGAGGAAGTGGTTACTAGCAGATTTGGTGGAACATAAGCTCTGGTGACTTAGAGCTGGGGATGTAGCTCAGTGATATGGTACTTGCCTAGCATGCGCAAGGCTCGGGGTTCAATACCCAGAACCACAAGGAAAGGCCTGTCTTGATTGTAAAGGATGGTCCTACTGTGAAGGGTGGATGTTTAGACAGAGGTGAACCATACAAGTAATAAGGTGCTGCTATGTGGTCAGTGTGCTACTATTCCTTTACTTCCTTCTAGAAGGGAAAAAGAAAGATTCACATATTCACAATTTTGTGGGAAAGGGTCTTTCTTCCAACCACACCCCAATTACCTTCTATTAAGGCGCAGGGATCCAAATTAGGCTAACAGCAGTAGCCTTAGACAAACAGCCCTTTACTTACACTGTTACTTCACTTAGTTCTTAAACTCTGTGAGGTAAGGATCAGCATAACCTCTGTTTTGCAGAGATCTGAGGCCAGGTGAGATAAATACAAAGTAACATTGCTTAAAGTCCCAAAGCCTATGTGTATAGAGCTGGACAGGGCTGGATCCAGTTCAGCTTCAAAGAACCACCACATAATGTGACCTAGTGATTGACAGGATGATTATGAAAGATCAAAATGAGATTTGCTTCCCAATCTTCTATTCAAATTGGGAGGTTGGGTTGATGGAGGTGGAGCCTTTTGTAAGGCCACCTGCGTTTTTGGCTGGACCAGTAGCAATAGTCATGAAAGGATTACTTTCTTCAAGTGTCCCAAAGATAGTCTACCAGGTCACTCACTAGCTGATGGAGATAGCCATCTGCTGCCATCTTTGCCTGTGCCACAAGACTCTCAGAAATCATTGCCTCTGAGCAACCTTCTGAGAGAAAGCTATGTGCCTTTCCTAAAAATTTAGGACTACTTTCCCCCTACCCCAGTCTACCCCCCACTTCAGTTAATTATGATTTTCACAAAAAGTGCTGAGCAGTTCTCTTTTAGGTTACAAAAGATCTCTTTTATCATGTTACAAAACCTCCTTGGTATCCAGTTAAAGTCACAATGAGATAATTTCAGAACCACTGACCATGGCCAGGATCTGTTCCATGTGTCCAGAAGCTAGAGAAGCAGGTTGGCTGGATGCTTAAATGCCTTTTCCTATATGGATTTCAGGTGCAGATTTGTGTGGTGATGGAAATTAGAATTAGCAAGCTTAGAGTCAGCAGCCTACTTCCTGTAAGTTAGCTGTGCCTTCACAGGTACTTCACATAAGCCTTTTTATTTCTGTTAGGCAATTCCTGAAATATCTACCCTGGCATGGTACACCACACTCTTCCCCCTACTTCTGGTGCTGGGCATCACTGCTGTCAAAGACCTGGTGGATGATGTGGTAAGGATTTCTCATGCAACTAACTGTACAACTTTGTACTTGACCATCTTTAATTTGGCATTAGTACTTACGTGATGAGGTGATTAAAATATTTCTTCATTTTTCTTCTAAAGGCTCGGCATAAAATGGATAAGGAAATCAACAATAGAACATGTGAAGTCATTAAGGATGGCAGGTATGTTGCCTCCTTCAATTTGTAATTTAGTTACAAAGACATAATATATGCATTTGTCTAGAAACATAGTCATTACTAAATTTTTTAATTGTCAAGACATCTCTTAACTTGCAGAGACACTGCATGGGCTTTGCTGCTCCGAGGTCATACAACCCAAATTGGACTATGTGCAGTTGCCAACTGGCCTTTGTGTTTCCAGCACATCTGGCATTTACATGGCTCCTTCAGCCTCCGATGAGCTGCATCCACCTCTGCTCTTCTCAAACTTGTCCCCTTCAGGGGTTTGCTTGTGTAGGATGTCTTGACACCTTCATGACCTACCAGCAAAAGTGATTTCTCTCTTCTCTGCCCTTGAAGAGCATTTTAGCTTTTTTAATTATGATATGAATTGTATTAGAATTATTTTTGTATCTCTCCTTCTGAACTGTACTGTAAGTTTCTCGAGGATGTTGTCCTATCTGAAACACACAAGAAGTGCTCAATAAATGTTTGTTCAACAAATGTAGTCAGCTGTGACCAAAGTTCCAACTCAGGGATCAGCAGTGAGTTGTTTTTTGAGTGAGAGCCTCAAGGCAGAACTACAAATTCAAGTCCTAAAAATAGGGACTAAGACCCAAGTCAAAGAATTTTTAATGTGTTGATATTGAAGCAAATAAGCTGATTTATGATAATATCTCTACTGTATTTAATTAAAAATAGACACCCCTAAGCCATAAATATGTTAACATAGTTTTTCTTCTTGCAATAGATGGATTTCAGTTAGAAATGTAAATGGGTATTTCCTATGAAGTTTAACACCAAAGATAGTCATCTTTCATTTCACTGATATTCTTATTACTTTTATTATAAAATCCAGGCATAGTCATTAAGAATATGAACAATAGAGAGGAGACCATCTCTGAAGCCCATGAGGGTTCTTGTGGCCCACAGGAAGCTATAATGTGTTTTTGTCCTGGGCACTGAGCAAGTGGTGGATGGCTGAGAAGGAAGAGAGGAGTGAAGGGAAGCAAGACATGAGCAAAAACAAAGGGAGTGGCACCATCTCCCTGCCACTTATTGGAATAGCCCCAGTGGCCACTTCCTTATGTGAGGTCAGGTAGGAAGAACACATCAAAGCCATCACACTGCTGTTGTTTCCTCCATATATGGTTACATCATTAAAAGGGTGGACCTTAGTAAACATTTCCCCTGTGATTTACACATTTTCCAGAATCTTTGACATCCAGAAAGAATGAGAATTCCCCTGCTTGGAACTTAAAACCCAATAAACTCTCATTATTTTTAATACTTAGGTTCAAAATTACCAAGTGGAAAGATATTCAAGTTGGAGATGTTATTCGTCTGAAGAAAAATGATTTTGTTCCAGTAAGTGAAAGCGTTCTATCTTTCCCATTCCTATCCTCCCGGCCTGCACTTGGGTCACCCCGAAGCTCTGTGTCATAGGTGCCTTTTGTTTTGTACAGGCGGACATTCTGTTGCTATCCAGCTCTGAGCCTAATAGCCTCTGCTATGTGGAAACAGCTGAGCTTGATGGGTGAGTGTGTCTCAGATAGGCCCATTTCAACACTGGTGTTGCAGGGATGTGCACTCCCCTGGTGTCTGTGTTCTCCAGCAGGAAACCTCAAGATCTGGCCCTGCCTCTGCCGCTGGCACTCTTGACAGTGACCTGAGTAAACTGGCCTCTTTTTCCCCCATTACAGATGTTTGCCCTGCTGGATTTCAGTCTTGCTTCCCCATTGGTTTCTATCCTTCCATTCTTCCCTTTTGAAATGGGTATGTTTACCTGTGCCATTGTGTGTCCACAGTGTTTAATTCTTTCTGACTTTTATAGGAACTTCCAGTTAAAAGTTTACCTTAAATCTCAGAGTAGACTTTGGATCTGGATTTTTTTCAGCAATGCTGAAACTTTTAAGACTTTGGCAACTCTTAGAGATACACTGAATGCGTTTTGCATGAAAGGATGCACATGAATTTCTTAGGAACCAGAGGCAGAATGTTACGATTTAGATCTAGTTGTTTCCCCAAAGCCCTTTGTGCTAGTAGGTGGGGCATTTGGGAGGTGATTGAATCATGCGGTCTTGATAATTATCAATGGACTAGTCCCCTGACGAGTTTATAGCTGATTTGCTGTTAGGAGGTGGAATCTGATCAGAAGAGAGGGGATAGTAGGGTGGGACCTAGAAGGGCTTACCTCTTCCTACTCCTCCCTACACATTCTTTCTACTTCCTGCTACCATGCCATGAGCAGCTCTCCTCTACCATCCCCTCTGCCACGCCACCCTGCCTTGGAGGCAGTGGACTATGGACTGAAACCTCTACAGACTGAGTCAAAACAAACCAAAGTAAACCTCTCCTCCTTTAAGTTCTGGGTATCAGGTATTGTGTCACAGTCATCTAAGACAGATCTTAGTTACTTTCTTTGTCACTGTGACACAGTACTCACACCACAATTTAAAAGAGCAGAGGCTTACTTTGGCTCATAGTCTGTAGAGGTTTCCGTCCATAGTCCGCTGGCTCCAAGGCAGGGCGGCATGGCAGAGGGGATGGCAGAGGGGAGCTGCTCGTGGCATGGCAGCAGGAAGCAGAGAGAATGTGTATGGAGGAGTAGGGAAGAAATAAATACTTCCAGACCATATCCTCAGGCCCCAGTGACCCACCTCTTCCAAACAGATCCCATCTCCTAACATCAAGTCAGCTATAAACTTATCAGTGGACTAATCCACTGATGATTGTCAAAACCCCATGATCCAGTCACTCCCTAAATGCCCCACCTATGAGTGCATGAGGGTTTGTGGGGATGTCTAGATCTAAACCATAACCTTCTGCCCATGGCCTCCAAAAGACTCATCTGCATCCCTTTATATAGAAGGCATTTACTCCATCTCTAAGAGTTGCCAAAGTCCTAACAATTTCAGCATTGCTGAAAAATCTAAGTCCAAAGTCTCCTCTGAGATTTATGGCCTCTCCCAGAATTCTCAAGCCTTGCCTTTCGCCACCCCTCAGGGAAGGTAAAGGCCCAAATGGGAAATAGATGCTCAGGCCCTTTAGAAACTGCCAAGGAGTTTTGAGAACAGGAATGACTATGGATATTATCTCATTCAGAGAAGAGATTAGGGTTTTTAAGTCTTTACCAGTAAGCAATTTTAAATTTTCCCTTTGTTGGTTTTAGCTATCCTACCAAAACTTAAAAGAGAATAAGGTTCTGGTTTTGACCAGTTTTCAGTGCATTTATTGAATGCTTACAAGGTTGCAGGCACATTATATTTAGCTCATTTTTAACAACTAGGGCCAGGGATTTAGCTCAGTGGCGTGGTGCCTGCCTGGCAAGCTCTTGAGTTCAATTCCCCGTACTGAAAAAAAAGAAAGACTTTTAACACCTCAGTGTGATGAGCGTTATTCTTCCCCGTGTATTGCCCATGAGGAGACCAAGGCCCAGAGAGATGAAGTAGCCTGCTCATGGCCACAGAGTAAGTGGCAGTAGGGACCCCGCTTCCTGTGCTCCTTGTTCCTTACGTCCCAAAGCTGCTTTCACTACTTCAGAGAGCTAAAATCATGTGAGTGAAAAACCTTGGCCTTTCCTTGCCCTGTGAGTGAGTTAGCTGACAATTCAATCTCAGCAATGAAATAACTATTAATCTCACTGGTGGGATATTCGAAAGGCTAATGAAGATAGGAAGTCTTAATAGGCCCTGCCAGAACAGAGTGGTGGAGCTGGGTACCACTGGTCAGTTTCCTGATAGGTGGACATTCCTGAGCGGGTATCTGAGAGGTCTGTGAGGGGCCATCCATGGTGACCAGGCAGCCTTGCTCTCAAGAGTGCACGTCCTGGTCTGTCTCCATGTGTCACGCACAGTGACCTTCCCTTGCACGAGGGTTGGGACAGGCCAGGTATTGGAGGTGAGACTGTCACCTCCTTTCCTAAATCCAATTATTCATTCTAGAAAATAAGTCAGCAGAAGTTAAACAGAACACCTACAACAAGAGGTTTTTTTCCTTCCTTTTTTTATTAGTATGTTCACAATAAATAGTAAATGCATTCATCATGGGGAATTGGTACATATAGAACAATTTTGTTTTAATCATCTTAGTATGCTGAAATATTAGAAGCTACATTTCCCAACAGCAGTTTGGTGAACAGGTAAAAAGAAGGAGATGAGAAGTTAATGAGGATGTTGTGGCTGTCTTGTCCTAAGTGTCACCATAGCAAACAGCAAAGGTGACCAGCATTTCCCAGGTCAAGGATTCTTCTCTAGTTTAGAGGGTAACCTCATCCAAACTTAAAGTTTCAAGATAGACAACAAGTATAAAAATAGAACAAGTTAAGGGCTGAGGACGTAGCTCAGTGGTAGAGCCCTTGCCTAACATGTATAAGACTAAGTTCAATCTCCAGAACTGAAAACAACAAAAAAAGAACAAGCTAATGATTTAGCCTTCATTTCTAGGTAAACTTAATGTTATCTTGTGTGTGCTATTTATCTTCCTCTTTGAAGTATAAAATGTGCTCATGCAATTACTTTTCCCCTCCCTTTAGAGAAACCAATTTAAAGTTCAAAATGGCACTTGAAATCACAGACCAATGTCTTCAAAGGGAGGATAACTTGGCAACGTTTGATGGTTTGTACAAAACACGTCCTACTTTATTTTAAGTTTTAGTTGCTTGATTTGGTCTATGAATTAAAGCCAGAAAATCCTTCCTATGTGATTAATAATGTAAATCATATCTTTCCTAAAGGTTTTATTGAATGTGAAGAACCCAACAACCGACTAGATAAGTTTACAGGAACACTATTTTGGAGAAACAAAAGGTTTTCTTTGGATGCTGATAAAATTTTGTTACGTGGTTGTGTAATTAGGAACACCAATATCTGCCATGGATTGGTCATTTTTGCAGGTACTTTGAGATTTTCTTAGGAAATTGATCTGCTATGAGCTCTTAAGATTTAAAGGAAGAAATTGCTTTTCTGTCCTTTTTTCATCAAAACCAAAGGAAGAGTAATTATATTGACATGCTAGTTAATTGATTTACCCAATTGTTGATCATATTGAATTTTCCATTTTTAGGTGCTGACACTAAGATAATGAAGAATAGTGGGAAAACCAGATTTAAAAGAACTAAAATTGATTATTTGATGAACTACATGGTTTACACGGTATTTATTTTCCATTTCAGTAGATGAAAAGCTAGACTATTGTCTTTAGCTCTAATTTTGTTATATATTTCTCTAGTGCAAAAAAAAAAAAATTACTTCTTTAGATGGGGTAGAAAAATCTCAGGTAAGCTCAGTGAATCTAGGCTCCTAAAGGCAGAGCAGCGTTGATTTTACTGGTATCAGTTTCCCATATGGGAGCTCCTCTTAAAAACAAACTTTTTTTCTCCAACATATACTGTATAAATTCAAATACAAGGCAAGACTAAAAATAAGGTGTGTCAAGCGTCTTCAGGCCACACCCAGGTTCAGTGATGGACTAGGAGGACCCATAAGATTTACTTTACAGTTGGCCTCATGGCTATGACTTATTACAGGAAAATGATACAAATCAAGATGAGCAAAAGACTCATAGGGCAAAGTCCAGAGGAAATCAGGCACAGGCTCCCAGTGAATTCTCTCCCAGTGAAGTCACACACAACAGGCATTTAATGCCCCCCAGCAATGATTTGTGACAGCACATGTGAAATGTTGTCTTCCAGGGAAGCTCAATAGACTCTCACCCAGGAGTTTTAACTGGAGACTGGTCATGTAGGCACCATCTGCCTGGCGTGCACCGAAACTCAAGACTTCCTGAAGGAAAGCAGGTTGTCAGCATAACCCATGCTGCCTGCACAGCCAGGCGCAGTGAATTGTTCTTATCAGAGAGTAAGAAATAAGGAATCAGAAAACCCCCCTAAAATTAAAGTTTCCAGATGCCAACCAAAGGCCAACCTTGGAAGAAGGCCTTGTGAGGAGTGCAGTCTCAGTTCTGCTGTGTTAGCTCTTTTCTTTTTTTATGGTGAGCCCATACATTAAGCAGATCTCCAACTTCCTAATGAGAATTATTTCTCAAATTTTTAGTTCAATTTGAATATATAACCTCTTAGGGACTTATAATAAGTAAAATGCTTTATTGTAGATACATATTGAAAGTCACATAAAAGTAATATAATAATTTAAGGAAAACTCTTTTTCTTCTCCTCTCGTATTTAATGAAAAATTTCCTTGAACTTGACGTGTTCATCTTCACTGTAACCATGGTGATCATGACTACAGCCCTCACAAAGAGCCCATCGTGTCTCCCCTGTGCCAAGTTGTTTTGACACATAGCACTTTTGAAATAAAATACATGTCCAAAAATTTAGTTTTGTCTGTGGAAATTTTATTTCCACTTGCAAATAATGTACACAAATACAACTAGGATGGGTGGCTTTTTAATTTATCCCATAAGTATACAGTCATCATTTCCACGACTTAGGGCTTACTGTATTGCTTCTCAGGTGATCTTATTTATAATACCTTGTAGTCTTTATGATACTGTACCTTCAGAAATAATTACCCAAATGTGTGTGATGGTTCTATTTAAAAAAAAAATTTCCACCCAATATTTTTTATAAGTAGCTCGATTTAGCATTGTTTGAAGTTGTTTCATGCTAGGGAAAGCTATCTTCCCAAACAATATGTTATTTTTCAAGGTAAAAACAGTTCAGAGAATATCCTGTAGTATGAAAGTGTTTAAGGATTTGAATGTAAGATACTACCTTCTTTATTAAAAGGTAATTCTGGGAACAAAACCACCATATATATAGAATATAGAATAAAGCAATCAATCATAACCATCAAATAGACTTTCAAAGCATTCTTATGATACTATCTTAAGTACATTAATTTTACAGACTATTAAATTATCATAAACAATCATAAAGTTTAAATAAGGTTAATTAGGAACAACAAAATGCACGGGGTTGGAAATTCATCTTGGGAATACAAGTCAATGCTTCCTGTCTTGTAGATCTTTGTTGTTCTCATCCTGCTTTCTGCTGGGCTTGCCATTGGCCATGCATATTGGGAAGCACAAGTTGGCAATTACTCTTGGTATCTCTATGATGGAAAAAATGCCACTCCCTCCTACCGCGGATTCCTGAATTTCTGGGGCTATCTCATCGTTCTGAACACCATGGTGCCCATATCTCTCTATGTCAGGTAAGGCTGTCCTCTTCTTGACCTCTTGCTTTCAGGGAAGATTATAGTATTTTGTCCCAGTTTAGCACCTTCCAGTCCAGCAGTAATTGTTTCAAAGGTCAAAAGGAACAAGAAAATAACTTCTATTTCAAAACTGAATGTAAGCCAGGGGAAGAAAATGAACCTTTGAGTATCTACTCTGTGCCAGGCACCTGCTATTTAGTCTCTTTGCAGATAAGGCCCTGGTGTTCTGGGGTCAAAGGCCACAATCATTTACTTGGTAAGATTTCTTCTCAGTGTGTTCCAAGTCTCAGGAGTCAAAAAGAGCCAGGGAGAAGGTGAAGATTTAAAATGTCATGGAAAAACTTACTTTTCCCCTTTGGGATCCTTCCTACCCTCTTAGCTGAGCCTGGCTTATTACCATCTGCCATGCCAATGTTTGCTTGTCACAGTTACGGCCTTTCTGCCACTACCTCCTGGTGGGAAGGTCTTTGCCTTCCTCCAGTCTCTCACAAGGTTCTGACGTTCATCTCATTGTCAATCTCAGCTACAACAGAGGATCAAAGTCATATCTCTGACCAATGTCAGTCACCTTGTTTGGAGATATTTCTTCCTTTTCCTCCTTCTTCTTTCTTTGATGTTAGAGTTCACTGTCACAGGCCAATTGGATTTTAGGCCTTTGAGGGAAGAACTGTGCCTTGGAATATACTCTGCAGTCAAAGGCAGCTCTTAGTTCCAGTAAATAATAGTCCAGAGGCACATGGGATCCCCCCCTACACACATACACTCCTGTAATTACACACACACACCTGTAATTAGAAGCTTTTCTTTTAATTTTATTATATGAACACTTGTTTTGTTGTTAATTTTATTACATGTAGTTACTGTTGTTCTACTGATAGGAAATAATCCCTGGGGCAGTCATCTGTCCCACAGGTACTTTAAAGATTAAAAAAGACTAAAATGAGCATTCCCCTCATTAAGAGAACTATTATACAGATTATTTTGTATAAAACTATCAATGTATGCTATAAAATAAATTATACTGCATGGAATTTGGGGTGAAAAAGTTATACCACGTGATTAATGCAGTTCTTTATGTCTCTTGGATATTAATAAAAGTTTTTTTTTAAGCATAAGTCATATTAAATCATTCTAGAGAGTATCTCTGCTTTGTCTTCCACCTCATGAGCACTTTGCATCTCATTCGGAATAGAATTATCAAGGACACAGTATCACCTCCAAGATCTGGCAGGATCTGCCTACACCTCAAGGCCCCTGCCACTCCGGGTCCCTTGATGTTCCTTCTACCTTAGGATCTTTGTCCCTACTCTTAGCTCTGCCTGGAACATTCTTCTCTAGATAGCTATATCCTGCTATTTCATTTTCTTCAGGCCTTTGCTCAGAGGTCACCTTATCACCCAGCCCGACCCAAGCCACCTGATCTTAACCATTGCTTCTCTTCTCCCTTGGTTTCCATCTCCCCTTTCCCTGCTTTGAATTTCTACAGAGAACTTTTAGCACCTGAGAGAATGGATATTTATTAGAATTTTTAATCTAATAGGTAACCTGCTTAATGGCAGGGATTTCATCTGTCTTGTTTACTCATATATACTCTGTAGTTTACATAGTAGGACATATTTATGAAATGGAGAGAGGGAAGGTAAGTCATTTTCTGTCTTTTAAATCTGTTATAAAAGCATCCATTGCCACTTGACAATTTCTACATATGTAAATAGCTTCCTTATTACTGAATTATTCTATATTGGCTTGGTTTGGATTTTTTGGTACTGGGGATGAAACCCAGGGACTCACACATGCTAGGCAAGTGCTGTACCACTGAGCTATATTCCCAGCCCCTTATAGTTTTAAAATTAAGAAGATCTTTTTATAATATCTTCTTTTGGACATTCTGTAATCTTGTAAGATAGAAAAAAATATATACTTTTTCCACAATGAGGGGTAACAATTTAGGGGTTATCTGCCCAAAGACCATTGCCCTATTTGAGAACATCTGGCAGTCTGTCTCCTAGTGTGCCCTTACCTCCTTGGGAGTGAAGATCAACACAGCCATCCCAGTTGTCCCTGAGTGCAACAGGGAACGAGATGGAAGAGAGAAGAGATGTCCATGCCTGTGGCACTGTCTGCAGGGTCACCTTGTTGCCCATTTCTTTGGGCTGTGTTCTGAACATGGAACTCCATGGCCTGATGTGCAGGAGTGAGAGGGAAGTCACACTGAGCAAGTTGTTTGGAAGAGCACTATTATTCTAAACCCGTCTTGACTCTGAAGCTGGAGTATGACATGTATGGTCAGGAGAGTCCAGAGGCTGGGCATACGGGCCACAGAATGGCTTATGTCCTGGAAGATGTTATAAAAACACAGGTTTTTTAAAAATTAATATAATGTAATACCTTACACCAAGTAACTTTTTGGGGACGTGGTTGTAATGAGTCAGGTATTGTTGTGTAGCCCAGGTTGGGCTCAAACTTATGATCCTTCTGCTTTAGCCTCCCAAGTGCTGGGGTTGTAGGCCTGTACCACTACACCTGGCTTTAAACCAAGTAATTTATAGACAATAGAAATATATAGCTCACAGTTCTGGAGGCTGGGAAGTCTAAGGTCAAAGGCCAGCATATTTGGTGTCTGGTGAAGACTCACTCCCTGCTTCATAGATGGCAAATTCTTTCTGAATCTTCACATGGCAAAACGGGCAAACAAGCTCCATTAGGTCTCTTTCATAAGGATGCTAACCCTATTCATGAGGGTTCTGCTCTCAGACCTAACTACTTCTGAAAGGCCCAACCTCAGTACAGTTGCACTGGGGATTAGGTTTCAACATATGGGTTGTGGTCGGGGTGGGGGGCACTAATGTTCAGTCTGTAGCAAGTGAGGATAAAATCCACTGCCTGCCACTCACATCGAAGTGCTCCATATAATGTAATCTTTTGTCTTCATAGTGTGGAAATAATTCGTTTGGGACAGAGTCACTTCATTAACTGGGACCTGCAGATGTACTACACTGAGAAGGATACACCTGCAAAGGCTAGGACCACTACGCTAAATGAGCAGCTTGGGCAGATCCATTACATCTTCTCTGATAAGACGGGGACACTCACACAAAATATCATGACCTTTAAAAAGTGCTGCATCAATGGGCAAATCTATGGTGAGTGTGAGTACAAGAGAGTGAAAAGGCAAACCCTATCCCATTCACAAGTGGATTGCAAACTTGGATAATCTTTTCCTTGAAATAATGTCTGAGATATGCTTTTGTTGACTAGACTCATATATTTAAAATAAAAAGGATGGTTGGGTGTTGAATTAGGGTAGAAGAATCATTCCTCTGGTGCTGCCTGGAGCTGAGCCTGCCTTCCAAGAATGTCTAGTGCCCTACTGGGTGGAATCCCTGCTGCTGTGGGCTTTCCCAGCCAAGCCGTAATGGAGGACTGTGAACACTGTTGGGAAGACCTGTGTAACAAAATTAACAGTCGGAAATAGGCATACCTCTCTCCACTTAAAAATTGAATTACCATATGTTCTAGCAATTCCAATTCTAGGAGTATACTTTACTCGCAGAATTGAAAATGAGAACCCCAAAGGATATGTGTACAGCCATGTTCACAGCAGTATTTTTCACCATAGCCAAAAGGTGGAAATAACCAAATGTCCATGAAGAGAGGAATGGATAAGCAAAATATGATACATAAAAACAAAGGAATCTTATTAAACCTTAAAAGAAAGGAAATTCTGACCCATGCTATAACATGGATGGACCCCCCAGGGCATTATACTAAGTGAAATAACCCAATCACAAAAGTTTCAATTATACAAGATAAAAACAGTTCTGTGTTTAGATGGTGTTGGTAGTTTCACAACAATGTGAATGTACTTCATGCTGCTGGTTTGTACACTTTATAATGACTGTAATAGCTAATTTTATATTTTGTGTGATTCACAATTTTTTTAAAAGTTGATTTCCATTCTCATTTTCCAAAACACAGCTTATGCTTACCAATAATACTAAGACTAATACTGTATTGAAATAGAGTGCTCTAACTTTTAAATAAAGACAACATGGTTGTGTTTTTTTAAAAGGATACATGCATATTCTTTCCACTTAGAGAAAACTTTTTTCTCTGAATGTGTTTTCACATCAGTGAGGAAGATGGACACTAGGGGGGAAGAAGTGGTCCCATGAGTGGTGGCAGTCCCTTCTAGAAGAGTTAGGAAAGCATTTGAAAGCCCTCAATTCAGGTGCCAGTGGAGTACAGAGGGATGGGCACCAGTATGTGAACATCTAGACAAAGGGGCAGCAAACTTTTTCTGTGAAGAGCCAGATGGCAAATAGTTTAGCCTCTGCAGGCCATATATGATCTCTATCAAATATTCTTTATTTTTCCCAACTCTTGAAAAATGTGAAAACCACTGTTAACTCCAGAATCATCCAGATACAGGCCACGAGACCCACACTGCCACCAAGTATGCAAAGCCAGGTTGGAGGGGCCTCCAGACACAGGTGAAGACTCAATTTGGTTTGTCTTATTTGTTTCTCAGGAGACCATCGAGATGCTTCTCAACACAGTCACAGCAAAATAGAGGTGTGTTCTTCAACTTAAGGAACTGTTTGGGATATGTATTCATTTCCTAGAGCTGTCTTAACAAATTACTGCAAACTGGGTGCCTTAAAACAGCAGAAATTTGTTCTCTCACAGTTGTAGAGGCCAGGAGCCTGCAATCAAGGGTCAGTAGAGTTGTGATCCCTCTGAAAGTTCCAGGGAAGCATCCTTTCTTGCCTCCTCCTAGCTACTGGTGGCTGCCAGCAGTCCTTGGTGCTCTCTGGCTGGTTACAAGGCTCCAATGGTCACATGGTGTTCTCCCTATGTATTTTGTCTCTGTGTTCAAATTTCTCTCTATTATAAGGACCCCTGGCCTCCATCCTAATCCATTATGACCTCATCTCGATCGAATCTGCAAGGATCCCATTTCCAAATGAGGTCATGTTCACAGGACCCGGGGCTTTAGAACTTCAACGTATCTGTTGGGGGACACAATTCAACCAAGTGGAGGGCACTCTGCCATAAGACAGATATAAGCCTCTTAACACTTTAGTCAAGAATGTTCTCAAATTTTAAGATGAATTTTGTGTAATTAAAAACTTCAAAGGGAGGTTCATTCATATCAGTTGTTAATACAGAAGTATTTTTCTTAAATCATATTTCCTTCTCCACTTCTTTCAGCAAGTTGATTTTAGCTGGAATATATTTGCTGATGGGAAGCTTGCATTTTATGACCATTATCTTATTGAGCAAATCCAATCAGGGAAGGAGCCAGAAATCCGGCAGTTCTTCTTCTTGCTTGCAGTCTGCCACACAGTCATGGTGGACCGGACTGACGGTGAGTGTTTCTCTGGCATTGCAAACCTCGGAGGCCAGCTTTTCAGTTTGCAGGTGACTCTTATGACTCAGATGCATACCAAATAGTAGGCATGCTAAGTCTGTGTCACACTCACTCAAGCCATGAGTATTTGTGAGCACCTGCAACTAGATGGTACATGGAATAACAAAGCCTAAAACAAGATTTTCTCTGGAAGTTTAAAACCCATTCACAGCTGTAATCCTGGTTTTATCCCTTTGTAAATGCAATTTTATCATTAAAAGAAGTGGTTGGCTCTTGAATTATAATAGAAGACAAAAACTCTTTCTACTCTATGATACTTTATTGAAAATGTAAAAATCAGACCTTATCTGTATCACAAATGGACTTTAAACTTAATCATTTGTACAGTGATTTAAGATATTTGCTTTTATTGCTTAAATTCAGATATGTTTTGCTGGAAATTGTATCAGCCAAAGCCTCGGTCTCTTTAAGATGCTTTTCTCATTTGAAGGAGCATGATTAATGTGAATTTGCATGGGAAGAAGCAATGCTGAGATTTAGGTTCCTGGGCAGAATTTTTAAATCCCAATTTGTACCAGTTTTGTTACTGCAAATTCATCTGTAACAATGAAAACTAGTCATTTTATCACATATAGGCATAGTGAATTATATAGATACACGTGTGCATTATAGAAAGAACAGAGGGAATTCTTTTGATATAGCTATAATTAAACACAAACTGACTTCATTTACTCACTTCCTTCATCCACTTCATTCCATTCTTTACTGTTCTTGTTTGCTTTTATGGTCCTGGGGATTGAACCAAGGGCCTTTACACTGAGCTACATTTCCAGCTCCCCTTTTTGTTCTGAGACAAGGTCTCACCAAGTCACTGAGTTGCCAGGCTGGGCTTGAACTTGCGATCCTCCAATCCTGCTGTCTCAGCCACTCAGTGTGCTGTGATTATAGCCATGTACCACAATGTCTGGCTCATTCTTTCCTTTTTATGTCAGGCACTGAAGCACATAAAAATTCCCCTTGATGAGGTTCCAACCTTGATGTTTCATAAGTAATAGATAAGTCTCAGAGAAGGAATATTCATTAAAAAATTACATACGTAAAAGCTATATGTGATATCTTTCAGCAAGTTTCAAAGAAACCCATTCTCCAAGGATAACCTAATAATTCAATAAAGTGAGACTGCAGAGTTCAAACTAGGATGGATCCATGGGAGAGGCTGTTAACAGCAAAGAGGGGAAGGATGGAAAGGGATGATACCAGCTCACAAACTGCCAAGGCAGAAGTCAAAGTCTTTTTGACCAGCCCAGCAAATTTTACTTGTAGAATAAAAACTATGATATTTTAAAGCATCTTGGTTTGTTTGGATTCATTAGTAAAATTATTCTTTTTACCTTTAAGTGTATGGTGGTATTTTGAGAGTTAAATGGCCAACTTATGAAAATGTACATACCATTTTTAGATGGGTGTGGCGGCACACACCTGTCATCCAGCACTCTGGGAGTCTGAGGCAGGAGAATTGCTAGTTAGAGCCCAGCCTGGGCAACTTATCAAGATGCTGTCTCAAAAGTAAAAAATAAGAAAGGGGCTGAGGATGGTGGGTTCTATCCTGGGCAGGAAGGGGAGGAGGAATTATATACAGTATACCATGTCTGTTTTACTTTTTCCCCATTAAAATATTAATAACAAAGCCCTGGACTGTGTGCTGGAGGAGCACCAGCTTCCTCAGTGCTGCAGTAAAAAGGCTGGATGTTCAAAGTCCCTTCTAGCATCACATTCTGCAGGTCTTTGTCTCACTGTCAGCTGAGGTGAAGGGTTAACATCCCAAGGAATCTTTCTTTACCCAGTAAATGATAAGCATCCACTCAATGATAAACGATAAGCAGTTGCTCCAGCTACTGAGAATTCCTTGGCACAAGGGAAATTGGTTGGCACAGGTGGTTAGATAAGAAATTGGCTCGATTTTTGATCCACAAAGAACCATAAATGACTCCCTAGGAAGGGACTTCAGAGACCACACATCTCCAATTTTAGAGATAAGGAAATCTAGACTCAGAAAGTGCAAGGGACTTGCCTGAGGTCATTCAGCAGGTGCAAACTTATCCTAGTACAGCCCCTCATCATGTGGCTGGCCCTTCACGTAAGATCCTGTTTTCTTTTTTAAGAATAATGAAGATTGAGGGTTCTTTCTGTATTGTGCATAACATCATCAAGAGAGAGGACATCCTTTCATATATGTGGCCATCAACATCTGACCTTAACAGGTGATTTGTGTGGCCTGAATGTTGAATACCTAAAGAGATCATAATGGAGAGTCCACATTAGTTTCCTATTACTTTGGGATCAATACAATTCAGACACTTGAGACACCTGCGTATTAGCTCATGGTTCTGTAGGTCAGAAGTCTGGGCATGGCATAACTGGGCTCTCTGCTCAGCATCTCACTAATGCCAAAGTCAGATCATGTGCTCATCTGGAGCCCAGTGTCTTCCAAGTTCATATGGTTAGGGTAGGATTCAGTGCCCTGTGATTGAAAGGCTGTGGTCCCCATTTCCCCATGGACTGTCAGCTAGGTTTGGTTGCTCCTGTAGGTCGGCCTCAATGCTTACCAATTGGTTCCCTCCATCTTCAATCCCAGGGGTAGAGAATCTCTCTTAAATTAAACCCCTTCTCCCTCCACAGAGCCTGACTCCTTTTAGGGGCTTACCTAAGTAGGTGCAGAACACCTGGATAATGTCCCTATTTTAAGATCACCTGATTAGGACCTAAATTGAATCTGCAAAATCCCCTCATAGAAGCACATAGGTTTGTGCTTCCATAACGGGCAGAAGGTGAACATATGATATATAGGTGGGAACCTTGGGACCACTGAGACTCCTGCTCTTACAGAAGCCATAGAAGCACCGAGCATGGGAGGCTTGGGGGCCTTTCTTTCCCTTGGAGGTCTTTAGCCAGTGGTCAGAAAGCTCAATTTACAATGCCTCAGCCTCACACTGGGTATAATATCCTTCAGCAGAGAGACAAGGGGTTGGTGTGGAGGCCCAGGGAGGGATTAGGGTGAGATCTTTGGGGGGAATGAGAAAGCAACAAATGTGGGAGACATATGGTAAAGATTTGAAGGTGGTTAAGGTGATTGAGGGGAAAGAGAAATCTGAAAGGCAACTGGTTTGAAAGCTGGTGAAAGGAAGATCTGACATGCTATAATCAGCCAGAAGCAGCTAGGGAATTTGAATAGAGACAAAAGGTGGCATTTGTGGTTGGAGTATCTTTTTTTGTTTGCGTCAATTTTATGAAACAAAGATTAGTCTGTAAAAATGGTCTTTCTGGTTGCCTCTAAGGGTGTGGTACATGAAGAATTTTCTTCAAAGGGTTATTATTCCAAGTGTCTTCCTACAAAGTTGAGATTTGGACCAAGTCTCTGAGGTTTTTTTCTTCTCTATTAGTCTGCAAGTCTGTGATTCTATTACCAGAAGGTAGTGGAATGATTTTCCTTTTCCTTTAATGATACAAATATCAAGTTGTTGGCTTCAAATAGGATTGTCCCACTTGTAGAAATGTTACCACCTTTCATTATTTTGTTTCTTTTCTCTGTTGGAAATAAGCTTGCTGTTAATATTATGTAAGGTATCACAGTGCCAACTAAAATTGTGAAGGGAGATGCTTTGTTCTCACTGCTGCTTACTTAGCTCTGGGTAAACACCTTGCCCTCTGGCAGTAGTGTATGTTTATGGAATGGCCAGATTTAGCAAGGACATTTATGCTTTCTGGGTGAACAAATAGAAAGCAAGCCTATAGTGTCATCATTAATTACTAATTGGGAGTGCTTAGTCTGAGCCAGCACAAGAAGGAGGGAGAGCGAGAAGGGGTGTTTAGTTCTACCTATAACCATTTACCTGGGAGTTTCCTACTCATCCAAATAGATGAAAGTGTGAAAAGCTGCCCGTGTAACCTGGTCATACCCATGATGGAAAACCCTTTTCTACAAAAATTCATCTGGATATGGAAATACTTTCCTTTCTATTCTGAGACAGAATAACTTGGGCAGAAAATAGAGAATCTGGGTTGGGCAAAGTAGGTTTTTAACTTTTATTGCAATATAACATGCAAAGACATGTACATATCATAACTATACAGCTCAATAAATAGACCTTTATAATGAGTACTCATCTATAAAAGAAAGCCAACAGCCTGGAATATGCCTAGAATCCCACCACTGAGAGGCTGAGGCAAGAGGGTGGCAAGTCTGAGGCTGTCATGATTACTTAGCAAGTCTGACTCAAAAGAAGAATTTTTTCCTCAATCTCCATTACTGAAAAAAAAAATATCACGAAAGAAAGTAAAACGTGCTATCAATTCCCCCAAAAGCCTCTTTTGTGTTCTCTCTCCTTACTCTCCATCCAGAAAAACTCTCCTGGCTTTGGATGTGGGTTAGTTTTGCCCATGTTTTAAGCTGTATGAGTGGAATCCTGTAGAACATGTATTCTTTGGTGTCTGGTTTCTTTCACTCCAGATTATGGGATTTATTTTCATTGAAGTGTAGCTATGCATAGAAGGTAATTTTCTTTCTATTATTTAACTTTTAAAAATCAAGATACTAGGGCCAGGGGTGTAGCTCAGTGGTAGAAGGCTTGCCTAGCATGCACAAGGGCCTGAACCACAAAAAGAAAATCAAGATATTGATCAGACTGACAAAGTTGCATTGTTTTCTAGTGAGAAAATAGCTGTGGTAAAGTAAACATACTCTTCTAGAGGTAAGATAAACGGATATGATCCTTTTGGAAAACAAAAGTAGAAATATATAGCACCAGGCTTAAAAGTGATCAGTGTAGGGCTGAGGGTGTAGCTGAGGGTATAGTACAGCACGAATTTAGCACGTACAAGACCCTGGTTTCCATCCCTGGTCCCACAAACAAACAAACAGTATTTTACTGTTAGGAGACTGTCCTTGAAAAAATCTTTTTTTTTTCCCCAGTTTTTTGAGACAGAGTCTCACTATGTAAGCTAGGGTGGCCTTAAGCTCATTTTGTAGCCCAGGCTGGCCTCAAACTCACAGTGATCCTCCTGCCTCAGCCTCCCAAGCGTTGAGAATACAGGCATGAACCATCACACCAGGCTAGAAAAAAATCTTTATACTAACAGAAAGGCTATTATAATGTTATTTTTTGAGATCCAAACTTTTGGAAGTAAATTAAGTGCCTATAAAGGAAATGATAACATGTTTACATTGATTTAAATAGTATTTATGAAGAATCTTTAAAGATATGGTAACATGTTCAAAATATAATGTTAAGATAATCCAGATGGAAACAGCTACTCAGCATGACAGAAACTATTCCAAAAACAGGCATTTTAAAAAGGATTGAAAGGAATGAAAAAATGGTATAACCTGTGGATAGTGGGATTTTATGAGAACTTCCCTATTCTGACTAGTTGTTTTATTTCTAGTTTCTATTACCATTTATAATTCAAAATAAAAGTTCAATGTGTAAGAAGCTTTATTTTGGCATAGCCCTTAAGGGTCAGTGGCTAGTTTTTGGGGGGATGTGGTGAGCTTTGCAGAGGATCCCAAGTAGAGAACCTGGGCAGGCACTCTGTGTTTAGTTTCACAGCTTTTCTGGGATTTCTCTCCTGCTTTCCTTGTTAGGTCAGATCAACTACCAGGCAGCCTCGCCTGATGAAGGTGCCCTGGTAAATGCCGCAAGGAATTTTGGCTTTGCCTTTCTCGCCAGGACACAGAACACCATCACCATCAGTGAACTGGGCATTCAAAGGACCTACAATGTTCTTGCCATTTTAGACTTCAACAGTGACCGGAAGCGAATGTCTATAATAGGTAGGTCTTCCTCAGACTCTGTGGCTCATTCAGTTCAATGTTGCTTTTCACTCATTTTATCTAGCAATGCCAGGATAAAGCAGGTAATGAATAGACTGTTCAGCTCCTGAAGGCTGCCCAAAGACTTAAGAGAAATTGGTGGTATTTTTCTTTAACTCTTTTCTTCACCATCTCCGCCGCACGAAGGGACATTCTGGACTATCAGAATCCTACAAATGCTGTGGACATTCTCCACCATAGAGGCCTCCAGCTGCTAAAATGCAACTTGCCCTAGCAGCTAGCTGTGGACAGCCTGCAGTGCAGCCCATGGCATGTGCTTTTTTCCCCCTTCCTAGTACTTATCTTCTATACGTGATACCAGGAGGGAGGACTCAGCAGGAGAGAAGTGAGAAAAAGGAGGCTGGGCTTATGGATCAAAATTGTAACTTTAGTCCAAGCCCTTAACCACAGGCCATCGAGTGGAGATGAAGATAACTTCATAATAATGAAGTTATTTTATTTTCAGTTGGTAATTTGAAATAATTTAAAATGTATGGGAAAATTGCAAGGATGGTTTAAAGGACTT
>NW_004624792.1:3135194-3176903 GCF_000247695.1 Heterocephalus glaber | reverse complement strand
ATATATATATATAAAATTGTTTTTGGTACCAGGGTTCAAATTGAGGACCTTGAGCTTGCAGGGCAGGCAGCAGAACCACTGAGCTAAATCCCCGGCCCATGTTATATATTCTTGACAGGAAAGAACATATGTGATTCTGTGCCCTTCTTGAAATCACAGAAAGCATATGATGTCATTTTGTCTCATTAATGGTGGCACTAACTTTGGTCAATTCGTTAAGGTAGTATCCATAAGCCTTCTCCACTATGACACTGAATTTTTACCCAATAAAAATACATATGTCTAACTGTCTACTGAACTCTTACTGAGTGCTGTGTTCCTAACATTGGTCTGAACTTACTATCATGCCTGGCATCTATGTTAGAGATCTTGAAATCTAGTTAGTGATGAGGCACATAGTGCAATTAAATTATTGGGTGGCTCAAAATACAAGAAAGTGGTTATAGAAGACATATTATGGTCTGGTGTAAATGTCATGAGTTCATAGGTAAGAAAGATTCCTTGGCACGGACAAAGAAAATTCTATGGCAAAAAGTCACTAGCACAAGATATAGTACATAGGAGTCTAAATATTTGTTAAAAGAATAAGTAGACATGAAAAACTGAGTTGACTATGATGGAAACTTTCCATATTTATTTCACTATTACATTCATTGTAGACAGTGGCTCACCAACCTTGTTGAAGGTAACACTTTTCTAGATGCATTAATGTTAAACTCATCAATTATGAGCACAGTAGCCCTTCATATTAACTTTATAAATGTAATTTTCTATTAAGAACTTGAGTCCATCATGTGCTTTTCCTTTCCTTGCTACCAGTAAGGACCCCTGAAGGCAATATCAGGCTCTATTGCAAAGGTGCTGACACTGTAATTTATGAGCGATTACATCGAATGAATCCTATAAAGCAAGAAACACAAGATGCCCTGGATGTAAGTCTCATTTTTTCTATATCCGCTAGAGATTCTGGTCTTACTTTCTGTGACTGTCTGTTAAACTTACATGAAAGGTACAACTTGACTGTTGACCCTCAGCACCAAAACAGGAGTATGGCCAAATGGGTACTAGTTCTGCCCCTGCTGCTGACATCCTAGGAAATGACCATGGAGCCCTTTCTCAGCATTCCTGTCTGCAGGTCTGAGTGGCCTATTTGCCAGTGATCTTGAGCAAGCTTCAGCTACAAAGTGTTATCAAAAAATACAGTGTGTATTTAAATTTTTTAAAATTACAGTAAAAGACACATTGCCATTAATGCCCTTTGGTTCAAACACACTTATCTCATTGTTCTTTTCATTTTCTGACTCAGTTCTGGAAGTCCTCTTTTGTAAATGTCTAATTTAGTTGTACTGTCATGGTTGCCTTTATGTCCTGAATCAACTGAAAATGTTTACCTTTCGGGTCATTTTGGCTTTGGAAAAGAGCCAAAAATTGCACAGCACCAGATCTGGTGAATAAGGTGGAGGAGGACACACTGTAGTGTTTCCATGAGCCTGCCTTTCCTATTTTTGATCATATCACATAAAGATACTCAAGAAAGAAGACTTCCAGAATTGCTTCAGAAAGTATCAAGAATGATGGGTTAAGTATGTTAAAAGTGAGAGGGGTACTTTGAGGGGAGTTAATGGCAATGTATCTTTTAATGTTGTATTTTTTTTTTAAATTAAGCCTTCTTTTTTTTAAATCTCTTCTTGTACATTAAGCTATAATCTTAATATTTCTGTGATCTCCAAGAACTCCACCAACTTCCTGGTATAGAGTGAAGGCAAGAAATCATTCCTATAAGACAGGGGATAACAAAGAAAGATGACAGATCATTGTGTTCTGATGCTTTTGTTAGCACACACAAAAAAAGTTTAGCCTTAATTACATCAAAGTCCTTATCTTGGTACACTGCCCAGTGATACTGCAGCTACTAGAATATTTCTGGAACTTGCACTTTAGAAATTGTCCACAAGTTTGTTTTGATTTTGTGTGATGTCAGCAGTGAGGTACAGAGAAAATTAGCCAGAACTTGTGTCTCTGTTCTGCCTCTTTACTAGATATGTGTCCTTGGAAAAATGCTTAGTTTATTATATGAACCATTAATTCCCCATGTGAAAAGGGAAAGAATAATTCCTACCATGGAAGCTCTTTGCAAGTAAAAACATCTTTGCACTTAGTAGGTCATTAATGCAGGGTGCTCCTCCCTTTATTTTAAACATCTTTTGAGGTTTAGAGTCAGCCAAACCTCCTGCAAAGAGAAGCCTGATGAATGTGTAGTCTATTAATGGGGTCACATTTTAGATGATGTACTCTCACTAATGCAGATAGAACAGATTGAGTCTCAGGAGAATGTGAATATTGTCAATCTAATCAACTAAATATAGAACCATCTAAAGAATCTTTGAAAGCGAGCACTAAGTTGAACCAGTTCTTCTGTCTTGGCTAGACAAGATGTGACTATGAAGGAATAAAAGATTTTTATTTGTTCATATTATAGCCATTTAGAATTATTTAAATCTGCTCAGCATAGGAAAATTTCCAGATACTTTTTTTCTGAAAATGTTTGATCTCAGCTTCAATGTGGCTCACAGATTTTAGTGTTGGTCTGAGGATTGATATTTGGTTGAGCGTTCATAATTTATTGGCATTGTAACACATTTTATGGGTACAGTTTATAAAGTTATCAGGTCTGTTTATAACATCATTACACCCTTTGTTATTTTTTTAGTTATTGAGAAAAAAGTTTTCATCACTCTTGTGACTTGATTTAAAATAAAGGTAATCTTTTCCTTTTAACTAATTTAGGAACTAGAACTATAGATCTAAGACCTTGAGAATGCTTAGGAAACAGTCTATTATAAACTAAAGTTTAATCCCTCTGTAGAATCCTTCATATTTCACTGCCGCTTTTTAAATTCTCTTAGTATATTACTCAGAGTAAGATTTCAAACCTGATCTTAAATTACACAAAGTTAACTATTTCTGCATGGGTGGATTGTCTTTTAAACAAAATAGATCTTTGCAAGTGAAACTCTTCGAACTCTGTGCCTTTGCTACAAGGAAATTGAAGAAAAAGAATTTGCAGAATGGAATAAAAAGTTTATGGCTGCTAGTGTGGCCTCAACCAACCGGGATGAAGCTCTGGATAAAGTGTATGAGGAGATTGAAAAAGACTTAATTGTGAGTTTTAGCCATAAGGACTTTTCCTTGATGTTCTAAGCTGGATTGAAAATTTTATTACATTTCATTACATTTTTTATCTTGTGCTTTCAAGATCATTCTAACTTCAGTGTTTGAAATTGGTACAAAGAAACTAGGTCGTTCGAATTTCTCTGTTCTGAAAAACAAAATAGAAGTTAGTGTTGGAGAAGCCAAAAGGAAAAATAAAATTCAGAGAGGTTCTGATCTAATGCCATTATTTTTATATCACTTTTGAAAATTCATTGTGAGTTTTATATGATAACAAACCAGAATTTCTTTCATTATTAGAATTACTGAAACATTTTGAAAAATTTTGAAGTAAGAGAAATACACCATTTTTAAATGAAGTTTTCCAAAACCATACTTATTGCCAGTAGAGTTTAGATTAACGGGAAAAGGCCAACAAATCCATCTAAAGCAGTAAATTTATAATGAATGTGTGGTTTTAACATCACTGATTTTGTACTTGCTTTTTTATTTGTTTATATTTATCTTGGTAAATTAAACAGTACATGCTTTAAGGGAAAGTGCTGTGTGGTTTTGGTTTGCAGTGTGAGCAGCATGGCGGCGTTCTTGCCAAAGCTGGCCCCTGGCCTCTGTAGAGAACCGGCAGGGCGTATAATTATCACTTCTTTTAGAGGCTGGCAAACTGAAGTTAAAGAAAATTTGGGGTTTATTTTCTAATTGCTTTTTTCCAAATGTATGTTCCAGCTATTAGGAGCTACAGCTATTGAAGACAAGCTACAGGATGGAGTGCCGGAAACCATTTCAAAACTCGCAAAAGCTGATATTAAGATCTGGGTGCTCACTGGAGACAAAAAGGGTACTTTATGGTATAGGGAAGCATATCTATTAAGTCACAAGTATTTATACCTCCTGTTTCCTTTGCACAAGATGACCTTCCGTCCTGTACAAACACTATCCATTTCTTTAAAAGAAGACACATTCTCTTCTTAAAAACCTTCCTCTTCTTCTAGCCCATCGTGCCCCTCTCCTTCCCTTAAGTGCCTCAGTGGCAGAGTTCATTGCTCGTAAGTGACCCTCGCTGTGTCTTACTGATTGTGATTGGTCTTAATCTCTCGAGCCAGGCATGAGCCCCTCCCCTCAAACACCAACTCCCTCTCCCTCCTGTCGTCCCAGCAGTTTTCCATTTGTTGGACGTACACTGGAACAATACAAAGTGCTGAACTACAGTTTTCCTTGGCTGTTTTATTGCTTGAAAATCAGAATTAAATATTTATACTTCAGAAAAAATTTCAACTTTTAAATTTAGAGCTCAACAAGTTATGGTTTGGCATTGATCCTTTATTTCACAAGCCTCTCACAGGAGATCAGAGAATGTCTCTTGGTCCGACTTCATCAGTGGGTTACACACTCTGCCAAGTCAAGGGAAGAACAGCCCTGACCTTTAATAAGTACCAAATGAATGGTAATGGAAGAAGGGGAAAAATACTGTCAGGATGAGCCCCATGTGAGGGTTGAGAGAAATGCTTTCCTTTGCCCCACCCAATAGCAGAGTGATTAAACTGCATAATCTGAGCATGCTTAGTAGTTTATGCACAATTAATTTATTAAATAACCAATTTATATACTTGATAACATAGCATATTTTATTATTCGAAGCATCTCAACCTAGCCTTTGACTCACTTATTACAGAGAAAGGGATTTTTTTCTTTACTTGACTTCTATATATTGCTATAGAAAAATAGCATATTTGGTTGAATCTGGTTATGTTCATGAGTTGAAAGAAATCATTACATGTTCAGTCTCTAATCTGAAAGTCTGAGATCCAAAATGCTCAAAATCTGAAATTTTTTGAGTACTGACATTAGTAGTAGTAGTTTGTTGTTGTTGTTGTTTTTGGTACTGGGGATCGAACTCGGGACCTTGCGCTTGCAAGGCAGATGCCAGCACCACTGAGCTAAATCCCCAGCCATAGTAGTTTGGTTTTTCTTGATATAGGGTCTTGCTGTATAGTTCACACTTGCTTTGAACTCACTATGTAGTTCAGGCTGGCCTCAAATTCATAGTGATCTTCCTGCCTCAGCCTCCCAAGTGCTGGAATTACAGACGACTGTGCTTGGCCTTGAATGCTGAGTTGATACCACAAGTGGAAAATTTCTCACCTGAGCTCATGTGACAGGTCATATTTACCTAAAATATTGTATAAAATTACCTTCAGGCTATGTGTATACAGTCTATATGAAGCATAAACAAATTTTGTTTTTAGACCTGCCTGGCACTTGTCCCTAAGATATATCATTATTTATATGCAAATACTGCAAAATCCAAAAAAAGAAATCTGAGACATTTCTGGTCCCAAGCATTGCAGATCAGGATATACAATCTGTGTTAGAAAAGGCCAACTATTTAATTCAACAGTAGGAATGACATTTAACTTAGTTTCATCTATTGTAGAAACTGCCGAAAACATAGGATTTGCTTGTGAACTTCTGACAGAAGACACCACTATCTGCTACGGGGAAGATATAAAGTAAGTAAAGGGCTTGCTGTGTGAAATTCTGTAGGACCTCATTTTCACAAAGTCAAGACTAGACGCAGATGGCACCATATTTGCACCAAGAGGACCTACAATATGTCACATGGGAGAGTTTGCTTGGGTTTAAAGTAAACAAGAGAACAACAGGTAGTCCCAAGTTACAGTGGGTCTGCTTTATTTTGAGTAGATGTTAGTCTCAGGGAAACTTGGGACCTCTTAGGGGATACAGTTCTCCATTCTTTAGAAGCCCTTGGTGCTCCTTCATTTCAAAAAGGCAGTACACCTGTGATATCACCAGCAAATTAATATGAATTATGCTTTTGGTTTTTCTAGGGATTTTACCTTTTAGAAGAGAAATAAAAGGAGGGTGGGACCAACCAACTTTGTCCCAGAAGGAATGAGTGGGTTACATCATGAGGTCATCTGTACTCTAGCTAGAAGTGGGCAGGCCTGATATTTTTAAACCTCAGCTTATGCCAGAACATTTTTTAGCACTGAATCAGAGTTGCAGCAGACCTGGAAACGTAGACGAGAAAAGCCCTGTCTTGTTAAGAAGCTATAAATATACTAGGCGCAGTTACCAAGATGTGCTCACTGATGGCTTAACAGTTCCATTTATTCCTTAAGATTTTTTCTCAAAATACTGTCAGGCTGGCACAAGGTCAAAGTTAGCTGTTAATATACACATTTGCTAGGTCGACTAAGATGATGCAGAAGTTAATGGTCCTTATTAGTCTTCTTTCTAATGATGATGATAGAGCATTTGTGAGTGTTTCCAGTATTTAGACACTCCGCTAAATTAGGCAAAATCAGAAGCCTTATTATCTAAATCAGTTCTGCTTAAATAGAGGCACATAAACCATGCCTCTTTGTGCTTTTAAGTTTTAAAAAAGTAGCAACAGACAAATGTTTAGTATGTTTACTTAAGTGGTTTTTGACTGCCGGTAATTTGCTTAATTATCATATGGCTTTATTTTTGTAGATGGGGGCCTTAATTTCTGCTCTTTTGAAAGGGTTAGAAATTGGTCGCTATACTAAATTAAAATATAAAATTTATGCATGTAGCAAAGCTCTTAGCCAAGAGTCCCTTTACAGAGAGGTGAATCAACTTTCTAGATGGTTCCTGAAATGGTGACTCCTGTAAAATGATTTGAATAGGTAACTTCATGTTTTTTTTTCTCTTTCAGTCTTTATTTTTTAATTAATTTAATTTTTAAAAAAAAATTGCTGTACTGGAGATTGAATCCAGGGAGCACTGACCTATATCGCTAATGCCTTTTATTTTATTTTTTTTTTAAATTTTGAGATGGAGTCTTGCTAAATTGCCCAGGCTGGCCTTGAACTGGGCAGTCCTCCTGCCTCAACCTCTGGAGTAGCTGGGATTACAGGTGTGTGTTGCCACACCCTGCCTATTCCAGCCTTTAATGTTTTGTCTTGATCATTTTTAACTTGAAAATGAGAATTAAATTAATGTGGAGAAGGGATAGTAAATACCCAATCTTGTAGTACAGTAGTTCTCAATGATAGCATTTGCCCTCCAGCTATACAATGTCTACAAACATCTTTGGTGGCTACAGCAGGGCAAGAGGGATGCTAGTGGCTTCTAGTGGGTAGGGGTCAGGGATGCTGTTAAATATCCTATAGTTTACAGGAAGCAGCAACGCACTACAGAATTATCTGGGCAAAGACACTGGTAGTGCCAAGGTTGAGAGACCTTCCTTGAAAGCTACAAAATAATGGCTCAGTATATGGAATGGGAAATGCCCTAGGCTGAAAGTGAGGAAACATAAGTCTTCTTTCCAGTTTTCCATCATCTTGCTGCAAGAAGGCATATCACCTTGCTCTGGCTTAATTTCCCTATTTGTAACATGAAGACATTGGACAAGATATTTGAGGCCCCTTCTACTCCTAAACTCCATGACTCATTTTTCCATTACATGAAAGTGTTACTAGCTGGATGTGGTGGTGCACACTGGTAATTCAGCTATTTGGGAGGCTGAAGGAGGATCCTGAATTTGAGGCCTGGGTAATTTAGCAAGACTTGCTCTCCAAATAAAAATTTAAAAGGCCTGAGAGTATAGCTCAATGCTCCCTAGGTTCAATCCCCAGTATTGAAGAAAAAGAAAGAAAAAGAGAGAGAGAGAAAGAGAAGAAAGAGAGAGAGGAAAGGAAGGGAGAGAGGGAGGAGAGGGGTAGGGGGCAGGGAGAAACAAGAAGACAGAATAAGAGAGAGGAGAGAGAGATGGAAGAAGGAAGACTTACATGTCAATAATTTGTTGACATAAAGCACTGAGAATTTTCAAAAATGGACGTAATTTTGTAGCCAAGGTATTATAATTCAAGATTGCCTTCCTTTTGCTGCTTATGAACACACTGTCAAGTGTATCTTCCTTTGGCAAGCAGTGAAATACCAAGAATATGGTGGCCCCCAAAGTAGAAGAATCAAAACTTAGTAAGATTAAGAGGAGGCACAAATGGCTGATAAGAACATGAGACAGTGCTCAACATCACTAGTCATTAGGGAAACGCAAATCAACTCTACTAGGAGCTATCACCTCCTATGAGGAGGAGGGTGGGGAGGGAAGGGAAATGAGGAGGAGTAAGAGAAAGAAAAGGAGGGAGGGAGGAGAGAAAGGAAAAAGCAATAAAATAACAAGTGTTCAGGCTGTGGAGAAAGAACCCTTGGCCCTCTTGGGAGGAAAAGAAACGCAGCAGCAGTCCTTCCCACCCACTATGGGAAGCAGTATGGAGATTCCTCAAAAGAATTTAAAAAGAGAATTACCATGTGATCCAGCAATCCTGCTTCTTGGGATAGTCTCTAAAAAGTTGAAAGCCAGATCTTGAAGATATACCCATGTTTGTAACTGTACTTTTCATAAATAGCCAAGAAGTGGAAGCAACCCAGGTGTCCATCAATGTATGAATAAACAAAAAGTGGTGTGTCCACACAACAGAGTATTATTTGCCCTCGAAAGAAAAATAAATTATGACAGGTTACAGTATAGATGAATCTTGAGGCTATTACATGAAATAGGTCACAAAAAGACAAATCCTATCTGATTACACATATATACGCTATCTAGAGTTGTCAGCTTCATAGAAACACAAAGTAGATTACCAGGGACTGGGAAGAGAAAGAAGCAAGGTGTTGTTATTTAATGAGTAAAGTATAGTGTTTTGAGTTTTACTATGTGGAAAATTTCTGGAGATTATTTACACAACAGTGTGAATATACTCAACACTATGGACTGTAAACTTAAAAATGGGTAAGATAAATTTTTATGTTTAATATAACTTTTAGAAAATTATATATCAAAATTGTCTCAAAGTCTAGGGCCTGTTTATAGTTTTGTATTTTAATCATTTATATTTATTTTTCTCACAGTTCTCTTCTTCACACAAGGATGGAAAACCAGAGAAACAGAGGTGGAGTCTATGCAAAATTTGCACCTGTTGTACGAGAACCTTTTTTCCCACCTGGTGAAAACCGCGCCTTAATAATCACTGGTTCTTGGTTGGTATGTACCATGCGAGTGTCTGCACCTTTGACTAAATGAGAGAAGTTCATTTTGGACCCATTTTCAATGGTTTTGTGTATTAACTTCCAACTTAAAAATCTCTTAGCCTATAAATGCAAGTTTGATTTTCCAAATTTGAGACTTAATATTGTGGGACATATGAAAAGAATTATCCCAAATTAATAAAAGTGTTTATCTTGGCTTATAACTAATGTGGTAATTTTCAATTTTTTTCTTTGTAGATTTTTGTGTTTTCTAAATTTTTGTCATAAATGTTTTATAATCAGAACAGATAATCAATGATATAACCCATGACCTAGCTTTCACATAACTGAAGTCTTGAACATTGTACTCTTGGTGTAAAACTTAAACTGATTAGTAATCCTTTCTCTCTGTGATTTTATAGAATGAAATTCTTCTAGAGAAAAAGACTAAGAAAAGCAATATTCTGAAGCTGAAGTTTCCCAAGACAGAAGAAGAGAGACGAATGCGGACCCAAAGTAAGAGAAGGCTTGAAGCTAAGAAAGAGCAGCGACAGAAGAACTTTGTGGACCTAGCCTGTGAGTGCAGCGCTGTCATCTGCTGCCGAGTCACCCCCAAGCAGAAGGCCATGGTAGTGGACCTGGTGAAGAGGTATAAGAAGGCCATCACGCTGGCCATTGGAGATGGAGCCAACGACGTGAACATGATCAAAAGTGAGTTCCACACAAGTGGCCCATGGGGCCCAGCTTGCTACTGAGGAGAAACAGGAATGCTGAGGGGTTCATGTCTTCAGATTTCATTGCAGAAGTTTTCATAAAGCAGACCTTTAATGAAGGCACCCGACCATGCTATGCCTGTGACCCACCCCTCAGGAAGCCTACATTGCATGCTGTGGGAGTGACAGTAATACTCAAAGAATCCAAGTAGAAGATGAGTTCTGTTGAGTGGCATTATCATTACTTCTTTCTTCATATGTTCAGTGTGGTTTCTATTCCCCTCTTGAAATTTCTGTCATATTTCTTTAGGCCTTTTTTAAAACCCTAATACTTAAGTTTTACGAAAAATTTTGCTGGGATGAGCATAATTGTTGAACTCTTTCTGGTATCTGTTTCGAAAATACTATTTTCCCTCACCTAAGCATCTCTTTCTGTGACTATTTTCCTATCTTTGATAAACCTGTTGAACTTCATCATTGGGGCACCTGGTGTTTGGAACAACATGTTTAGCAATGAGGTAAAACTTCAATGTGTCCTCACTGAATTGCCTAAAAGACTGCCAGGAGTTGTGGTGCTGTTTGAGTTGAGTTCTGTCACACAGAGACACCATTGCACTGGCATTAAAGCATACAAAACAAACCTGGGGTCCTTGTCTGCATGTGAGTCCTGGTCTTTCTTTCTCCCTATATTACTATAAAGGAGTATAGGTAGAGTATCCCTTGTCTGAAAGTTCTGGGGACCAGAAGTGTTTCAGATTTTAGGGCCTTTCAATTCTGGAATATTTCCATAAATTTTTTCAGTGCTGCTCAAAATTTTGAGATTTCAGAATATTTTAAATTTTGGATTTTTGAATTAGGGATACTCCATTGAAGTAGTGAAAATAGCCAAGCTAGTGGATACAGGAATACTTGTTCTCTTCCTACTGCTAACAGCCTGTGTCAGGTGGGGCTTATGCTCAGGCCTGTTTTCTCATATGAAAACAAGAAAATTTTCTCCAATGTTACTTCTAGCTCTGTAATATTATTCTTGTTACTTCAAAGATGAATCGTTACACGACTACACCTATATATGCATTCCTGTTGTGCTGGGTAGCTTAAACGCATTATAAATAACTAGATTTTAATTGGGTTTATTTTGTGACTCACAAGTCCATCTCTTCTTTTCTTAGAGTCTCCTCCTCCTCCTCCTCCTCTTCCTCCCTGATGTATACTAAGAATATTCCAACTTTATGTTCCTCGACAGGAGTCATCTATATGACGTATGTCTTCTCGCTTTTTTATCAATGCCTATATCTGTTGCCACTGCCAGTTTAATTCCTCTCCAGTTTTATGCATGTGCTCGTCTTACCATACAAATAGCACTTTTGCTCTCAGTCAGATCTCTTTCTTTTCTCTCTAGCCAGCTCTAGTTTATTTTCCATTATGTGCCCTTAACAAAACTAAAAAAGGGTAACTTAAACATTATTTTCATTCAATTATAACATAGTCTTGTAGATGCTGGAGAAGGCAAAAGGCAGGGGGTGGTTTGCCTTGCAGATTTACCATTTTATTGTATGACAGGCTTGAAGTTTTTTGTTCCTCTCAGTTTAACATTTGATAGCAATATGGGTAGAACAAAGTCAATATATATAAACCTTGTAAAGGCTTCTTCTTGTTTTAAATTTTTCATTAAGTCTTGTTATATGCCAGGTATTTTTATATATAACTTATGGAGCACCATTTAGGATGAAAATATAGGAAACTACGGTCTCCTTGAGTACTGGGACTACAGATGTGCACCATCCCACCTGGCTCCTTTTTTGACTTTGTAAAAGCTCCCATTTCTTTCAGCTGCATCAAGAACAATATACAGAAGGAAAGTGTTTGCTAGTCACAGAAGTACAGTAAGGCCCCAACTTACAAACAAGTTCCGTTCTAGGAGAACATCAGTAAGTCGGATTCATTTGTAAGTCCAACAAAGTGAGTCTTATACACCTTCGCTCAAATATACAATGTAAAGCCAAACCCCCCCCCCAAAATTCAAAAAAACAAATGCAAGATCCATTTGTGTCTGTGGACGTTTGAAACTTGAAAGTTTCTAAGTTGGGGACTTACTCTACAGTGAAATTCAGATTTTAAAAGCAATCTGACCATCAGCTATAGAAACGAGGAAATTGTGACCACTTTTTGTCCCTGGCAAAGGTCCACAGACCCTTAGAGGCTGTGTTCTGCCTGTGTTGTGCCTGAAGATGTCTTATACCAGCTGGATGCCTTGAAAAAATAATCAGATTGTTAAGGAATTCTGAAACAGTGCCTACCAGTGAGGCATTTCACCCTGCATTTGGAACTTCAGAAAAATTTCCCTGCCTATACTTAGATTTTAGGGGGAAAAACCCTACCAAGAAATAGTGTTGCCTTATAGTGCATCTGTTCAGCTGCCTCTAGTTATGCTGTGAACCATGCCCACGTTTACTTCACATGTTTTTGGTCTGCTCAGTGAAAGGCTGAACTGATAGCAGGCCCTGGGTCAGGGGTTCCTCTTCCTTAGCCTCAAAAGCCAAAAGAGATTCTCTACATTTCTCTCCATGGCTTGTTCAGGAAGGGAAAAGTGGCCATGGTTTGGGAGTTAAGAACAGTTTGGCAACCACACGGGTCATAAGAACTATTTGTGTTTTGAAAAAAACTCATAAATGCTGAATGAAAAGCAGTTGCTTCTATTTTTCAGAACTGCAAAGGGTAACTGAAAACATAGGTTTGGACAAGTCGCTACAGTTATATTTTTAATTTTCCAGACCTTGGGTTCTGCAACTGGGGCAAGATTTTTGAAACTTCTAATTGAAATAGTGTTGGCAGTCACTTCTCAGTGTTTGTGCACTAATAAGTTGTTTTCGCCAATACATTTTCTCTTCTGTCAGTTTTCACATTGATGACTTTTGATACTTAAGATAAAATTCACAATTCTCTAACTTGAAATGTTACATCATGGCTATTGGAAGGATGAATAAAATTATGACTTTAATTTTTATCCATTCTGGAAACTACACACACACACACATGTGCATGCACACACAAACACACACACACACACACACACAAGTTAAGGTCATAGTAGGCCATTGATAAATAAGCCTTTGAAAGCTAAAGAGGGTGTTAGAACTCTTTTAAATACAAGTATAGGAGGGCAACCAAAGTAAGCTTTGGAAAACATAAATTCATTTAGAAAGATAAAAAGATGTCTCACGCTGCCCATAAAGAAGCTAACCCTCTGAAAGATGTTGAAACCAGCACCTAGAGTTTCACCAGGAACCCAGCATCTGTCAGTCAGTCTGTCTCTCTCCCTCACTGTCCCAATACTTTCTCTCTCTGACCCTTCAGAAAAAAACACATCCATTCCACATTTTAGGAATTTACATGTTAAAATTCCAGACACAAACACATCTGAACACTAATTCCAGAAGATCAAGAGAGAGATTCATTGGCCCAGCTTGGGTTTTCTATCAATGAAGGTTCAGTGCAGGAAATAGAGCCCTGTAGGTACTTGTAGCAAAAACTGGTTAATACAGAGGAAGTAGGTGCTTTGAAAAGCTCTTGATGGACTGAAACAGCTGGTTCTAGGCTGAGTCTCTAACCTCTGGGTTACTCACGAAAGCTTCTGCCTTTGAGGTTCCTCTGACGACCTGCTCAATTGGAGAAGCCTTTGCAGTTGCCTAGCAACATCTGGGCAGATGGAGAATGGTTATGAGCTCTACCATAGAAATACCAAAAAAGGGAAGGGTTGCCAGGCTCCCATTCACTTCTTTCAAGTTACAAGTGGGTCTAAACAGTGAACCTCATTCACAGTGAGAACCTAGCCACCAAGGTAATCTGAGAACCTCTCCAATTAGAATAAGGCTGGAACAAAGGTTGAGAGAGCCAGTTCATAGTATTTACCACAGATTATGCATCTGCCCATGGCTGACTTGGCTGTGGTCAACAAGACAGGGACACACAGGGCATACATGGGTGCCTGGGGCTTACCTTGCAGGTGGGAGGTATGGCTTATATACTGGGCAGATAAGCCAAATGGAATTCACCACCCACCTGAGATCCTTTCACAAATATTTATGGAGGCTTTGTTTAGCAACTTGTACCTCTGACTCTTGAGCTGGGTTTGGAGTTGGGAAAGACAGATGGTGAGCAAGAGCTTTTGTGTGTATTGTTCCATGAATGCATATGTCTTTGTTTTTTGTTTTGCTAAAGAAACATTTTTTGTCATCTTATGATCCACTTATGATCCTCAGTGTCTTCTCCTTCTGCCTCATAGCTGCCCACATTGGTGTTGGAATAAGTGGACAAGAAGGAATGCAAGCTGTCATGTCCAGTGATTATTCCTTTGCCCAGTTCAGATACCTGCAGAGGCTACTGCTGGTGCATGGTCGGTGGTCTTACATAAGGATGTGCAAGTTCCTGCGATACTTCTTTTATAAAAACTTTGCATTTACTTTGGTTCATTTCTGGTACTCCTTCTTCAATGGCTACTCTGCACAGGTAATAAAATATTATGTTTAAACATTATTTTTTATTGAGTAGATCTCTTCTTAAATGAATAAAACCCTAATTCTGAAAGAACAGATTTGGTTTTTTCCTCTCTATTTGTAGTTTGGGTTACATATCTAGTTGGAGGTATAATCAAGAATATGGCTTTTCTGGAATGTTTCTGGTACTTTAAGAATAGTTTTTATTTACCTTTGGAGATTACTTATATTTTTCTCTTCATCTTAGGTTACTTTTCCATGTCACTTTGTTACTTTGCTTTGTGATAACAAACTGCCAACTGAGAAGTGTAAAATTATAATTGACCAAGACTAAAGGAATTATATAAATTGAGAGTGATGACAGCTCTATTTTCATGTCTGTTACTTTTGTTTTTTGTCTTCAGTTTTTGCTGAAATGGGAGGGGGGGTACCTCTGTGTTAAATTTATAATGTAGCAGAAAAATATCATTGGTAAGAAATGAACCTAGGTTGTCAAATCTTCTTTTTGATGTTCTGCCATTGTACCTTGGGGTCAAAGGAGCCTCAAGTTGTGGGCTAGCAGGTCTGGGGACATTCTCCTGACTCTGGGTCCCCAGTCCACTTCCTCCATCCCACCTTAAGGAATGATGTGTGGTTTATTGCTTTCAGAAACATGTTTTCTTTTATATTTAGCCAGATGATGCTTTATAAAATGTTTTCATGGAAATGCTTGCCTTGTAACATAAAAGTAACCAAAAAAAATTTTAATAGTATTTACATACCTCTGAACCAGTTTTATTAAGTATTCTATTTCACTAATAAAGGGGGATGAAAATGATGAACATTCATTTTCTAGCATTATTCAATCACAATAGTCTTTTACCAAAATCTTTTTTTTTTTTTTTTTGCTATAGGGATCAAACTCAGGACCTTGCGCTTTCGAGGCAGGCAGCAGCACCACTGAGCTAAACCCCAGTCCCTTTTACCAAGATCTTTTTGGAGCATATACCCATGTTTATCTGGGTGGGGTTTGGGAGTGGGATTTATTTCTATGGAAAGGTCTGAGATTCTGCCCATTGGATAGAAGAAACAAATGCTTACCTCCTACAGGTGTAGATAAGGGGTGTTTATTCAGATGGGCAAAATCCCCACTGAGCTGGGGACATTTCTGCTTAGAGGAAGCAGGTAAATGTGTCAGGCAGCCTGGCCAGTTGTCTGTGTATGATCCAGAGCCTCTGTCAACCCTTGCAGACGGCGTATGAGGACTGGTTCATCACCCTGTACAATGTGCTCTACTCCAGCCTGCCTGTGCTCCTCATGGGGCTGCTCGACCAGGTAGGAGCTGGGTGTGGGGAGAGGAGAAGGTGATGCCTGCTAGAGAGGTTACAGCAGAGATGTCAGTGCATCTTCTAGGTTTCGTTTCATCCTGACGAGACCCTAGTATAATTCTGTTGTGAGGCACCCACTGCTGTACTTATTTTGTAGTAAGAAAAGGGCATTGCTGTGACTCTGTTGGATTCATTGATCAGAATGTTCCTTTCAGACACTAAGACGAGACTGTTTAGACACCCAAGAGTCTAGTATGTCTGTATATTAATTATTTACTTTGAAAGTAAATTTTAACACTTTCCAAAATTTGTTTAATTTTCAAATTGGTTTACATTTTATTTAATAGCAATTCTCAGAAAAAGTACTTTAATAAGTAAAATGGGATAATTAAGGAGTAACTTGTCAACATGTATTTGAATATATTTTTGAAATAATATATTCTCTCAAAAGGTTAAAAAAAAAGAAAAAAATAGCCTTTTTTGGACATTTTCTTGCCCTAAGTAACAAAATGATAAAATTCTACTTAGTCCCTTTCTGCATTAAATATCAAGTAACGGTGGACTAAAACCATGACACTGATCTCTGCTCACAGAAATACGACAAGATTTGTCGTCTCATTCAGTGCTTGCTTTCCTAAAACTTAACAGCAAACCTGCTGAAAATGTCTCTGCCGTCTGTTTGACCTACTGGACAATACACTACTCTAATTTTGTTTTCCCCTTAAGGATGTGAGCGACAAACTAAGCCTCCGATTCCCTGCTTTGTATGTAGTGGGCCAAAGAGACTTATTATTCAACTATAAGAGATTCTTCGTCAGCTTGTTGCACGGAGTCTTAACATCGATGGTCCTCTTCTTCATCCCTCTTGGAGCTTATCTGCAAACTGTGGGACAGGATGGAGAGGCACCTTCAGACTACCAATCTTTTGCTGTCACAATTGCCTCAGCTCTAGTAATAACAGTCAATTTCCAGGTATGTGGCTTTCCTGACTCTACCTAGTGCCTGCTGGTCCCAGTATATCCGTACATAGGCTGGTGTATGTACAGACTATTCTCCCTCCAACCGAGCCTTCCTCTTTATAGAATGAGTGCTATTTTCATCCCTCATCACAAGCACAGTTTCTTTTTGCCTGAGTCAGGGATGGTTTGGTTTCTGATTGTTTGATATTCCAGTCAAATCATGCCTAAATTATCAAATCCCATTTTCAGAATTCTTAGATATTTTCTTTCTTGCTAACTCCTTAAAATGAATGCACTACTTTTCTCTGATTTCCCAACAGATTGGCTTGGATACTTCCTACTGGACTTTTGTGAATGCTTTTTCAATTTTTGGAAGCATTGCACTTTATTTTGGCATCATGTTTGACTTTCATAGTGCTGGAATACATGTTCTCTTTCCATCTGCATTTCAATTTACAGGTTGGTATTTTCTAAATTCCAAAAATAAATGTACAGACAAATGTCATTAGATTCTGACATAACTTCTGGGTAAATTTTAAAAAATCATAGAGGTCAATTATTTCTAGTAAAAATTAGTTCCTGACTGGAAATTGAATGATAATGTGGGGTGTGAAAGGTGGTGAGCAAATTACAATAATGTTAAGGTGCAACTGTATACTTGTTAGTTCAATGACTGAAAGGTTAGATAAGTCTTTTTTCCTACATAAAACCAAATTATCAGTAGACTGATAAGTATACATGCATTGCTGGTAGCACTATAACATAATCTTTCTAAAACAGTATCTGAAAAATGTATAATGGACCATCAAACTTTTCATACATTTTGACTGGGTATTTCCACTTAAAGAAAATACCCTGAGATAAAACATGCCAAATTTTAGCAAAGTGACTTGTACAAAAACTGTACCTCTATAACATTTCTAATTATGAAAAAGGGAATAAGCTGAAATAGCACAAACCCCTAAGAATATGAAAGTAGCTAATCAAACTATAAAATACCAATATGAGGGAATACCAACTGAAAAGTTGGCTACATCTTTGAAGATACATATATAGAGCAGTAACAGAAAATAAAAGTTATGTGGCCAGTTGTATAAAAATAAAAGAAAATGACATGGCCGGGGATTTAGCTCAGGGTGCTGCCACCTGCCTCACATGCACGAGAACCCGAGTTCGATCCCCGGTACCAAAAAAAAGGAAAGAAAATGACAAATCCCAGAATGAATTTCAACCGATATAAATATCATAAGTATCATAAATATCAAATATCAATAAATATCAAACTGGAATTTATAAAATTCTTAATTTAAATAGCTTAGATGATTCACTATGAAAAAGAGCCCCATAAACTTGTTTCCCTATAAAAGATTGGGATTTCTGTGGGCAGTTCCTGGGCTATGAGACAGTTGGTGTGATAAGCCTTTTCTTACGATGGAGCTAGTTTTGTTCATGATGTGTTTTTCCTTACTGACTGTTTGAAAATTTTAGGGCCCAGGTACTTAGAATGTTCCCATAGGAAATAGTTTTAAATCTAACACATTCGGTAGTGTAAAAACCACATTTAAAAAATAAAAATCATTATTTTCATGAATTTAAAAGTGTAAGTACAGAAAACATTTTGATAAATTTGGCTCTAGATGTCTGCCAGTTGAGTAGTATATACTGATTACCTATTTGTATTATAGGATTGTTACTTCCTTTGACATAAAAATCTAGAAGGCCGGGCCAGGGATTTAGCTCAGCAGCATAGCGCCTACCTGGCAAGCGCAAGGTCCTAAGTTTGATCCCCGGTTAAAAAAAAAATCTGGAAGGCAAACTACAGTGGGAAAAGCATGGCTCAAATCAGACAAAAGCCGGTTTTAATCAGGTGTTGCCATAGCGTCTGTGTTTGCTATTCAAACCCAGGGCTTGGTGCATGCTAAGCATATACTCCACCACTGAGCAGAAACCCCAAATTCTAATTTTGCATTTTCTTTCTTCTTTATTCATTTATGTACATTTGCCTGGACAAAGAACTGACCTTGCTCATTTAGCTTTGTGCAGTTTGATCAACTGATTGATATGGTACTGGGGATTGAACCCAGGGCCTGGTGCACAGTAGGCAAGCAACCTACCACTGAGCTACATCCACATCCCGTTTACTTTGCTTTAAAATATCCATTCCTTGAGCAGTGATGGGTTATTTTGGGGAGGCTAATCTGGCTGTGAGACTTTACCAAAGATAAACCATTTGTGGATTAGGAAATACAAACTATGTACTTAGAATGAAACAACCACTGTGATTTATTCCCATGTTCCTTCCAGGCACAGCTTCCAATGCCCTGCGGCAGCCATATATTTGGCTGACTATCATCTTGACCATTGCAGTGTGTTTACTGCCTGTCATTGCCATCCGTTTCTTGTCAATGACCATTTGGCCATCAGAAAGCGATAAGGTATACAGAAACAGTCCTCCTCTAACTCTGCATGTCCCTCACAGGAATCAAAGCATTTTCCAACAGCACCTTTCCTGCAAATTTCCAAACTCATGGGAAACTTGCTTAGAAAGCATTTTATGAATGCTTCTCTTTCTCTGTAACTCCATCTTGCAAATAAGCCCTTTGGGGTGGGATTTTTGTTTGCTTGCTCTTGAATACAAAATGTCCAAATGTAAACAAAGAAGAGTAGAATAATGAAGCCCCATATATTTCTTCCTTCCATTTAACAATTATGATGTTAACATTTTGTCATACAAATAGGGTTTGTATCCCCCCCTTTATTTATTTAAAGCAAAATGCCCCCTCCTATAACAGGATCCTTTGAATTACAAGTAACGGAAGGCCGTGACTCAAAATGTCTCAACAATAATGTACCATCTCCACTTGGTTAAAAATTACCAGGCTTCAAGTTCAGATGACTGAGCAAATTAATGTTGCCAAAAAAGGAGTTGGGTCCTTTCCATCTCTCTCTGAAGCAGTCTTCATTATTAGCTTCATCTCACACTGAAAAGTGTTACAGCAGCTCTTGGTGTCACACCCAACGTCAATATCCAGAGAAGAAAAGAGTGACTATTCTGTAGCTTTCCCCCAGGATCCCCGGGACTTTTCACCCAGGAGCCATAGCACACTTGCCTCGGGACTCGCCAGAAGTAGGTCACAAGCCTGTCCTTGGATTAATACCTAGTGAGGGAAGTCAATCAGCCCCAGGCCCATGAAAAATGTGGCGAATGGAGGAGGGGTACCTGTACTAAATCAGCTTCCAGAAAGGAGAGAGTGGATGTGAGCCGGCAGCCTTCAGTAACTCCCCGCCCTGGCTCCCCCAGCCCTCGGGCAGGGACGAAAGTATGCAGTAGCAGAGCAGAAAGCAGAGCTACAGTTTTCTCTTCAACCTGTACCAGTCCGAATGAACTGTGACTTGGAAAGGGCACTAGTTTAGGAAAAGTGAAAGTCCTGGCTTCCTGTTTTCCAGCTGCAAGAGCTTAGAAGCATCACACACACAGAAACACACACACACACACACACACACACACACACACACACACACACACACACACACACACCCAGGTTGGGGCCAGCTCCTACCCAGCTCCTTTTGGCCGGCGTCCTCTTTTTCATAGACCTTCATGTTCAGCCCTCCCACATCTCTCCACCTTTACAGATCCACAAACATCGTAAGAGGCTGAAGGCTGAGGAGCAGTGGCAGCGGCGGCAGAACGTGTTCCGCCGGGGCGCGTCATCAAGGCGCTCGGCCTACGCCTTCTCGCACCAGCGGGGCTACGCAGACCTCATATCGTCAGGGCGCAGCATCCGCCGGAAGCGTGCGCCGCTGGACGCCATCATCGCCGACGAGGGCTTCGCGCACCAGGGTGCCGCCGAGTACCGGCGAACGGTGGAGAGTTGAGGTTACCCGCAGCCGAGCACCTGCACACACCGGAAATATCTATTTTTTTATGGAAGGCCCTCAGGACCATTTTTTTTAAACTGAATGTGTCACAATGATACTGAAGGCAATAATTTTTGTAACTACTTGGGTTGGGCTATTATGCAATAGCAACGCCAAGAGAATCTATTACTCAGCTGGTTATGGTCATTATGATTCAAAGGGAATGTTTTAATCCAGACTCAATCTAGGACAAAAGAATTAGAAAACGTCTTATATTTCAGTTCGAATGACCCTGCATTATAAAATTCCAACTGACTTTTCCTGTCTGTGATCTTCACGGATTTCGCAGAGCACGGGTTTCTTCCCCCTATTGGCCGCATTTTTAGCCAAGGACACGCGCGTGTGGCTGGGAACTGAACCTAGATCCTTGTACATGCCAGGAAAGAGCTTTACCACTGATCTACCTGCCAGCCCTAACAAAGATTTACAGGCTTTTTACAAAATAATTTTTAAAAACCGAGGGCATTATCAATGGGTATTAAGTTACAATTAGAATAAATTCTGGTGTTCTGTTGCATAGTAGGATGTCTGTAGATAATTATAATGAACTATGTATTTCAGAAAAGCTAGAAGAAAAAAACTTTGAATCTTTGCACCACAAAAAAAAAAAATGTTTGAAGAGACAGAAAAACAATGATCTGGGCACAATACAATGTGTACTTTATTAAAATATTACATGGTAGGCTGGGGGGTGTACAGCACCATGCAGAAGACCCTAGGTTCAGTCTCCAGCACCACCACTTTTTAAAAAGGAACCATCAGATGGTATTCCATAAATATGTGTAATTATGAGTAAATTACTAATTTAATTTTTTACCAAAAAAAAAAAAGAATCTCTATCAAAAAACTTAGATGTAGTTCCCTTTGGCAGAAGACACTATTTTATCCAGGCTTGGTGGCACAGGCCTGTTATCCTAGTACCTAGCACTGAGGAGACTGAGGCAGGAGGCTTGCCGTGAGTTTGAGGCTGGCCTGGACTACATAGTGTTTTGAAGGTCAGCTTGAACTACATAGTGGGACTCTGTCTCAAAAAACAAACAAGAAAAGGAAGAGAAGGAGGGAGAGAGGGAGGAAGGAGAAAAAAAGAGAGGGATGGAGAGGGAGGGAGAGAGAAAGGCTGGCAGACAGGCACTATTTTAGATTCCTCAGCCCACTGGACATACGGCCGTGGTGTCATCAGGGCGACTGGTCTTCATTATCCAGTAAGTGAAAGGTTGCTGCTACATAAAGGAATAGGCCTAAAACCCAGGGGATCCTTTGGGAGCCCTCCCTAGCACTACCTGGGATAAAAATGAAAGACCCAACATGTAGTGGAAGAAATAAGTATAAACATACAAATAAAATCTGAGGATATCGGTAATAATTGCAGAACATTTCCCAGAGCTGTATTTTGAAAAGCAAACTTCCATGCTTGCCTACATGCAAAATCCTTTATAAGGGCCCTAAACAGAAGCTGCACTCTTTGTCACCTCTCTTGTGTCTTGACCGAAAAAGCTGTTGGGAATAGTGCTGTTTTTCAAACTTTAAGGATAACTTTACATGGTTATGAAAAATACCTTCCTCCATAAGGTAAAAGTTATTTTTTTCAAATGTTTTTTCTTATTTTATGCCTTTCAAGTCCCTTTGAAGTCGTATGAAGAAATCACAAGTGTACATTTCTATATACACAGGACAGAAAAATTTAATTATAATTTTATAGTGCATTTTCTAGGTGTGATAAAATTCATGGTTATTCTACAGAAATAAATTTCTGAAAGTTTACAACTTTACCTTGTAAATAAAAAGAATTGTATGTTTCTTTTTTTTTTTTTTTACAGAAAAAAGTTAGCTTGTGTAATTTTGTCAGTTATAGATTACTCTCCCGTTTTTTGAATTGTGGGAAAGGTTGACAATGCAAATGTGTCAAAGACTGTTGGGTGCAATATTAACAATTTTAAAATACAAATTGCTTTGGATAAATTATTTCTATATGCTGTAAATTTGAGATTGAATGTATATTTTTGTTTAAAAAATAAATGTTTTAGTAAAACCTTTGGAAAGTATAATCTTTTTAAATACTTTTAAAATTGGATTCTTTTGTTTTTGTCTTTTTAAGAGCAAGGTATATGACAGAAGAATCTAGTCCTGTAAGGTTTCTCAGGGAACTAGGGGTGCTATTGAGGTGAGAAATTAATTTAGGAGCAAGATACCAAGTGCTGGGTGAGATGTGACTGATAAAGGTAATTAGGATTTAGAGGCAGATACGGATTTATAGTTAGTGCAATCAAGTCTTTTCTCAGGACAGTGCATCCGTCTTTGTGTGTGTGTGTTGGTCTGGCAGTGCTGCAATGAAACACAATGCCTCATGCATATTAAGCAAGCACTTTACCACTGTGCTGCACCCCAAGCTGCGTATCTTAGTATATTTAGACAAGGGGCAATTCATTCAAATGACCACAACTTGGGGCCGGGCACTGAGCTCAGTGATTCCGCTGCCTGCCTCCCAAGCGCAAGGTCCCAAGTTTAATCCCAGTTACCAAAAAAAAAAAAAAAGGACCACAACTCTTTGGAACCAGAAAAGAGGAACTAAGTGAGCAGATAGTCTAGAAACACATGATGAATGGTTGGCAGAAAAATGGGCAAAAATTAGGAAATCAAAGAGGTGAGCAAATAAGAAGGAAGTGGGAGCCCCGAATTTGAGGCTGGAGTAGTATGTGTGAGGACCTGGCTTCGGGGCAGGTTATTAGCACCTGGACACAAGGGAAGCCATGATCCCACCAGCAAAGTGTGACTATCCCACAGAGAGGGAGGTTCTCTGTATGACAGAGGTGGAGGACTTCTTTGGGGAGCATAACTAGCAGCCGGTAATAAGAGTACAGTATCAGTATGAGGGTACTCAGGGTGGGAGGAGAAGGAGCAGGTTATTAGCATCTGCAATAGCCATGATATGAAAAGGACTCGGAGCATACCTGGGAGATCATTCTTCAAAAAAATAGAGGCCACTTCTTTCTGCAACAGAGCACTGCACTAAAGTTGTCTAAGGGGTATTTTTAACCACAGAGCACTACCTAAAGGTTGTTAGTCATATTCTGTACCAGGAACTGCTGAGCAATGACATCTAGTGGGGATGAAATGATTAGTAAGACACATCAATGTGATAGCAAAATGTACCCTAATGGAATCTAAACATTTTTAAAAGTTGTTGCCTTCACATGATGTGAATGAAGCTTAGAAAACTGCAAGATGGCATCTAAAAGTCCTGTCACAGTGTGCCAGGAAGTTATGGAAGTGATAAAATTTCTGGTGCATTTATAAAAACAAAAAGGCCTGGGCTGGGGATTTAGCTCAGTGGTTTCGCCACCTGCTGTGCAAATGCAAGGTCCCCAGTTCGATCCCTGGTAAAAAAAAAAAAAAAAAAAAAGGCCTGATGAGATACTGAAGTAAATCTTGGGAAGAGGTGGAGGTTGTGACACTTAAAAATAAACATGGTAATAATTATTTTCTACAGCAGATATTTCTCCAAAGAAGATTTATAAAGGGCCAATAAGCATAAGAAAAGAAGTTCAGCATCATTAAATATTGGAGAAATGCAAACCAAAACTATGGTGAGATATCACTGCACACTCACTAGGATGACCATATTAATAATAGACTATAATATAGGGAACAGGAAAGGGAACATCACCAGAGACCCCTGCAGTGGGTCCTGGTCTCCTATGAGCCACTACAACACAAAGCTAACAGTAAAGACAAGAAAAAGCTGGGTCTTCGGGCTGATCAGTGCTGTTCTGGGCAACAAAAACAAAGGCCCCCAAGTGCATCCAGTATTTATTGATTACAAGTGTGAGTAGAAAGTGAGAACAGGGTATGTTTTGAAGGTATCTAGTGATATACTATGAAACATCTGCATGATGGTGCCAAGCAGGGCTGTAAGGGAGGAAGCACTGCTTATCTTGCTTGGTTAGAACAAACCAGTACTGGGACCGGGTACAATTAGCAAACAACCTATCAGGTCAGTAAGCAGCCATAATTTGCGGGAGAGGATTTTAATTGGGGTCACACTGACCTCAGCTATACATAACTCAGCAGAGCCCTGTCCCTTCACAGACCGGGTCTTAGGTCTCTGTGGCAGCCACTGGGGGAGGAGCTATACTCACTCAGTCCACCATCTGACATGCCCATTTGAATCACACAGGGCTTCAGTCAGATTCCTGATATAAAACAATATAGCCAAATTATGGAACGCAAGAAGCATGTGTCACTTATAGCCTGCTACTACTGGGCAGGGATGTCTGCTACACTGTAAGTGGAAAAATTGGGACTCTGATACATTGCTGGTGAGAATGTAACATGGAACAGCTACTCTGAACAGGTTGGCAGGTCTTTGGTAAGTTAAACGAATTACCGTTTGACCAAGAAATTCCCTTCTGAGGTATGTACCCAAAAGAACTAGAAACAAATGTTCAAACAAACACTGAAGAACTGAGTCATGGCAGTATTATTCATAATAGCCAAAAGGTAGAGACAACCCAAATGTTCATCAACAGATGGATGTGGTACACATGCAATGGAATACCTTTTAGCCATAAAAGGGAATGAAGTACTGATACACCCCCCAATGTGAATGAAGCTTGAGAATATGCTAAGCAAAAGAAGCTAAACTTAAAAGATTATGTATTTTCAAGTTCTTGGGCTGCGGGTTTAGCTCAATGGTGCTGTGCCTGCCTTCCAAGTGCAAGGTCTTGAGTTCAATCCCCGGTACCAAAAAAATAAATAAATAAAATAAAATTCTACGTATGTGTCCAGAATAGATAAATCCATACACACAAAAAACAGACTAGTGGTTCCCAGGGGCCACAAGGAAGGGAAGATGGGGAGTAGGTGTTTAATGAATGAATTAGGGATCTCCAGAGAAAAAACAAACAGGATGTATGTATATATACATACACAGTACACATGTCAATAAATGGGGAGAGACTGATACATTTTAAGAAATTAGCTTGTATGACTGTGGGAGCTTGGAAACATTTAGGTTGAAATTCTGGCAGGAGTTTGATAATGCACTCTTGAATCTGAAAGCTAGGGATTTTGGGGAAGTGATGGAAATGTTGTGGAATTTGATAGCTATGATGGCTGAACAATACTGAGAATGTACAAAATACCGCTAAGTTACAAACTTACTTTAATCTTGGGGTGAGGATGTAGCTTAGTGGTTGCATTAGTCAGCTTTCTGTTACTGTAATAAAATACCTGAGAGAATTAAAAAGAGGGAAAGTTTATGTTGGAGGTTTTAGTCCATGATTAGTTGACCACATTGCTTTTGGGCTTGTGGTGAGTCATCATGGCAGAAGCACATGGCAGAGAAAAACTGTTCACTTCAAAGCTGGAAACAGAATAAAGAGGAAGAGACCCATGTCCCATATCCCTAGTGAACTAAAACCTCCCACAATGCCCCATTGCTTAATAGTTCCTGCCATTTTCTAATAACACCATGCTGAGGACCAAGTCTTTGATACAAGCCTTCCGGGGACATTCTAAAGCCAAACTATAGCAATAACATTCATGATTACACAGACATTTCAAGGAACAGAAGAAGAAAATCTAGAAACAGATTCAAATATATGAAAATTTACTACATATAAAAGTGGCAACAAGGATTGGTGTAGGGGGAGAGGGACATTTTAATAAATGGTATTGGAACAACAGGAAAACAAAATGGATACCTCAATGTAGGAGAAAAACTTCAAAGAAATAAAAGATGTAAATGTAGGAAAAAAAGAAACACACCAGAACAAAAACAGGAGAAAATTTAAAAATACGTGGAATTGGGAAAGCCTTTTTTTTCCCTTTGGTACCGGGAATCGAACTCAGGACCTTGCGCTTGCGAGGCAGATGGGGGCACCACTGAGTTAAATCCCTGGCCCAAGAAAGCCTTTTTATTAAGACAAATAATCCAAAGCCTCAAAGAAAAGGCTAATTAATTCAAACAAATAAATATGAAAACCTTCCATACAAACAAAAAAAAGGTATAAACAGGCACACAGCAAAGTAAGAGAAATATTTCTAATTCATATCAAAGGGCTACTATCTGTAATATATAAATGATTTACTGGAATTGAAATATTCTAAAAATCTAACCCCCAGAATGGCCGAATGTCTCAGTTGACTGGCTATAACAAAATAATATAAATTGGGTGGCTTCTAAGCAACAGAAATTTATTTCTCAAAGTTCTGGAGGCTAAGAAGTCTTACATCAAGGCACAGAAAGGCTTGGTTCATAGATGGTAGCTTCTAGCTCTGCCCTTACATGGTGGAAAACACAACAAGCTCCCATGAGCCTATTTTATAAGGGTGCTAATCTGTCATAATTTTAGCAGCCCCCGAAGTCCCCACTCCCTAATACCATCACTTTGGATGTTTGGATTTCAACATATGAATTTTGAGGGTACACAAATATTGAGACCATAGCAACAAAGGACACAAAAAAATACATAAAAAGAGATATAAATAGCTTCAAACACAAAAAGATATTTAAACTTACCCATAATAATGAAATACAAATTGAAATGATTTTGATAAACCATCTCCACCTATTAGCTTGGCAAAAAGAAAATGGTAATGCACCATTGTGGCTGTGACACATAGGTCTTCAAATTTATTCCTTACTAATGGGAATATAAATTAACAAAATTCTTGGTAGGCAATTTAGCAATATCCATTAAAGTTTCAAAGGTATGCACCCTTTGGCTTGGCAAACATACTTTTCAAATGTATCCTGCAGATGTATTTACACATAAGGGAAATGACATGGTATGATTATTATACTGCCGCACCATTTGTAACTGCAAAATACTGGCAATAAGCTAAAAATCCATCATAGGTGACTTGTTAAATGAAGTAAGTTAATCTCAGTGACAGAATACAATGAAGCTAGAATACAGACTACCAGAAATTAAGTTAAGAGCTCTATGATTTATTGTACAGTGAGAAGATCCAGGTGCAGAACTGTGTGTGTGGTGCCTATCTCTTATGTTTAAAAAAAAAAAGAAGAAGAAAAGGAGGGGATGAAATTGATCTACAGAGTCAATGCAATCCCAACAAAAACCTATAGGATTTTTTGTAAAAACTGACAAACTGATTCTAAAATTCATCTGGAAATATAAAGGACTTTAAATAGCAAAAATAACTTCGTGGAAGAAAAACAAAGTTGGACGGTGCTATAGTTCGGGTCCCGAATGTGCCTCAAAGTTGCATGTGTTGAAGGCTTGGTTCTCATCCTATGGTACTACTGGGAGGCAGTGGAACTTTTAGGAAGTGAGGGCTAGTTGTAGAGAGTTAGGTCATTGTGGTGTGCCCTCAAAGGAGATGTTGGGACTCCTCTCTTCTCTTATTTTTTAATTATATGCTCCCATGAGACGAATAGGGCTCCTCTACTGTGCACTCCTACTGCGACTCACTGCTATAGGCCAAAAGCAACAGAGCCCAATAACCATGGTCTGAAACCTCTGGAACCATGGGCCAAATAAATCTATATGGCTTGATCTAGATGTTCCCCCAAAGCCTCATGGGCTGATAGGTGGAGCTTTGGGAAGTGGTCGGATCATGGGTATATGATACTGGATTAGGGTGTGTGATACTATGATTAAGGGAGTATGATAACTAAATTGGCTTAGTATAGATCTGGGTGTGGATAATGGAAGCCACACCCTGGGTGTGGGTGGCACCACCCAAAAGGCTTGTAGTCCAGATAAAATAAAAGGGAAAGGGAGGCTTGCCACTGCTGCTTGCTGCTTCCTGCCTGCCTTGCCATGGACTGTTTCTCCTCTGTGATGTCCCTGTACCATGCCACCCTGCCTTAAAGCCAACCGACTATAGATTGAAACCTCTACAAACTGAGTGAGCCAAAACAAACCTTTCCTCCTTTAACTTACAGGTGTCAGGTATTTTATCTCAACAATGAGAAAGTAACTAAGTCACCTTCCCTCCTTGTAAGTTAGTTATCTCAGATACTTGTTTGAGTGACAGAAAGCTAACATAGAAGGCTAACACTGTTTTATCTTGAAAATTATCACAAAGCTCTAATAATCAAAATAGCACAGTGTTACCCTAAAGATAAGAAACAGATCAATGGAACATAACAGAGCCCACAAGTAAACCCACACATACATGGACAGCTGTTTTAACAAGGATACAAATGCAATAAATTAGAGACAGGATAGGCTTTTTCCACAAATTATACTCAAACATTTAGATATCAACATGCAAAAAGAAAAAAATGAACTTAGATCCATACCTGAAACCTTACTTTGCACCCACAGAAGACTTAAATAGACATGTCCACATAGAAGATATATATGTGGCAAAAAAGCACATGAAAAGATGGTTATTAGGGAAACCCATTATTACACGATTACAGAGGGGCATGAGAAAATGCTGGGGGGTGATGGGTACATTCGCTATCCTGACTGCAGTGATAGAGATATAGCTATAGATGATATAGATATAGATATAAAGGTATATCAAACCACACACTTTAAATATATATATTAATCATTGTATATTAATCACACCTTTAAAGGAAGCTGTTTCAGACAAAGAAATAACAGTGGTAGGCAGCTTGATTCAAAAAAGGTATATTGGAAGGAATACAGTCATAGTTTCATCAATAATATCTAGAAAGATATAAAAAAAACTAGGAAAAGTGATTACAGGAGTGAAACTTTTTTTGATAGTCCTGGGGATTAAGCCCAAGATCTCACATTTGCTCACACATACTTCTCAGGGTTTCAAAATTATCAGGATTTTTGCCTCAAAATCTGAGCAAATTTATAATGCAAATATTTACAACAAATATACAGGGAAATCAAATTCTAAGATGGAGAGAAATCCAAACCTCCAAACTAAGCATGGCTGTTAAAACCTTAGAGGCACTCCTGCCAAATTTAGGATAGGCAAATACTGTACTTTATCACTAAGCTACATCCCTGCTCAGGGAGTAAGGATTTGAAAAAGAAAATTATCTTTTCATACTTTTTAAATTTAAAAAATGGAAGCATATGAATATATTATATATTTCAAAAATTAAGTAGTAAAACATAGAATGTTTAAGCCCAAAGGAACAATTTGAGTTAATAGTTTTCCTGCTCAAGTCACAAATCCTCGCCAATTGAGACTCACCTTAACCTACAAATTTCTCACTAGAGCAGCAACTGCCAACTTTTCACTTTGTCTTCTGGGTGATTGGTTGTCCACAGAGCTGGTGGCTTCTTTTTTATGGTGATAGACAGAGTAGTATGTTTTGTTCAACCATTTATATGCACACACATTTTCTTGCCCTTACGAGAGTCTGGGTAACATCTTAAATAAGTGGAAAGCTCCCATAGAATTTAAGCAAAGGTTCCAAATTCAAATAGTGTGGATTTACCTCTATATTAACCAATCAATTTCCAATCAAGATGGCCTCAGTAATACAATACATGGAAGAAATACTTCTCATGTTTTCAAAATTACCAGGATTTTTGTCTCAAAATCTGAGCAAATTTATAATGCAGATATTTGCAACAAATATACAAGGAAAGCAAATTCTAACATGGAGAGAAATCCAAACCTCCTAACCAAACATGACAGTTAAATCCTTAGTGGCACTCCTGCCAAATCTAAGATGGGGTATTTCACTGTGGAAAACCCATTTATAATCTCCAATTAGAAAGACTATCAGTGTTGCTTGGTTCTCTGAAGCATTTACATAACAATCATGAAGTTCCCATAACTTCTGGAATGTCTACTTGTGACTTTTACACAAGAGGATTAAAGATATTGAATCTGATTTGTACAGTCAACATGAGAGAATTTTTTAGTCTAGCATTTCTCATCCAGAATCAATTCTCCTAGGGGAAGAAAGCCAATCTCTAGAAAAGAGGTTGATTTGCCCACTGGAGTCATCTTGCAGTTTCATTATAAAACAGTTCTACTGAGCCAAGGTGCATAATGAATAAACCAGTATACGGAAATCCTATAGGAAGTCTCCGGTTACCATCCATTGGGGAATTCCCATCTACTTCAGCTTCCTTATTTAAATTTTGTGTCGCAACATAAAAATTTTATGCTATTGAAGAGTTTAATAACATAAAAAGCACTGATTTTATTACTACAAACATTTTATGTGAACATGGATCCAGAAGGACTTCATAAAATTTACTGGATCTGTCTAAGACTGGGCTATTTCTTAGGATTTTTTTAGCTTAGAAAGAAAATTATTTCTAAGATGGCTGAAGAGAACATCACTGTACCACAGAGAAGAGTCAAGGCAATAAAGGAGAACTTATATTTCATGGACAGAAAAAACTCTGGAAATTAGCAAAGAAGTGATGGGAACCCTAAAGACCCCAGAGAGTCAGAAAGGCAACCTAGAGAAAAGAACAAAGAAATCTGCAGCTTTAAAGCAACTCCCAGCAAAGGGCAGGAGTCCTAACGCTGATAGGTAAAAGTAGAAAAGTGCAAGCAACCTATGTCATAGCAGCAGGCCAGCAGTCCTAACTGAAGAATTCACAGTCCCTAGAAGCTTTAAATAGAGTTCAGAGAGCTGCCTGGTCTAAAAGTGATGCCTCTGCTCTGAAGAAGATACACAGTTTGGACCACCCCAACCCCCCATAACTCAAACTAGCAAAATCTGTGAGCTATGGAGGAAGTGTTCCTGTAGGGACTGCCAGAAGCCATGTGCTGGTTCACACCTCACTGAGGGGAAGACAGCCACTCCCACAGCATCCTGCAGCTTCAGGACCAGTAGCTGCCATTGCCACAAGCCAAAGTCCTATCTTTTCTTGTCCCATGGAAAGTAGGAAAGTCTTCTTCCCAGCCCACAACCTTGGCGCTATAACCACTGTTGCCTAGCAGGATCTAGGGCACGTCTCCTCAGCTCTTGGCCTTAGCACTGTAGCTGCTGGTGCAGAAAGCCTCACCTTTACTCAAACTTGTCCTTGAGGAATGGTTCAGCTCTAGAACTGTAACTATCAATGCCACAACCGTTGTCCCCACCAGAGCTTTTCCTATATATAGCAGGGATATTCCAGGACCACTAATACCAAAGACACAAGTTCCACCATCATCTGTCCTCACTGTAAGCAATGAGTCGTTTCGCTCATGCTCCATACCTTAAGGGACATGGATACCAATGCCACAAGCTCAGGTGACATGGAAGAACTCAGGATCACCTTCTCTGTAGTTCACAGACTTTGGACCACAACTGCTGGCGCCCAAACCCCCAGTACCACTTGTACTTGTCCCCTGAAATCTGGAGAAGGTATTGTCTGGATCCTACAGCTCCATGGAAGTGGTTAACAGCACTACAAGTCCAAGCTCCATCTGCACTCACCCCACAGAACCCAGGAAAAGTCCTTTTTGTGTTCTAAAACCTTGGGTCCTCAGCTATTCATGCCACAGACCCCAGCAGCACCTATGTTCAAACAATGAAACCTCAGAAAGGCACCACCCCATCCTGTGGGTTCAAGAACTATGGCTGCTATTGCCACAGGCCCAGGCATCACCCACATTCATCCTGAGAGTCCTGGAGAAGCCCTTCCTATCTGTGGCTCATGAATTGTGGCTGCTGGTGCCACAACCTCTTGACATTACCTGTGCTTGAAATAAGATTAAGAAGAAACATACTTCAAAATACCAAAGGGAAAAAGCTGACAGTGTTTCCTTTAAGATCAGGAACAAGATAGAAATGTCCACTTTCACCATTCTTGTTTAATATAGTACTAGAAGTCTCAGCAGGAGCAATTAAGCAAGAGAAAGAAACAACAAGCATCCAAATAGGAAAGCAAAAGTCAAATTATCCATCTTTGTGAATTACATGATTTACATACTGAAAAACCTAAATATGCCATCAAAAAGTTGTTAGAACTTATAAATCAATTCAATAAAGTTGCAGGATGCAAAATCAACATACAAAAAAGTTTTTACGTACCAATAATGAACTTGCTGAAAAAGATATTAAGGAAGTAATCTCATTCACAATAACTATAAAAATATAAAATATTTTGGAATAAACTTAAACAAGTAAATCTCTGCAATGAAAATTAGAATACACTGATGAAAGAAATAATACAGAACACAAAAAAGGAATGATAGCCTATGTTCATAGATTAGAAGAATCAATAATGTTAAAATCACCATCCTATCCAAAGCAATCTTTAGATTCAATGCAATTCCTATCAAGACACCAATGACTTTCTTCACAGAAATAGTAAAAACAATTCTAAAATTTATATGGAAATATGAAAGATCAAAATAGCCCAAACAATGCTGAGGAGGGGAAAAAAATGGCTGCAGGCAACACAATACTTTATTTCAAAACATACTACATGTTTCTAGTAACTAAAACAGCAAGGTACTTGCATAAAAATGGACACATAGACTAATGGAACAGAATAGGGAACCCAGGAATTAAGCCAACTGATTTTTTTACAAGGGTGCCAAGAACATACATAGTAAAGAGATAGTCTCTTCAGTAAATGGTGCTGGCAAAATTAGATACATGCACATGCAAAAGGAACTAGATTCTTTTCTCTCACTGTACATAAAAATCAACTCAAAATCAGTCAGAGACCTAAATGTTAAACCTTAAACTGTGGAATTATTATAAGAAAACAGAATGCGGGCATGGTAGTCTACATCTATAATTCCAGCTACTTCGGAGGCTGAGGCAGGATTGCAAGTTTGAGACCAGCCTGGGTAAATAGTGAGAACTTGTCTCAAAATAAAAAAATATAAACACATGGAAATGTAGCTTAGCATTCTCAGGGTTCATTCCAAATTACTAAACAAAACAAACAAAGAAAACACTTCAAGACACTGGTGTAGGAAATGATTTTATTTTAAATTTTATTTATTTTTTTTGGTACCGGGGATGGAACTCTGGTCCTTGTGCTTGCGCAGCAGGCAGTGAAACCACTGAGCTAAATCCCCGGCCCCAGTAATGATTTTTTTAATAGAACCCCAAAAGCACAAACAAAGGCAAATTAGACAAATGGGATAATGTCAATCTAAGAAGCTTCTGCATAGCAAAGGGAATAATGAACAGAATTACAACACTGTAGAATGTGATAAAATATTTGCAAACCATTCAACAAGGGATTGATATCCAGAATACATAAGGCACTCAAAAAGCTGACCACAAAAAAACAATAATAATAATAATAAACAATCCAATTTAAAAATTGGGTAAAGGACTAAACAGACATTTCTCAAAAGAAAACATACAAATAGCCAACACGTATATGACAAAAGTTCAGTTTTATTAATTGTATTGGTCAGCTTTCCCATAGCTGGGACAAAATGCCCAACATGTAAAACAGGAGAAAATGGTTTATTGGGTTCATGATTTTAAAGGTTTCAGTCAACGGTGGACTGGCACCAAAGCAGGAAGATCATGGCAAAAGAGTGTGGTAGAACAAAATTGCCCACTTCCTGGTAGCTAAAAAGCAGAGCACAGGGTAAAGATATGCTTTCTGAAGGCATCCCCAGTGACCCACTTCCTCCAACTGTGCCCCAACTCCTAACAACACATTCAGCTATGACCATCAGTGGATTGATTCACTGATAAGTATAGCACCCCAATGAACCAATCACCTTGCCAGGAATTTAATGCAGTTAAATTGACAATTAAGATTAACTAGCACATCATCTGAGAAATACAAATCTAAACCACAATGGTATATCATCTCACTCCAGGTAGGATGGCTCTCACCAAAAAGACAAAAAATACCAAATATTGGCAAGAACATAGAGAAAAAGGAACTTTTACACACTGTTGGTGGGAATGCAAATTAATACAGCCATTATGAAAAACAGTGTGTAGATTCCTCAAAAAAACCTTTAAAAATAGAACTATTATATGATCCAGCGATTCCACTGTGAAGTATATATCCAAAGTTGAAATCATTATAACAAAGAGATGCTAGTACTCCCATACTTATTGCAGCACTATTCACAACAGCTAAAATCTGAGATCAATCTAGATGCCCTTAGTGGATAAAGAAAATGTGACATATTTACATAATGAAATACTATGCAGCCATAAAAAGAATAAAATCCTGCCACATGCAGCAACATAGATGGAACTGGAGATCATTATCCTAGGTGAAATAAGCCAGACACAGAAAGACTACATGTTCTCACTCATTTGTGGAAACTACTAAGTCCATGTTACAGGGGAACAGAATTGATTTGTGGTCACTAGAGACTGGGAAGGGCAGGGGAAGTGAGGACAGAAAGAAGTTCAATGAGGGACACCAAAACACAGGAAGAACGATTTCTAGTTCCTCTTTAGCACAGTAGGAAAACTACTGGTTAAAACAATCTATGAAAAATTCAAAATGACTAGAATAATATAAAATTTCCAGCACATAAAAATGATTAATAGCTGAAGAGATGGAAATGTTTATTATACTGATTTGATTAGTGCACATTGCACACATGTAATGAATTACCATAATGTACTCCGTAAAGATGTACAAATATGACATCCAAAAAAAGGTTTTGTAAACAAAAAAGAATTTTAAAAATTTTAATGATCTACTCCAGAAGAAAAAAATATAAGACTAAGAAATCACCACGCTCGCAGGGTCCACGCTCCCAGCGAGGATCACGCTGCGCCAGTGCCTCGGGCGCCCCCTCGGTTCTGCTACAACCCCTTACTGCGCATCCCAGGCCGACACGTGCGCGGAGAACTCCCCGCTGAGGTGGCAGAGGGGTCTAAGAGGCCCGCGTCAACCTACGCATCACCCATGGTCAAGGGCCGCCCGCACCCCAGGGCAGACTGTCCAGAGCCACGGGGAAAATGGTGGAAATTTTTACGGAGTAAATTAACAAGCAAACTAAGTGCTTACATTTAACTCTACAAGGGAAAAGGAAAGTTAACTTTTCAGTTCCTTAAATTGATCGTTGGATCCCAATAATTCTTTTTTTTTTTCTTTCTGATTGTAGTTACCAAACAGATATTACTTACATTTTCTGGCTGCTTAATGGGTTCGTTAATTAAGCGAACACTGCTTGTGCCACTTGCCTTATCTCAGTCTGAGACGGAAAAGAAGCGCCAGAGGCGTCCCAGTGAATTTCGCCTCTTCTCTTTCCAAAGTTTGTTTGGAAGAGCAAAATACTGAATGTACACGAATGCTCTTGGAAGATGTCTGCAAGTCAGACAGTTTCACATTCGCAGCACTCTCACAACTAAAGTAATGCAGCTTCCTTCCACACCTGTAGGTGTGGCACTGGGCAGGAAATCCGGACCTAAGTAGGTGAACGCGGAAGTAGCACGGAGTCAACGTGATAGCGCTCCGACGTCGCATTCCCTAAATCTAGCCCGGCGGTCAACTACGGTGGCCGGTAGGGATGAAAAAGGATAAAGACCGTGTCTTGCTTACAGATGGCGGAATAAAAAGCGTTACAGCGGAGAGACCAGAAAAATCAAGAAAGGGCGCGGAGGCAGATCATGACTACTGCAGGAGGAGAGCACCCCTAGCTGGCCAGTGTCAGATAAGGAGCTTGAACATCGTCATTTATTTATTTATGTATTCATTAATTTAATAAAGGGCACTGACAAACTGCAGCCTTTTGCTGGAAGGGAACTGCTGCTCTGGAAGGAGATTGAACTAAATGAGAATACCCGCCAAAGAGAGAGTTACTAAGCGTTTACTGAGCGCAAGCCTCTGTGCTGGGTGCTCTGGAAAGATGCTAGCCAGGCATGTTATATTCAATATGGAGGTGGGGTGTAAGGGCCACCTATCAGACAAAGAGTACTATACAATCATCCCTTGCTATCAGAAGGGGAATGGTTCCAGGACCTCTCCAGATAATGAAATCCACGGATGTTCGAGTCCCTCACATAAAAATAGTATAGCACTTGCATATAACCCGTGCATCCTTGCCCACATATTTTAGGCCATTTCTAAGTCACCTTTGTTACCTAATGGAATGGAATGCCGTGTAAATACTTGTAATATGGCACTTTTTAAGGAATAATGATAAGCGATAAAAGACTGTAGGCATCCAGTACAAACATATTTTTAAAAGGAATATTTTCCATCTGTAATTAATTAAATTGGAAGATGCAGAATCCATGGATAAGGAGCCGACTGTTATGGCCATCATAATTACTTTCTTTAATTAGTTCATTAATTTTTTAGAAGCCAGTATTTCTGTGAAACAAGCTTAATTCTGCCAAAAAGGTATACCTTCTTTTTGTAAACCAATGTGAATTACCATTTGGTTGAAAGCACACAATTTACTAATGCCAAGACAAAGAATTACAGTTTAGTCATAACTTTAGGATTTTTTTAGATACAAACATATAGAAGTAAAAAAATTTTGAATGGTATGTAAGAATCAATGTCTTAAGAACATATATTTTTGAACAATACTGTCTGTTACTGATCAAGAAGAGTATGGCTTCTGTCAGTTATAGTGTGGTACAAAAAAAAAGATATGTATTTTAGTTTTCTCATTGCTGAGACAAAATCCCCGACACCCATAGTTAAAGGAGGAAAGATTTATTTGGCTTACAGTTTGTAGAGGTTTCAGTTCATAGTTAGCTGGCTCTAAGGCAAGATGGCATTGCAGCAGGGCATCACAGAGCAGAAACAGTTCATGGCAGGCAGAAGACAGCAAGGCAGCAAGTGCAAGTGATGACTCTCTTTCTGCCCCTTATATCTTCTCCAGGCTACCCACCCTTGGGCAGGTGGCACTCACACCCAGCATCAATGGTAGCCTTAATCCTAGCATTGAATCATGAATCAATCCCAGCATTACATCCTTGACCCTAGCATCACACACCCTAGATCCAGCCACTTCTGAAAAGCCCCACCTATGACCACATGAAGCTTTGGGAGGACATCTAGATATAAGCCATAACAATATGTAAAAAGCAAACAAGAAACTCATAACTAAAAATTATAATTTTTTTTTTTGGTACCGGGGATCAAACTTGAGACTTGCACTTGCGAAGCAGTTGGTGGAACTACTGAGCTAAATCCCTGGCCCTAAAAACTGTACTTTTAAGAAGCCTGCAACTTCCAAGACCCAGCTGAAGTTACCCAAGGTGATCCATATCAGTATTTTTGTTTAAATTTAGGCTTCTTCCCTACCAGATCTATCACATCAAATTCCTCAGGAATACTAAAAGTAAATAAATTGGCTTAATTTAAAAAAATGAAGAGTAAGAACCTGATCCTAGATAAAGGAACAGGTTGAGAGAATCCAAAAAATTATTTAAATTTAAAAAAAACAAAATTGTTCAGACCTGTAGAACAGGCTAGTACCATTCTTGGGAGTGGGTTTTACTCTTCTGGGGTTTCCACCTCTTCAAGAAAAGCATAAATGTTCCCTGTTCCAGGAAATAATGCACTTCATTTCTCTGAGCACCCACACTCCACTCCTGCGTGTGTCCTAAGATCTCTGCCTAATACACCCTTCCCATGCCTCTTACTGACATATCCTGAAAATTCTTCTTCTATGTTAAGAGTCAATAAACCTGAAAACATCCGACAAAAGGATAGGTTTGGTTCCTTATTTCAGCCTCCGGGACCTTTCAGACTCAGCCCAGTAAGATTTTCTCTTGGCAAGCCAGCCAGGAGATAGGAGAAGCATTGAGATGGTGACTCTGGCAAGTCTGGCCAATGGCTTTTCATTTTTTGCTTGCCCTCTGCTCCTCGTCCTCTGCACCCTTCCACTGTAAAGCATAGTCTATGGACTCAACCCATAAAGTAGCTCCCTCGTTTTCTTTGTTTCCTCCTCTCTCTCCCAAGAAAGCCCCAACCCCCTTCTTGTCCCTTCTGTCCCACTCAGGCTTTCATCTGTCAGAAATCCCAAGTTCTTTAACTCTTTCTGATACTGGTTATCAGGGAGAGGTAGGGAGCTGGAGGGTGGCGGGAATTAATGTGACCTGGGGAACTCGGGAAGTTTTCTCATTCTTCCAGGGGCAGTTCCTAGTGTGGTGCACCATGTGGGAGGAGAAAGGGAAAGTGCAAGGCCTCTGTATTTTCCTAGCTAGTAGGACAGGCACACAGGCCTATGGGAAGGCCTCCATTCCACGCCCTCTCAGCTATCTGGCAAGAGCTTCCTTGGTCCTAGAACCAACCACCTGTTAAGCCCTAATTTCAGTTTTGTTTTGTTTTTTTTTCCTGGAGCCTCTTGAAGTTGCTTCTCTACTGCTTGCTTGTTTCCTCCCTCTATTTTAATTGGTTCTGGTATTCTTATGATAATTTTAGCCTCAAATTGATCTACCTATTGAAAATGGTATGTGATCAGGGGTCAGGGATTTAGCTCAGTGGCACCACGCCTGCCTTGCAAGCGCAAGGTCCTGAGTTCAATCCCCAGTACCACCAAAAAAAAAAAAGAAAAGAAAAGAAAATGGTATCTGTAGTTGCATCTTCAGACTATAAGCAATACATAAGATAGCAACTTAGTGAAACAATGTACAACATAATAGGACAACAATCATGACTAACAACATTATACCACGACACTTACATTTTTAAAAAACATAAGGCAAATCATACATAACAGTATTAATGTAACCAGAATTATAAAAGAAAATTTTAAACAGGTATCTAAGTAAATATGAGCTAAGATTTAATCTTCCTAAACATTTAAAACCCAACAAGAAAGTAGAGAACACAAGAAATAATTTCACAAATGTAAAACCTCTTTTTAAAGTTTTGTTGTAGGGCCAGGGATTTAGCTCAATGGTTCCGCCACCTGCCTTGAAAGCCCAAGGGCCAGAGTTCAATCCCCAGTGCCAAAAAAAAAAAAAAAAAAACCAAGGATTAAAGTTTTGTTGTAAATCGTACTAAGGTAGATCAATATTCTAAGCCTTATTTTTTTTAAACATAAATATTCTGACACTATCCCTGTGTATTATTTTGAATTTTAAAAAATTTAGAAAAAACTATCCCTAATTAGAAATGTTTTATTCAAAAGATATACTGTTGATGTATATGATTTATAACAAAACAAATTTTACATTATTAAAAAATTATGTCATCCCTTGGGCCGGGGACTTAGCTCAGTGGTTCCGCTGCCTGCCTCAAAAGCACAAGGTCCCATGTTCGATCCCCGGTACAAAAAAAAAACAAAAAATTATGTCATCCCACACATAGGATATTGATGGTTTAAAAATCATATCATTAGTCATGATTGTGTCCCCAACTGTAAACATCATGTATCAATGTAAGCACTGTGCATCTAGAAAACTCACAATATACCTGAGGTGGGAAAACCCCAAAAATCTTTGCAAGGCTTTTTTGTGGCTCCATCTAATTACTTGGGAGACAGAATCCTTCCCATTTATCCCTATGATAAAAGACCAGTTAGCCCAGGGGAAAGTCAGAAGGTTAGGAGACACGAGACTAATTGTGGGTCCTATGGTTATGCTCCATCCATCCAAAGGGTGTCCCTTCTCTCAAGCACAAGGTCCCGAGTTTGATCCCCGGTACCAAAAAAAAAAACAAAAGGTGTCCCTTAAGGTGACGGACCTCTCATCCCAGGGAGACACATGAGATACACACCTCTTTGGGGGTAGCCCCAAGCAGGAGAGATCTCTGACCTGTACAAGTCGGGGCTGACTTCACTCAGGGGCTACCATGGCACTGGGGTCACCATCTGATTGATCAGATTGGAGCAGATCAGCAAACAAAATAAGGGAGGGGGAAACTTACTGTTCTGGAGAGATAGAAAACCTGCCTACTGGAGAGTCTTCTGGGTCAGAAAATTTGGCTGAAGCAAAGATTGGAAGCTGGCGGCCACAGGAAGGGATCAGCAAAGGAAGGCCGTGAAACAGTTAAGGGGAAGTCCACACAGTATGTACACATTCAGCCTGCATGAGCTGCCACTGCCAACTGCACTGTGGTGGTGGTGGTGGTGGTGTCCAAAAGAAGAGAATGTTGCTTGTTACCCTTACAGATTATAGGGAGCCATCCTTCCACTACCTTCAGATTCCACTGGAGAATGGTCCCTGCCAAGGTTATTCAGTTGCAAACAGGAAGAAAGGTTTTCTGCGAGGGGCTGAAAAGAACTCCTTAGCTTGTTCCCTGATGGGCCACAGTGGTTGAAGATCACAGCCTGGGCCTTCAGATCCCTAAAATTGCTTTCTGTTCCGTCAGTGAAATCATCTGTGCTATACTGACCCCCACCTCAAAAGGAATAGTCCTCCTTATTTTCATTAAAAACACCAGATGCTTGGTAAATATCCCTTTGGGTGTTATGGGTGGGGTATCAGTGGAGAAAAGATAGGAGAGTGCCTCTCCCTTTGACATGAAAAACCTAATCCAACAGTAACTCTCTGTAAGGCACAGGAACTTCATCTATGGGGGGCCCAGCACTGACTCCAAAAACCTCACTGCACCAAGTGCAGAAATACAGTTGAGACTAAAAGCTTTCTCAGGGCTGGTTTCTGGTCTTGAGTAAAATATGCCTCCAAAACAATGAAAAAGAAAAGGAGCACCAGGAGAAAGTCTGAGTTGAGAGACCACTGTAGTGAAAGAGATTTGTCCTCATCAAATGTAACCGGGATTAACAAAAGCATATTGCAAATGGAGAGAAAAAAAGGAAAACAGACAAACGCTTCCCACTGGGGGTCTTGCAGTCTGTCAAGCTCAGTGGGACCTCCAAAGCTGAAAGAGCTATCATCATGTAAACCAAGACCACTGACTCACAAAGTTGAAGAATGACACTGATGGCAAAGTGGAAGTTAAAGGATTAGTGTTTATTGGAAATATAAGGAGAAAAATAGCTCCTGGTGGGCATCTAGGAAGGGTTCCATGTGGGTCACCATGTAGCCCCTTGGTCCAGAACTTTTTGTGGATAAGTGGAGTACAGGAATTGCTCAATTAACTAGCAGCCACCTACTACAGGCAGCTCTGTGGGTTTAACATGACCAGTGGGAACATAGGCTCTCCAAACTGATTACTCAGCATGTGGAGTTTAAAAAGAAACCATGATTTTAAAGAAAAAGGAGTTATATTGTATTTTTTAAATTCCTCAAAACTCAGGAACTTAGGGTCTGTAATGCCCCGGTAAGGAGCGTTTCATATTGTCTGAAGATGCCCTTGGTCACTGCTTATTCTTATTTTAATTTTTTTTTTTTTTTTTTTGG
>NW_004624792.1:3098453-3135094 GCF_000247695.1 Heterocephalus glaber | reverse complement strand
GTACTGGGGATCAAACTCCGGACCTTGAGCTTGCGAGGCAGGCAGTGGCACCACTGAGCTAAATCCCCGGCCTTCTTATTTTAATTTTTTTGTTTTTTTGGTACCAGGGATCAAACTCGGGTTCTTGGGCTTGCAAGGCAGGCGGCAGAACCACTGAGCTAAATCCCTGGCCCCTTATTTTAATTTTTATCATGGTGACTCATAGCCCAGCTCTATCTCCTTTCTCTAGCTACCTGCCTATTCATAAGCTAACTATCTAAACTGTCTTTAACATTATCCCAGCCAAAGTTACTCTAAAGAATCTTCTTAAGTACAGTTGCATGATATCAGAATACACTTTCAGTTATACAGGCCCTGTTGTATCACAATAAAATCACCTTTTTCTAAGTCACAGGTAACTAGAACTTCTCTAAAGAGCTACAAAGTACCATAAGCACTTTTATTCCTGTGCAAATTACAACAGAGCTCTTCAAACACACCCCAGTGTCTCTAGCTTCTTCAAATTTCTTAATCCAAACTTTCCTATAAGACAAATAGTTTAAGAACCTTGAACTCCAGATTGGCTCACAAAGAAGTCACTGAACGCCTCAACACCTAAAGTCGTTAGCATAAATCCCCAGATATATTCATAAGAACCTCTGAAGGCAACAAAAATGAAGGATGGGGACTTAACATCTCTGCAGGATGAATTTAACCTTTAAGTACATAATGCCTTAGAGGATATTGTCTTGCCCAAAAATGGGGAACTCCCTGGCCAAACTGAATGTTCCACTGGGTCTTAGAGAGAGAGACCTTTACTGCCTTATATTCATATGCTGGAGAAGACATAGCTCAAGCACCCCTCTCACTATAGAATCCTGGCTGCAACCTGTATGGCTAGTATAGAGCTTCCAGATGGTACTGAAATCCCACTGCCTATCCTTGAATAAATGTGGTTATAAGAAGAGAAAGAGATAGGAAACAAAAGCAAGTCAAAGCAAACCAAAGGAAACTGAAGACCCAGGCATGGTGGCACACACCTGTAATCCCAGCACTCGGGAAGTTGAGGTAGGAGGATTGCCATAAATCAAGGCCAGCCTAAGCTGCATAGTGAACTCAAAGCCAGCCTGAACTACATAGCAAAACCCTATCTCAAAAAATCAAAAAATAAAAATAAATAAAGGAAACTGAAAAGAAATGAGCATTCCATACCAAGAAAACAATTGCCTGTAAATTTTTCTGCCTCTTTTCTATCTCTTCTCATACCATCAGAGCCCCCAAATGACCTGTAGTAGGTCCAGTGACAAATGGTGAAGGTGCTTACTTGACCCTAGATGGCACTGTGGAGCAATCTAAAAGAAGGCTCAAATGGTAGGGACAGTAGATCCCTGGTGTGCACTTTCCAGCAGGAAACCAGGTAGAGCCCAGGAGCTCCCCAAACAACTTCTTTCCTTTTACCACAAAAGCATTTATAGGCGGCTGATGCCATGAACAAGAAAGGAGGGAGATTCCTAAGTATGAAAGTGTCCCTGGCACCTTCTGAATGTCCCTGGAGTCCCGACCACGGGCTCAGCTAGCCATAAATTGTCAGTCCCTTTTCCCAAGTGCCCACCATCCTGCCAGTAGGAAACTGGGAGACCCATGGTTCTCAGGAACAGGGACTTACCTCCTGGCTCACTTTGGCAATACTGTTACTGGCCAATCATGTTTTATGTAAGTACGGTTCACTTGCTTGCGCTGCCCAAATCAAAGGAGGCCATTTAGTAAAAAGAAAAAGGATTTATTCAAATCTAGCTCTGAGGAGGCAACAGGGCCCATTTGCTTAAAATCACCATCTCACTGAGTACAGGTAAGGGTGTTTCATAGGAAGGAACAGAGGTGAGGCGGGGTACAGAGAATAATATGGATCTTTACACTTCCTTTAACGCTTCCATTCATCTTCATTCAACTCATAGTCACCATTCTTGTAGAAAGGAAACTGGGATCCAGCCCCTTGAATCTGGCACCTGCAAATTCTGTCCTTCTTTTGAGGTGGGAGAGGAGGGGGTGTTATGTGCTCAGCAGGAACACATTTGGAGAAATTGCTTATCCCTAAAAGAAAAAATTCTTTTAAAGTTCTATTTTGCAGTGCCAGTTACAGGACTCTACAAGCAAGCACAACACCTGTGGTGGGCAGGTACAGACAGAATGTCCCTGGGAATGAGAGGATGCTTCCTTGCTTACTTTTTTTAAAAAACCAGGAATAGAGACTGAGAGTTGTAAATGTGGGAAGGTTATATTGCAGTAGCCCTGGACTGTGTTCCCTTCTCCCATCTCTCTCTTTTTTTTTTGGGGGGGGGGGTCTTCACCAGTGTCTTTTCTTTGGGAAAAGAGCAAAAGAAATTCTTGCTTACTGACCTCAGTGTGGGTCACAGATATAAATTATTTCATGGAAATGAAGACACCTGCAGAATTCTTTAAAACAAACAAACATACAAAAATTAATAACATGTATTCTGCAATAGGGGAAATCATCCACTGGCTTAAGGTTTATATGGTTCTCTCAAGTGCCATTCAATTATTTGTTTAAGCCAGATGCTTTTGGGTAATGAGGCATATATCAGTCCACTATTGGTACAATAATGCTGTACAATAAAATGCCCCCAAACTCAGAGCCCTAACGCCACAGTTACTTATTCTCAGTCATGCAGTTAGGGGTCAGCTTGTCTGGGCTGTGTTCAGTTTGACTGGTCTTCAAGCTACAGATTGGCTTCAGGTCTTTTCCAAATATTTCTCACCTTCCTTGGACCACTGGGCCAGGCAGCTGTGTGTTCTTTTCACGGTGACAGGAGAAGCAAGGAAACAAACTGAACTAAACAGCATATTTTAAGCCACTGCTTGGATCACATCTGGTAATATCCACACAGCTAAGTCCAATGTAAATGAAGTAGGGAAGTCTATTCTTCCCATGCAGGAAAAGGGACTATTGCCAATATTTTAACCAATAATCTAATTTAACACACAGTGTATGGTTAGACTACTGGATGCCATAAGTTTGCTGTCCTGCTTCCTTCACTGAAAATGTGTTCCCTGGTTAGAGGATACAACATTCTGTTTGACCATAGAGGTTAGTGCTGCAGGCAGGAAGGGCACATCCTTATAGGACTGTATATCTATGCTCGGGAGACATATAGCTGTCCCCTCCAAAGGTCTAATATAATTTACTCCTGCCATGTGACCAAAGCATAGAATGCTATTGGGTCATCAGTAGCCATTCAGATGAGCCATGATGAAGGGCAGCTCATGAGGTTGAACCCAGGCATAGCCTCCAACCTGTTATGATAGCCATTTGTATGTGGGCTCTTGATGCAAGACCTGGGGTGTTTGAGGAAAAAGGCCAACATTCCCAGATTACAATAATGTCCTACCATACTGAATGCCCTCAGATGAATGTTTACATAGGACAAGAAATAGGTCTACTCACAAGCCTCTCCTCCAGATTTCCTGTATCTAATCTCCAGTCTTATTCTTTCCAAGACTCTGATGAACTTGTGACCGAATGAGCCTAAAGAAGTCCCCAAAAGAAACATACAGACCTCAACTCATGCAAACAATGAGTAGGTTGTAGGCTTACTGACTTCTGTCACAGAAAATAATTTTAGGACATGTGAGTGAATAGCATGGAAAGGTTTATTAGGCAGAATTAAAGAAGTACACACTTTGAGAGAAGAGATTGGCAGGGGGAGACACTCATTATGGGTAGTCTGGAGTTGGGAATTTTTATGTGATCTTGGGGGAATCTTCGTGATGGATGATCTAGGATGTGTATTCATAGTGTCTGCCAGGGTAGCCCATTTTGTGGGCTAAGTTAGAATGCAAACCATGTGCATGTGTTTGAAGTTTAGAGATATACAGTATAGCCCCATGAAGTCCCAGTTCAGAGTTCTTGGCCTCGGTCATTGTTAGATTTTTTCCATAGAACCTAACTAATAAGTGTTTGTGGAAACCCCCACAATTTCAAGGAAATTGCAAATAACCCTCCTAATTGTCTTTTTGGCGGGAGGGTTGCAAGTAGCCAACCCGAGAGTGTTATTCATTTCTCCTTGCTGCTGATTGGCTGCTGCCCGCCATCTCCAGCAGATGCACCAGCATTCCCACATCATAATAGGTTGCTCTATTGCATAGCCATAGTGTATAGCTATCTTCAGTGTTCTCAGATTTTATTCTTCTTAAAGCCTTAAGGTCCCTAAGATGCTGCCAAAATGTCCTGCACCTAAGGGAGACATAGCATATTTAGGGTTTAAACTATAAAAATTGGCATTTATGGGCATTTTTCTGACCATATCTGAAATTCGCGATTTTTCACAATTTTCGGGTTCTCTAGAAACGTAACCCCCGTGAATTTCGGGAGTCCACTGCACTGCCTATTTAATAATGTTGCTTCCTCGAGGATGGAAATCATTGGGGAGAAAAGAGAAAGTCCACCTTACAGGCTTATTGTATTTTTAAGAGTGTTGGGAATTTTTGGGAGTGAGTTTCTGGGAAGGGAAAAAGGCATTGAAACCTTGGATAAGTTTGTGTCCTGAAGCTGCAGTTTTTCTTAAAAGTAGAGTTTTAAAATTATGATTTTTCTTATCCCCTTTCCACCTCTCTATTTTCTTCTACCCTACCTCAAACTGGCTGAGGGTACTTTAGCCAGTACCCACTCTAGTTACATCAGAAGTGAAGCCGGGCATGGTGGCACATACCAGTAATCCAAGCACTATGGGAGGCTGAGTCAGGAGAATCATAAGTTTGAACCCAGTTTGGGCAATTTAATGACTTAATGAGACCATGGGTCAAAGCAAAATATAAAAAGAGATTTGGGAATGTAGCCTAGTGCAAAGGCCTTGGGTTCAATCCTGGTCGCACCAAAAAAAAAAAGTAAAAAGAAAAGTGGAAAACCAGACATACTGCCAGAGTTCTACCATCAGAGATGACTTCCTGGCCAGGGATGTAGCTCAGTGGTTCCAGCGCCTGCCTTGCAATCGCAAGGTCCCGAGTTCAACCCCTGGTACCAAAAAAAAAAAAAGATACAGAGATGACTTCCTTTCACCAGTGTCTTCTCAGATGCCCACACCCAAGCAAGTCCAGGATACAATCGGTGTCCATGCCTCTGCCAACATCCACCTGACTGAGCAAGGCAGCATCGTCTCCATCCTCACCCAGTCAAGCCTTTCCATGACTGCAGCTCCTGCTCACAGCAAGACACAGGAGAGACCCTGAGCCAGAATCCCCTGCTAAGATGCTTCCAAATTCCTGACCATCAGAAACCGTGTAAGGTCATACAAGTTGTAATTTGCAGCAGTGGATAATCACTTTGTAGTTTGCAGCTGCAAACACAGAACAGCAAAGAAGGGTAAGGTTATGAAATTTGGTGAAGTATTCTCTATGAAAATAATACAAAAGTATTTCACTCATATCCCTTTTTTTTTTTTTATAGAGCCAGGGATCGAATTTAGGACGTTGTGCTTGCGAGGCAGGTGCTGTGCCACTGAGCTAAATCCCTGGCTCCTTGACTCATATTCTTGATAGCCCTAGACCCTGAGTGATTTTTAGAATTCCTTCTATAACAAAAACAAAAAATCTCCCTGTCTCAAGGACAAACTCTGGAATTTCAATACGTTGAAAAACGATGTTACCCTTTGTTTAGTACATAGTATATTCCAGGCAGGCAGTCCTCTTACATTATCTTTCACCGATATGGAAACTGACGGGTCAGGTAATTTATTTCAAGACACACAGTAAACGGCAGAACCAGAATTCCAAGCCAGATTTATATTCCACAGCCCTGGTTCTTTCCACTTCGTTATCACAGCCTCTCTAAAAGTGATCCCGGGGCGCCCATAGTCTTATTTATTTAACTTTTTGTTGTTGTTGTTGAAACATAGCTTGGCTATGTAGCTCAGACTTGCCTCAAATTTGCGCTCCTCCTGCCTTAGTTTCCTACTGCTGGGATTACAGGCGAGCAGCTCCACGCCTGTCTAAATTTGAAGTTTTCAAAGGGAAAGTTTAGTAGGTGTGAACTCAAGGAAGCAAGAATTGAAGCCGGAGCTGGATCTCAGGGAGCGCTTAGGAAAGACCCAGTTTACGGGGCTGGGCGGGACGCTTCCGGGCCGGAAGTTGCTTTGCCCTGAAAAATCATGGCGGCGCCGGCGGCGCTCGCCCTCATCCCGTAACCAATGGAGCCCCGACTTTGGCCCTACTCACGCTGATGACCGCGGCTCTAGAGTATATGATGCAACGCCCGAGTCGAGGAAGTCGCTGGTGCACGTTGGGGTGACAAGGCAGTGGTGGTATTGCAGGGTATGTCCTTGGAAGTGGTCAGGACGACCGCAAGAATGGTTCTGGGTGAGTGAGACTTGGCATGGTGAGGGGGAACCCTGGTCCCTTAGCCCTTGGCGCAAGGTGGGCGCCTCCAGAGGTTGGTGGAACGCTTTGTGGGGCGGGGGGGGGGGTGATGCTCGGTGGCCCAGGCTGGGCTCCCCTTGAGCCCCGCGTGCCCCGGTGCTGCAACCGTGGCCGGGCCCGCCCCACTGCCAAAAGTCGCGTGATTCCGCTGGGACTTGGGCGATGTGAGGGCTCAGGCATAGTGTAGCCTGCAAATATGCAGTTCTTCAAAGTGATCTCCAGGAAAGGAGTTTATGTATTTTAATTCTCTGTTGTACATGCTTCCTTTTGTATTGAGATTTCCAGTAAGAGAGAAAAAAATTAGGAGATCTGGGCTGATGTCACATCTAGGCTTCTGCAGTTGTGAGGCCTTCTGCACTTTTTTGGAGGGGAGGGGGTGCCGCTATGTAGCTCAGGGTGGCCTTGAACTCACGGTGATCCCCCTGCCTCAGCTTCCTAAGTGCTAGGATTACAGGCATGGGCCATCGGGCCCACCTCACCTTCTGCAATTTGTTTAACCTCAGAACTTGGGTTTCTTAAGAAACTGATATTTTCATTAGCCATCTGCACACTGGCACGGGGATGTCTGATCTGTATGTGTTGTTTCACCGTCAGTATAGCTCTTCAAGATGAATATCGTTTTCCTTGTTTTATAGAAGAGGAAGTAAGCTCGGATAGGTCAAGTAAATTTCCCAGGGTCACCCTGGTTTTTAAGGTACCACAACTAGGATTCCAGTGTAGGTCTGGCTATAACTAAAGACCCTGCTTTGTTGATGGGTAGTCAAGTAGATAGAAACAGTATCACAAATTAAAATGAACAAAGAGTTCATTTTGAAAAGCGAAATTTATAACTCATGTTTTTAGGAGATACATTTCCTTGAGATAGGAGGGTGATTATTTTGGACTGTGGTAAATTTTCCTAATCTAGTGCTTATTCTGTTTACAAACATAAAGAAACAGCTAAAGTAGTTGCATTATAAAGTGCCTGAGTTATTGGTCAAACAAGTAACTTATTCTCATTTTGTGAAACAGCAGAGTTGTATGTGTCCGACCGAGAGGGAAATGATGCTACAGGAGATGGAACCAAGGAGAAACCATTTAAAACAGGTCTAAAGGTAGTGTCTCTTCTCAAAGAAAAATGACTCTGCATTTATTAATGGCTTTTGTCAATGACATATGACTTGTCAAGAATTTTATTTTAAGCACTAGGTTTTGAGTAGAATATCAGAAAAGGGAGAATAAGGAATATTATACAGAGTCCACCAAATAATATATGCACATTTCAGAAAAAGAAAAAAATAAATGTCTGGAAGCTAACGGCCACCACTTTGAGCACCTCTTATAATTGTAGAGGCCAAAGGTAACTTGTATTAATCTCATGATTTCTCAGTAAATTTAGTATTAAAATATTTATACAAGCGTTTCTTTTTGGACTCTGCAGATGTGTAGCTTTAAGAGTGCTGGATGATTAGAATCTAAACTTCTTTGAACATTTAAAACATTTGTCTTCCTTTCTTCTTTCCCACAAGTCATTGGATATTGAGATTTTTCTAACATGTCAGGTTGCTGGTTTTCATTTTTTGTAAGAATAAAAATCATCTTTCTGTGGTCTTGCTGAGTGTGTGACCTGGTGATTCCTAAGAGGCCTGTGGGTGAATTTACTTCTATGCAGCAGTGACCTTGAACCTCGTGAATGAGAAGATTTTTATCAGTACAACCAAGAATGCATACGTTTCTCAGAGCAGACTCCTGGATCTGGAATTCAAAATACAATTCCAGTTTATTGATGTGCTACTGTTTCTCCCAAACCAGAATCTTCAAATAAGTTTAACACATTTTTTCTGAGAAGACTTAAGTGGAAACCAAAATACAAGCCGAGGGGTTCTTCAAGAGCTTGAACTCACATGTTTGTTAGGTAACAGTTGCATCCATCTTAAGTTAGGCACAGAAGGTTTCTGTTGAACTAGAACGCTAGGATCCTTTGGTTACAACTGCCACATAAAGGAGATAGTTAAACTGCTCTTCCTTGGAAAAACAGCCCTGATATTTCTTCTTCTGTGCATCCATACCTGGGCAATTCCCTTTTTTGTTAGTTGTGTTACAACATTTACAGTAAAACCTTGGTTTTTGAGCAGAATTCATTCTAGAAACATGCTTGTAATCTAAAGCACTTGTATATCAAAGCGAATTTTCCCATAAGAAATACAGTATACTCTGTGAAATCATGGTTCAGAGTTTGCAGCCTCAGTCATTCCCAGATTTTTCCTTATAACCTAACTAATAATTGTTTGTGGATACCCCTGCAATTTCAAGGAAACTGCAAATATCCTCCACCATTGTTTTTTTGGCGGGAGGTTTGCAAGTAGCCAATCTGAGAGTATTATTCAGTTCTCCTGGCTGCAGATTGGCTGCTGCTCTGTAACCCATCTTGGCAGATGCACCAGCATTCCCGCATCGTAACAGGTTGCTGTACCATGTGTAGCTATCTGCAGTGTTCTCAGTTTTGTTCTTAAAGCCTTAAGATCCCTAAGATACCACCAAAATGCCCTGCACGTTCTAAGGCTTCTGGCAATAAACCTAAGCCCCAGAAGAAGCTTAAGACACTCCAGGAGAAGGGTGAACTACTGGATTTGCTCTGAAAACAAAAGTTATGCCATGGTAGCATAATAGGCATTTTTCTGACTATATCTGAAATTCACCGTTTTTCACAATTTGCAAGTGCTCTAAGGAACATAACCCCTGCGAATTTTGGGCGTCCACTCTAATGGAAATTCAGATGATTTGTTCCAAAACCCAAAAATATCCTTAAAAAATGGTTATAATACTGTAATATAATATGAAATAATAAAGAAAATACAAAATATAAAGAAAAATATATTAATCTGTACTTACCTTTGAAAATTGCGGTTGGTGTGAGGGAGACAAGTTTATTGTACAGAATGACTTACCATCACTAATGGAATGACTGCTGTTTCTTGGCTTAATGGAGTCTATTACTTTCAGTACAACTTTAATAAGGAACCTATCCAATGACATTTGCTTTTGCCTCCTTTTGAGAATTTCTCAGAAATATGAATTGCATTGTTGTTAAGCAGATTCATTGCTTGCACTGCTACAGCCTTATTCCAGTGGTGCTTTTTCTACAAAATTTTGCAGTTTCCCACATTTTACACATCTCCCTAATCTCATTTGAAGTGAGGGTTCCCGCACCTTTTTCTCCTACTCTGCAGAGGAGAGATCTCCTTCATAAGCTCTTGCTGTTGAGCAACGTTTACCTGCAATCCTGCAGTGGGGGTGGGGCATTGACTTAGTTGTGATCATGTGATGTTTGGTGTCACATACTTCTTGTATTGCAAGACATCACTCATTTATCAAGTTAAAATTTATAGAAATGTTTCTTCATCTTGTGGAATACTCACAGAACAAGTTACTCGAAATTCAATGTTTTACTGTATTATCAAATCTTTCTAATCTGGGAGCATTCTCTTCTCTTTAAGGTTAAACCATATGGTTATGCTCTGGTGTGTCATACATGGGTCTTGCTTTTTATCTCTTAGAGGGAAATCTTTCTTTTCTTTCTGAGTTGTTGGGGTGCCTCCCTCAAACTGACTACACCATTTAGGTGAATGAATATGTGCAGAATGTCAACTGTTAGCAAAAGTGTGCCATTCCTATTCAAGATAGGACAGTTTAGCTCTTTCAATTTCAGTGATATAAAAGAGGAATCAGTACAAACTGTCAGGTAATAATTGAATGTTGAATTGCCTGCAGATACAGCCAGGCGTTGGTTAGCGACCAGGACAGAGTGTACTTGCACAAAGATGGCTGTTACACAGAAGGTGATAGAATCTTATGGGACATAGTTGGATATGTGGTTCATCATTGATTGAAATGTTATGTGGTACATGATGGCACCCTGTGGTGTCTTAATTTTTGAAAATGTGGACTTTTGGATGTTTTATAAAGACTCATGTTCCTTCCTTGTATTCATTAAGTTGAGACTAATGGCCCTTCCTTTTTTTTATTAGTGCATGTTTATAGTACATAATGATTACATTCATCATGAGGAAATGGTACATGTACATGGCACATCTTAATTCTTTCTATGTCCCCTTCACCTCCCTTCACTCTCAGCTGCACTTTTTTCCCCACCCTCCTCCCTCCCACTTCCATTCATGTCTTTTTTTCCTATTATATAACTTTTATTTTACTCATTTTTATATTTTGGGTTTCTCATATATAAGAGAAACTATGCGATATTTAAGCTTGTGTGTCTGATTCACTTAACATTATGATCTCAAGGTGCATCTGTTTTCCTACCATTAACTCGTTTATCCTTCTTTATGGCAAACTAATACTCTATTGTGTATGTATACCACATTTTCTTTATCCATTTATGTGTTGATGGATATATATAGGCTGCTTGCTAGTTTTACCTATTGTGAATTGTGCTGCTGTAAATATGGGTATGCATTGAAATATGTCTTTAACTCTTATGGGAAGATACCTAGGAGGGGAATAGCTGGGTCAAATGGAATTTCTTGTTTTAGTTTTTTAAGGAAACTTCATATTGATTTTCATAATCAGTGGTGGTTTACATCACAATCAATAGGAAGGGTTCCTTTTTCCCTACAGCCTAGCCAGCATTTGTTATCCGATTTCTTGATGGTAGTCATTCTTTCTGGAGTAAGATGTTTTAATTTGCATTTTTCTAATGGACAGTGATGTTGAACATTTTTTCATGTATTTATTGGCCATTTGTGTTTCTTTTTGAGAAGTACCTGCATTTTTTGATGGATCTTTTATTTTGGAGAGTTTAATTATTTTGAGTTCATGTATTCTAGATAGTCCTCTACCTGAGAAGTAGCTGGCAAAATTTTCCAGTTCTGTAGGTTGTATTTACTCTGTTGGTTGTTTCTTTTTCTGTGCATCAGCTTTTGTAATTTGATATGATCCTATTTTTTGATTCTTGGTGTTAAATCCCTTGTACAATTGGAGTTTGGTTCAGAAAGTCCTTGCCTGTGGCTATGTCTTCAAGCGTTTTACCTTTTTTGTCTTCCAGCAGATTAAATGTTTCTGTTTTAATATTTAGATCTTTGATCCATTTAATTTTATTTTAGTACATGGTGAGAAATATGAGTTAGGTTTCATCTTTAGCATGTGGATAGTCAGTTTTCCCAGCACCATTTGTTAAAGAGGCCATCTTTCCTCTTGTGAAAGTTTTTGGCCCCTTTGTCAAAAATTAGGTAGCTGAAGGTACTTAGAATTGTTTCTGCATCCTCTATTCTGTTCCATTGATCCATATGTCTGGGTTTTTTTCCCAATACCATGCTGTTCTTTATCACTGTAGCTTTGTGGTATTAATGTTCCTGTAGAGTAGGTTGATTTTTCTAAGCTACAGGTCTTGCCACCAGAGGAAATAATTCATTGTGTTTTCTTTTGTTTTCTCTTTCCCTACCCAAGGCTTTGATGACAGTAGGAAAAGAACCATTTCCCACCATTTATGTAGATTCACAAAAAGAAAATGAGGTAAGGTGAACCCAAAACTTTTCAGCATTATACTTTGTGAATAAATTTTGAATTGAATTTAAATATTGAATAAACAAGTCTTGGGTAAAATTAAGTATCTGTTTTTCTCTCTAGCGGTGGGATGTTATTTCTAAATCACAGATGAAGAGCATTAAAAAAATGTGGCATAGGGAACAAATGAAGAATGAATCCCGGGAGAAGAAAGAGGTGACTAAAGCTTACCACTATACATGTTTTACCATTTGGAATGCTGAAAGCTGTGTTCATGTGTTGACTTATTATTTAAATTAGGCAGAAGATAATTTGCGAAGAGAAAAGAACCTGGAAGAAGCCAAGAAGATTACCATTAAAAAAGATCCGAGTCTGCCAGAGCCAGAGTGTGTAAGTGTGCACATCGCTTCCTGTATCATGGGCTGGCTCACGTCATGTCATTAATTTTAGCTTTGAGGAGTAGGCCCCATTGTTTGTCCTTGACATTGATTGTCTTTCCTTTTAGAATGGATAGAGAAAGATTTTAAGGCAGGGAGGCTGGTTCTTTAGGTGTTTGCTTTAACATAGAGTGTAGTAATTGCATATTAAACACATTCTCTTTTGACCGTCCCAGCAGACCTTGGATGCAGCCCTGGCTGTGTGGTGTTGGTCAAGTGATTTGACCCTCTTGAGTATCTGTTTCCTCACCATAAGATGAGGCAGAAATCCATGACTTTTATAAAGTATGTGATTCTGTGAAATTGGGTTCATTCTTTCCTTCTGGAACCCAAACAGCTTGCAGCACTGTGAATGGACATGGTTTGAGTCCCAGTCGTTTTCTTGCTGATAATTGTCATATTTTCCCTATTTAGTGATGGAATTGTTTTCTTGGCTATGTTCACCACCCCCTTCCTCTGTACGTCTCCTCTCATCTTCATCTTTCAAACAGAAAGCCTTATTTTTAGCTCCTCGGCCCCAGAGTGTATTGAGGGACTGTGAGGTCATGGAAAGGGCCCTGTGTGGCTAGGATTGTTGCTACTGTGGGGAGTAGGTGCTCTGCTGGTGACAAATTGAATTGTTTATTAACTGATTTTCTATGGCAGTATCTGAAAACTTTCTGGGTGCCTCTCATTGCCAGTTTTGCATTAAGAAAAGACTTGGGTTTTTGTTTTTTTCTTTTAACCATTTTAATATGGTGAAATTTTTCAGTTCTAACCTGCCTAGTGACTGCCTCTAATTTTGTATTATAACTTTTTTAACACTTTATTACTACCCACTTAATATTAATGAAAATATTAGTATGTGATAAATGACATAGTTGTTCAACTATTATTTATTTTAATTTATAGGTGAAGATTTGCGCATTAGAGAGATATAGAGGCCAAAGAGTAAAGGTGTTTGGCTGGGTCCATAGGCTGCGTAGACAAGGTGAATGGTACCGCTTTTCTTTTCCTCTTTAATTTCATACAGCTCTGGTCTTAGATAGAGAAGAACATGAAGGCATTTACTTGGGTTTATTCAGAATTTTTGGTTGTTGTGTCATTGTTTTATTTTGTTGTGCTAGCTTTTAAATAGATACAGTGATTTATATTCTAAATTTATTCTTATTTAACATGACTAAAGTTTAAGAATTATTTAAATATATTGTTAACCGATAGCAACCGCAATAATCAGGTGTCCAGGAAATATTTGTCCAATTGAATTTTAGTTATTTAATGAAAAACCGGAGATAGGTTACAAGAAGGCCAGATCCTGATCTAAAACTTGCCTGTTGTGTTTAAACTCTTAAATAATGGGCATATTTGCATTCTGCTTCTCCCTTGGTCCTCATGTTTTGCTCTCTCTGGTTTTTTTGTTCCTCTGTGGTTCTGAGGATCAGACCTAGGGACACTGCCACTGAGCTGCTTTCCCTACCCCTTTTTATTTTTTATTTTGAGACATGGTCTCGCTAAGTTGCCTAAGCAGGACTCAATCTTTGATCCTTCTTCCTTAGTCTCCCTTGATGCTGGGATTACAGGTGTGCATCTCTGTGTCCAGCTGCTTCCTCTGTCGTTTTATAACGTATTATTTTTATCATGATTATCAAATCATTCATGAATAAAATGGAACATAAATGAAGAAGAGAGTGCTTCTGTTCAGCAATATTTATGCCCCTCCCACTGAGTGCACAACACTACTGTATGTGTCAGGGGATTCAAGGGTGAATAAAACATAATCCTTCAGCTCATTGCTTATTATCTTGCTGACCTATGGGTGTGTGGATCATGAGAATTGCATAAGATTTAAAAGCACAATGAAAATGAAGTGCTTTATGCATATTGTGTAGCAGTGTTACTGGGCATGTCAAAATAAGGAGGTCACATGAGAGGCTTAAACTTCCCATGTTTAACCTTGAAGTTTCCTTTATGTAAGATTAAATTATGAAAAGTACTCCGATCACTTCAGAACAGTCTGGCTAGATTTCTGTTTCTCATTTTTAGGAAAGAATTTAATGTTCCTGGTGTTGCGGGATGGTACAGGTTATCTTCAGTGTGTCTTGTCAGATGATTTGGTAAATATTTTCTTAGACTTTTTCAGTAGCTTTATTATTTTAAGGATTTTTAGATCTGTATAAATATTTTAAACTTATGTTCAGCAAATGCACTTGTCAAAATATGCTATATGTCATAAATACAAAAATTTTAATTGTTAATTATACCTTAATAAAGCCGGGAGGGCTTTTATTATGGGAAAATTTGCAATGTACAAAATGTACAGCATAAAGAACCTTTATCATCCAGTTCCAATAAATACCAGTATATGGCCAGTCCTGGTATGATGTTGCTGTCTTAGACGTCATATCATTCATTCAGGTACACTTCTGTGTGCATTTTTCAGAAAGAAAACTTTTTCAGTACTAAGATTGAACTCAGTGCCCCAAACTGAGCTACATTCCCAGTCCTTTTTTATTTTGAGACAGGGTCTTGCTAAATTGCCCACACTGGCTTTGAACTTGTCCTCCTCCCTCAGCCTGCCAAGTAGCTGGAATTATAAGTGTGTACCATTTTGTCCAGTTAGAAGAACTTTTTCATGTGCAATACAGTGGACCCTTGAGTTATGACCAGCCTGGGTTATGACTGGAATTTTAGTTTTTTGACAAAAGTCTTAAGTTACGACCCACATACTGGCCACTTGTGCTTCCAAATGGTTTGAAACAGCCGGGGATTTAGCTCAGTGGTTCCGCTGCCTGCCTCACAAGCGCAAGGACCTGAGTTTGATCCCTGGTACCAAAAAAAAAAAAAAAATGGTCTGAAACAGATTTAACCCTTAAAGAATTCTGGAAGGAACATTATGACATCCTTTCCTGTGTGAGGCTAATTGAGAAATCCTGGGCCAATGTCTCTCTGACACTGAGATCTGCCTGTATACAGGAGAGAGACTTTGTGTACATTTTTTTTTTTTTTTTGATACCAGGGATCAAACTCTGGACCTTATGCTTGCAAGGCAGGCGCCGGAACCACTGAGCTAAATTCTCGGCCCAGGAGAGAGACTTTGTTTTTGTTTTTGGTTTTTTTTGGTACCAGGGATCGAACTCAGGTCTTTCCGCTTGTGCAGCAGGCAGCGAAACCACTGAGCTAAATCCCCGGCCCAGGAGAGAAACTTTGAAAGCTGTGTAGAAGAGCCTGAGCCTTCAATTGACCAACTCGAGTTACAACCAGCCCTTGTGAACAAATTGAGTTCATACATCAAGGGTTCACTGTACTTAACCTGACATTATCACCTTCCACCAAGCTAGTACAACTCCTAAATATTATCTGAAACCCTGTCAGATTTTCCTGATTGATTCATAATACCTTTTTATGGTTGGTTGATTTGAATGAAGACCCAAACAATATCTCCATCTTGCATTTAGTTGATATAACTCTGGATTTGGTTGATTATATCCTTGTGGTATCATTTAACATATTCCTTTGATCGCTGTATGATTAACAAACTATAGAGACTAGGTCTGGATAGGTTCAGTTGTTTTTGTTTTGTTTTGTTTAGCCATGATTACTTCATGGGAAAAGCTGTGCTCTTCTAATTGCATTATATCAAAAGGCATGTTATGTCTGATTGTCTCTTTTGTAATTGGTGGGTTTAGGTGTTGACAGTCTGATATCCTCCATTGTCAAGCTCCCTATCACCATTCTAATGACTTCAGCAAGTATTTATCATCAAAGTGTAGATGGGCTCTATCTGTTAATTAAGTGGTCTGGATTTAACCATAAAAATGAACTGTCCAGATAGATTTAAATGAAGGACAGTAGTGTCATTTATGCTTATATTATGTATGTTTGTAAAGTGGGGTGCATATATATATATATATATATATATATATATATATATATATGCCTATGAATAGCCAAGTGTCACTTGACAAGGGTCACATTCTGAAAGATGAACCTTAGGCAATTTTGTTGTTAAATGAACATCATAGAGGGGCTGGGGATTTAGGTCAGTGGTTCTGGCGCCTACCTCACAAGCACAAGAACCCGAGTTCAATCCCCGGTACCAAAAAAATAAATAAGTAAATAAAAATAAATAAAAAAATGAACATCATAGAGTACTTACACAAGCTAAGACAGCTATCATGCCACTATACGATATGATCTCATGGGATGACCACCGTATGTGTAGCCTGTTGTTGCCAGAAACATTGTTATGTGGTGTATGGCTCTATTGATAAATCTGTCTTCTGCAAGAATAGTTATTCTTTCTTAATACTAAAAATCGGTGGCAATCTCATTTTTTATTTTATTAGCATTTGACCTGGCAACTTATTTGTAAATAATCCTGTTAACTTTACCTATGTTAGACTATTTTAATGTGAATAACTTCTTTTGAACTTTGATCTTTTTATAGTGTCAGTGTTACAATGGAGTAGTTTTGTCCACTGAGAGTAGTGTTGCAGTATATGGAATACTAAACCTTACTCCAAAGGGCAAGCAGGTAAGTGGATTGATCTTCTCATTGAGTGAATAATAGTGTTTGTTCTCACATGTTTTTGTCTGTACTTTTGATGTTTAGCATATAAATACACTAATCTGAAGCACTTGTAAGTTTAGTATGCTTTTTCCTTTTCCAGTGAAATATGTATACTATACAATTTGTCTTCTGTTTTATGTTGCTGTAACAGAATATAAAGAAAAATTTATTTCTTGGGAGTTTTAGAGGCTGGGAAGTTCAAGCTAGAGGGGCTACATCTGGTGAGGGCCTTCCTGCTGTGTCATAGGATGACGAAAGGCATCACATGGTGAGAGAAATGCTTGGGGTAGAAATCAGGATGGGACTACACTCCCTTTTGTAGCAAACCCAGCCACATGATAACTTTCAGCTAACCCAGTCCCCAGGTAATGAATTAATCCATCATGACCTAACCAACTCCCATTAGGCCCCATGTCTTAGGTACTTTTTCTTGTTGCTGAGACAAAATACCCGACATTCAAAGGAGGAAAGCTTTATTTAGCTCACAGTTTGTGGAAGTTTCAGTTCATAGTTGGCTGCTCCAAGGGAGGATGGCACACTAGAGGAGCATTGCAGAGGAGAAAGTTCTTGGTGGGCAGAAGGCAGCAAAGTAGCAAAGAAGCAGCAAGCAATGACAGCATCCCTCTTTCTGTCCCTTATATTCTATACAGGGTGGGCCTTCCTGTAATCTACACCCAGAACTATGCCAAACCAGTCCGTGGAGTAATTTAGTAATCACACCCTTGATCTCAGTATCACATACTTAATCCCAGCGTCACACACTCTGAGTCCAGCCATCTCTGCCCATCTAGGACTGCAAGACACAAGCCATGACACCCACCTCCCAGCACTGCTGGATTGACAATTAAATGTCCTTGTGACTTTTGCAATGGATAAAACTAAAACCACAGCACAATTCATATGATTAAAAAGAGCTCAAACTTTCAATTTCACAGAATTCCTGATTAATCTTCATGGGCTATAATAAAGCCATATGGGGTTTATGAATAACTGTAAAGGTAGATGGAAATAAACACTTTACAGCCTACCCAAAAATTTCAGAAGAGAACAGTAGTCTAAACCTGAAAGTTTCTGTACAGAATTTGAAAGCCTTTTTTTAAAAAAAATCAAACATTTCTGATATTCAGAGAGCTATTTGTTCTATAGCCAAAGACACATAACCTATTCCAGTTCCAGTTACTTGTTAGTAATTATAGTTCAAATAATTATTAGTTGGTTAGGAAGGAAAATAAACGCATGTAATATATTAACCACAAGAGGGAGCAAATAGCCCTAATCAACTAGAAATACATTGAGATCTCATAGAGTCCATGTAAAAGAGCATGTAATAAGATTATCCGGGGGCCATACCTGCCTTGCAAGTGCAGGGTCCTGAGTTTGATCCCCAGTACTGGGAAAAAAAAGATTATCTGATTCAAATTCACTTAGTTTTCTTGGAAGTAATGTGATTGCAGAATAGAGTGGTTGTCATGATGTTACTTGTCATTTGTGTTTAGCACCAAGATAATTATATATTCCATGGTGTTACTTTTAAAATGAATTGCTTTTATGAAATTATTAGGGAGAAACTATATTTTTACATATATATATCCCCAATCAACAGCTTTTAGTAAAACCTTTCCATTTTAAGTTTTTCAATGTGGATAGATTAAATTATTGGGCAGAGATTAGAAAGATACACCAAAATGTTAATAGTAGTTAGTATTTACTCCAGGTTGCAAGATTACAGTTTATTTTCTAGTTCATACTTTTCTATTTTAAAAAAGAGTGTGGCTGAATGATAGATATTGGGGAGTAGGAATAAAATGTTCAAATGGGAAAGGAAAGAAGGAAAAGAAAAAAAGAGTAGAAGAAAAAATGGAAACAAAGCTTTTATAAATAAAGAAGAAAGAAAGGTTGAAGGGAGGAGAAGGAAAGGAGAAAAAAGAATCAAGATATGTACAGGTACAACTTCCCTATTATAAATGTGATCATTATATATATATGTATCAAAAAATGTACCAATAAAATTAATCTAAAAAATACATGCATACTCAAAAGAGTGGGCACATTTACTCTGAAAGAAATATTAAATATAAAAATATTGTTAAAATTGAATTCCTGGTCTTTTTATTTGAAAGAATAAGGGTACTTATGATACAGTTCTTAGAAATATCACCTTATCAAAAATCTGGGCATAAAATGTTCAATACTGTTCAGTTATTATTTCCTTCTCCTTCTCTCCGTTTCTCCTCAATCTGCTTTCTTTGAAATATAGGCTCCAGGGGGCCATGAGCTGAACTGTGACTTCTGGGAACTCATAGGGTTGGCCCCAGCTGGAGGAGCTGATAACCTGATCAATGAAGAGTCTGATGTTGACGTACAGCTCAACAACAGGCACATGATGATCCGGGGAGAAAACATGTCCAAAATCCTAAAAGCACGTTGTACAGTCACCAGGTGCTTCAGAGACCACTTCTTTGATAGGGGGTACTATGAAGTGAGTATGTGTTAGTCTTCTTTTGCAAACAGTCCCTCTTTGCCATTTTGAGACTTGAAGAGCGGTCTTCACAGCGGGCCTTTTTTTACTCCTTTCCATATGAACAGGTTACTCCTCCAACATTAGTACAAACACAGGTTGAAGGTGGTGCCACACTCTTCAAGCTTGACTATTTTGGGGAAGAGGCGTTTTTGACCCAGTCCTCTCAGTTGTACCTGGAGACCTGCCTTCCAGCCCTGGGAGATGTGTTTTGTATTGCACAGTCATACAGGGCAGAACAATCCAGAACGCGAAGGCACCTGGCTGAGTATGAAATTGTCTTTTTGTTTTTATTTATTTTTAGAAAATATCTTTAGGGGAGAAAGCTTTATGTAGGTAAATTATATCTATATTTTAAAATTTCATACATTACAGGGATAATGAAAGTTTGCCTCTTAAGGCATAGCTGAGTTCTGTTTTTCACTTTGCTTTGTTCTCCGTGGGTTAAAGAATAAACAAGAAATACTACTCAAGGAGATAGAGGGGTGTCCAGACTAACTTACAGATTTGCTTTGTTAGCAGTGTTGGAGTTTTGCCTTTCTGGACAATTTCCCAGTGTCCAAATCTTTGCTTGAGAGAAACTTAATATAAAAGAAGAGTTAGGGCCGGGGATTTAGCTGAGTGGTGCTGCTGCCTGCCTTGAAAGCGCCAAGGTCCTGAGTTCGATCCCTGGTACCAAAAAAACAAAACAAAACAAAACGAAAAACAATAAAAGAAGAGCGACTGAGCCAGTGTCTTGTTCTCCAGATACACTCATGTGGAAGCAGAGTGCCCTTTCCTGACCTTCGAGGACCTCCTGAACCGGTTGGAGGACTTGGTTTGTGACGTTGTAGATAGAGTCTTAAAGTCTCCAGCAGGAAGCATAGTATCTGACCTCAACCCGGTAGGTGTAGTGTTTCATGGAAATCAAAGGATTATAATCCTTTTCTGGAAGACAGTGGAGTCTTAACTCTCACTTTTATTGATTTGATTTGAGCTGAAATAAGTGACTAATATTTTGAAGACTAAAATTTAATATTAGCCAGTGCCAGTAATTTCATATTTTAACTTTTCTAAGAGGAGGTCCATACATATTTTCCATTTGAGGGGTGTTAGCATAGTTTCCCACTCTGAAATAATCTGTTGTAATAATGATGAGTGGGTTTTGGTTAATGGACATTTTAAGGTTGGTGATTTCTTTATATGCCCTGTGTTTTTCCTTTCTGCATAGAACTTTAAGCCCCCCAAACGGCCTTTCAAAAGGATGAACTACTCAGATGCTATTGTGTGGCTAAAAGAACACAATGTAAAGAAAGAAGATGGGACTTTCTATGAATTTGGAGAAGTATGTATTCCTGTTCCTCCTGTTTCAGAGGTGGTAGTATGCTTAGGTGGATTGCTGTTCTGGTTAACTGGCTAATATAGAAGGCACCTGCTTCTTGGGCCTGTCGGTTCATTATAGAATGAGCATTGGCAAATGCATAGCCTTCCTTCCTATGTCATCCTTCATCTCTTTTCTTACCTTCATGATTGTTCTTTAGCCTAAGCTTTTAAACTCTAGGCTGGCAAGGATGCTTTTGAAGTTTATGAAGCCCTTGAAATATGTATAAAATATTGGTCTATGTATTTATTTGTTTTGTTTTTCTGCAAAAATGTTTCATACTTTCAAAAGGAATTCATTCTCCCCAGAATCAGTGATTTAAAACTGGTTGGAAGGAGATTCAAAGAAGGTAGCCACTGAATAAGATAAAACCAAGAGATGGGGCTGGGATTTAGCTCAGTGGTTCTGCCACCTGCCTCACAAGCGCAGGGTCCCAAGTTGGATCCCCAGTACCAAAACAAAAACCAAGAGAGAAGGCTTTGTTAGGGAACATGAGCTGGTACCCAGGATAAACTTAGCATGTTGATTTTGATTGTGCCTAGGAACCACCCTCCAAGCATGGACTGGGAACATGGATTGGCAGTAATATTAAAGGCCCTCATTCTTTTATGTTTAACCATTCTTTACATAATATTTGCAAATCTATTTGATAAGTGAAAAGTAGGTAGGTGCTGTTAACTAGAGTTTTGGTTTTTAACAAATTTATAGGGAAGACAAACAGTATATTAGATCTCTACAAATTACTCTGTCTTGTAAATTTGTATAATAACACAATTTTGAACAGAAAACTTGATTACTTTAGTATGCCTTGTACTCAGCAAAGTAATGTAATATTTGGCAAAGTGGGGAGTGGAAAGAACACAAGCTGTGGAGCCAGAATATTTCCCTCCCCAGGGTGGACTTATCTCCCATCTCTGTCCAGACCTGTTGTGTAACTGAAGACAAAAGACTTGTTCTCTTTTAAGTGATGAATCTCTACTTTGGAGGTGACATCTTCTGGATAAAGTTGTGGGGACTACCTGAGCTAAATGCCTAGCAGGGCCCATGGCACAGGAAGCCTCAGTGCATGTCAGCAAGCACTGTATACATGCTATCATCCCATGCACATGAAGGGGCTAGAGAGATGAGTGGTCTGTGGACTTGACATTGTGCAGTAAAGTCCCTCTTCTGGTAGTTTAATCTTGTGCAGAACCCCAGTATATTAAGCAGATACAAGCTAAGAGGCCAGAGCTCTCTCATTCATTTCTCATCTCCTCCTATACCTCAGAGAGTGTGGGACCAGAGAAGAGAACAGCTGTGCCACCTGATTGCTCAGCTCTTGTTTCAGGTTTTTTTTTTTTTTTTTTTTTTTTGGTACCGGGGATCAAACTTGGGTCCTTGCGCTTGTGTGCAGCAGGCAGCGAAACCACTGAGCTAAATCCCTGGGCCCTCTTGTTTCATTTCTTACATTAAACAAATCAATGAGTCTTGTCCAATTTTCTCAATCAGGTTTTTACTGGGACAAGAGTTTTTGGTTTGAACTTGAATTTATGTTTGGTTTACGGAAGAATGTTTAGAGAGAGAAACTGATTCATTTGATTCATCATCAACTAACATTTCCTGGCTAACTATTCCATATGTGGTTACACTTACAAACTTGATACTGGTTATTTGTCTTAACTGTCTTACTACTATTGAAGGCATAACTGATTTATTATAACAGGAAAGAAGTGCAGATAACTGAAGAGTTTAAAGATTAATGTCATTAATAACATACTTTTGTGTGTAGATCAATGATGTTCTGGAGCATTCACTGATTAGTTTCTACTTTATGAGGCTCAGTGGACCACAGTTTGCTTTAGAGCTTGATAAAACTGACCACTGAAAAAAATAACAGTGGTCAGCTTGGAGGTTTTTTGGTTTTTGTTTCTTTTCATTCCTCAAGAAGCATGAAGCTTGAGATGTACTGAAGAAGGAGGCAGAGCATTTTACAGTTCACTTAACAACTATGGATTTATAAAATAGGGTTTTGTTTTTTTCAAAAGAGATTGTTTCTTACACGAGTGTTTATGGATTATGGTTTAGTGTGCATTCTCTACCATGTTTCTTTGATGGGAGGAAGGGCTGGTACAGGGTGAAAGACCTGCTTCTGTCTTGTACATTTTGAGTCATAAATGTTAATCAAATCTTGTTTAACCTCAGGATATCCCAGAAGCTCCTGAGAGACTGATGACAGACACCATTAATGAACCAATCTTGCTGTGTCGATTTCCTGTGGAGATCAAGTCCTTCTATATGCAGCGATGTCCTGAGGATCCTCGTCTTACTGAATCAGTCAGTTTGTTATTTAGAGCATTAGAAATTTTGCTTTTTAAAAGAAGGGAGGTTGTCATTTGGAATGAGATACAGCTCATGACAAGTATTTCATAATAGAATGACAATAATTAGAGAAGTAGGTTTTTCATGTTCCCATGATTGGGATTAACATGCTTTGTTAGAAAATTTGAATATTTCAATTTTGCATGAACACAGTCTGGATTCCTTTAGCTATAGGAGCTTAAATTATAATTTTCATTGAAGCCTCACAACAATACTATGTTTGATAGCCTGGTAATAATTATGTGGTTTTTTTAACTTATATTCAAAGGTCGATGTGTTGATGCCCAATGTTGGTGAGATTTTGGGAGGCTCCATGCGTACCTGGGACAGTGAAGAACTCCTGGCAGGTTATAAAAGGGAAGGTATTGATCCCACTCCCTACTACTGGTATACAGATCAGGTAAAAATAGTTTTTTAAATTGTTGAATTTTTTTCATTGTGATAGTTCTGTATACATTGACATTTTTTAAAGGCGAGCATTCCAGATGGTACTTTGGTATTTGAATGAGTTGTACTTAGTTTTGTGCCTATAATAATAATAATACATGTAAAGGTTGCAATTATTTTCTTTGGCCAAGTTATATGTTAATTTCATTTGAATACCTCTACTCATTGCTAATTATCATTACATCCTACTAATATCTAGTACTATCTTTTATTTTTCTGTAATAAATGGAGATACCTAATACAAAAGATTCCAGGGAAATGTTTAATTCCTGGTTTTCATACTGAGTGTTTCTTTTCTTTGCAGTACTGGAGATTAAACCCATGGCCTTCACATGCTAGGCGAGCAACATCCCCAGCTCTTTTTTTTATTTTTTTAAAAAAAGCTTATTTTGAGACAGGATTTTGCTTCATTGCCTAGGCTAGCCTTGAACTTGTGATTCTCCTGCCTTAGCCACCTGAGTAGCTGGGATTACTGGTGTGTACTACCATGCCCAGTTTGAATTATTTCTTTACACATGGTTCATGAAGGTATATAGATTATGGGTTGAATTCTTAACCACAATGAGCTGACTCTTTCCACAGTGGAAAATTTTAACTTCTTTAGATAAAATTTTACAAACATTTACTCCTCTCATTCTTTCTCTCTCTCTGTCCCTTTTTATTTAACAGAGAAAATACGGTACATATCCTCATGGAGGTTATGGCTTGGGCTTGGAGCGATTCCTGACTTGGATTCTGAATAGATATCACATCCGAGATGTGTGCTTGTACCCTCGATTTGTCCAGCGCTGCAAGCCATAGTTGGTTCCTCTGAAATGTGAAGAAAAGAATACAATTCATGAAAAGAGCAGACTGCCTCTTTAAAAAGAAAAAAAAGACAAAAGGCCAAAATCTTCTCTTTTTTGTTCTGTTAGGGTATAACTGTTCCTCTTTTCTCTATTTTTTTTTATGCCTACTACCATAAAAAAGAGTACATTACTGGAACATCAAGTGACACTAATGTCATTGTAAGAGAAATTATGTGTTACAGAGTTTGGGGAAATATGTGGCACATAGCTTAGTAGTTGTAGGTATATTTCAGTATTTTATCCAGTTATAGGGTATAATCATTGTGTTTAATATACCATCTGTAATTAAATAGTTTTCAGTTATAGTCTGATCCATTCAAGTAATTTAATTCTTCTCTCCTTTTAAATGTAACTGAAATTCTTTTAATTTATATCATTTTATTGTATTGATGAGATAAACATCTTGGAGAAATTGGCAAATATGACATAAAAATCTGCTAGTATTAGAGAACAACTCAGCAGTACATAACTAGCATCTAATGAATCCAGCCTTTTGAATTTCTAAATTTGTAAGGCTGCTTATATGGAAGAATTTGTAGAAGTGGAACTTCCTTGAAATTGGAAATGACCATAATTTGCTGAGGAGGCATATTTGATGATTCACAGATTCCCTCTTACCATTAGTTTAAAATAAAGAGGTAGAGTGAGCTTCTCTCTTTCCTGGTGGTTCTTAAGTAATTAAGAAAAAGTAAGTTCTAAATGTATTTTCAGGTGGCTGTGTGTGAGTCACCCTGCCTTGTCTTTAGATCTGATCTGTGTTACCTTATGAACTCATCGTGGGCTCAATGAATGGCTTCCATGCAGATTGGGTTAATTTTTCTCCTCAGTGCATGCCGTGTATTCTCCATCAGCTGTATCCCCAGCAATCAATAAATGAACAGTAGTAAAACTCTTTGCTGGCTTAGTTTTCTCAAAGCTGAATATCTCTGTCTCATTAATATATCCCTTACACGTTTTTTAAATCTTTATATTTCATGGTGTGTACATGTAAAGTTAGATATTACTAAGTTCAGCAGGTATTACTAAAGATTTATGGTAATAAAGAATGATTTTTAAACATTAGATATTTGGGTCCTAGCTACAGCATTTTTATATTCTTTTTTTTTTTGGTACCGGGGATTGAACTTGAGTCCTTGCGCTTGCACAGCAGGCGGCGAAACCACTGAGCTAAATCCCCAGACCGCATTTTTATATTCTTATTTTTTAACACATTAGATTTTATCCTGTTTTGCAATTACATGAAAAAACAGGTGGAAATGGGGCATTTATAGCCTATTTGGCTTGTGTCTTTAAATAAAAAATACTTGGAAGAATGTTCATGAGCTCTACTTGGTTTCAACTAGGCAATTCATTAGATCAGAATTAAGTGAAGAGGTGGGCTGGGGATTTAGCTCAGTGGCACTGTGCCTGCCTTGCAAGCACAAGGTCCTGAGTTTGATCCCTGGTACCACAAAAAAACAAATTAAGTAAAGAGGCTAGACTCAGCTAACCTAAACTTTAATCGTTAGCTAAATGGGTTGAGGATTATAAAATACCACAGGAGAGTTAGGATTTAGCAGGATAAGGAAGTTGAGGTTATGGTCTCCTTAGGCCAAGAAATAGCGTGGTGAGCAGTAGACTTTATACACAGAGACTTCATCTCTTTTGCTGTGTGGTGGTTCTGCTCTGAGTGCCACAAATGCCATCCTTTGTCCCTGCCAAGGACCAGCTTACAGACACCTGTGCTTCTGACTTCTGGCACTTGTAGGACTGTCCTCCCTGGACTCTCATGTCATGACCTTTTTCTTACTGAAACCTGGTGATACTCACATTAAAAATCCCTTTCACTTTTGGCTCTTGTGTGGTAGACCTCAGAATTGGAAACAAGTGAGAGGCTGGTACCAGAACAACTCAAATGAGAGATGGCACCAAACATACTATACTCTTTTAGTATTCAGTAAATTTCAGGAGATGTTCAAGACTTTATTATAAATGAGGCTTTGTTAGATGATTCACTGAACTACAGGCTAATGTAAGTGTTCTGAACATGTTTTAAGGTGTGCTAGGCTGAGCTGTGATACCTGGTAGGTTATATGTATTAAGTGCATTTTTGATAGGATATTTTCAACTTGCAGTTTGTGGAGATGTAACCCCATTATAAGTAAAGGAGCATCTCAAATAGCAACTTTCCCTCTTAAATGTCCTTCAGCCATTTCTAGCAGCCCAGTTTTTCACCTTCTTCCTACCTTGTTGCCAGTTCATTCAGCTCCTTCTTAACCTTGTTTCTAACAATTCCTAAAAATGTCTACTACATAGAGCAGTTGAATTCTATCACAAACAAATCTGGCTATACACTGGGATCACTTGGAAACCTTATGAACAGTGGTGTCAAGGGCTTACCCTGGATCAGCTGAATCTGAGTTTCCGGGATGAGGCTGGGGGATTTCTTTAAAGCTCCCCAGGCAGGGCTATAGTAGAGTGAGGTTGACAGTAGGTGGCTCCCTTGTAAACTCAACCTTAAGCCTCCCTTATTACTACTGTAGGTCTTAATGACTTTGGATTAATCTCTGTAGTTAAAATGGAAAGCTGCAGTGAGGCTGAGAAAGGCTTACATTATTTTAAGTTACCTTATGTTCAATATTATTTCATTCAGCTTTTCTAGGAAGAAAGTTTTATCTTTAAAGTTTCCAGTTTAAGTTTTCGTCTTTCATCATGTTGGTTTTCTTTGGTTTGTTTGCATTTGTTTCCCGAGGCTTTTCTCAAATGTCAGATAATGCTGAGTGATCTCTTGATAATTCAGGAGACTGCAGTGTCCATTGGTTGCCCTGAGTGTGTGGTAAGAGATGTGATCTTCACTGTAGGCTGAGCTGCCTGGGCCAGTTAGTAGCCTGTCTGATCCCCCATGTCAGTGTGTTTAGGTCATTCTTGTTGGGCTGGGTGGGCTTCTTGTGAAACACTTCTGGGAAAAAGGAGAAGGCTGGATTTCTGCTCTAAGACGTACATATAGTTCATTACCTTCTGCAGTTTTCAGTGTGTTCCTGTTCTCAGCTGTGCCTGGGATCTGTAGTTTTGAGCTTTCTGCCAAATCTCTAGTTAGGATAGAATAGGGGAGCTGCCATCCCACTGGAGGGCAGGAACCTGAGTACTCTTGACGGCTGCTTTAATAGACTTTGAGTCCATTTCATTCTGGTGTCTCCTTTTCATCTACACTTCCAGAAGTCTCTGCTGTTGCCAATCCGGAGACATCTAGGGATTCTCTTGTATGAATCTGGATGGTTCTTTTCTTAAGATGGCCAGCTTAAGAGTCAGTTTTCTGTCTGCTGAATCAGTAAGCATTTATTCATCTGGCTTCCAGCTTGTAAAATTCTGTTGCTATGCTTCCCTTTTCTCCATCTTTTAAGGTTTGTGCTGGAAAACAAAAAGCACTACCATCAAAACTTCTGTTGGTATCCCAGTAGGGTTTGGGAGGAGAGTGGAAATACATTCATGGGCTCAAGCTCCCTCTTTACCTGGAGGTCATTACTCTGTATTTGAGAACAAGTCAGAAGGGATTGGGCATAAGCAAAGCAGAAGAAATGTTTAACTGGCTGTTAGGAAGGACAGACTACTTTTTATAAATAGGAAAAAGAAAGCAGTATGCAACTGTTAGAAGGTGGGAAGTGACATTTAAGCTTGGGTCATAGAAACAGGAAGATAGTCATTATTCTTGAGCTACCACTGTTAGAAAAGAATTTCCTTAGTGTATTGAAATTCAGCTATGAATCTGAATTCATAATTGTCTGACTTGCTGATAGTAGCTCTTACAAACCCATGACTCACTAGAGATGCATGGGTGAATGGTTGGAACTCAGGGCTCCCTGACTCCTGCTAGCTGCCACTTTTTTCTCTTTTGAAATGCATCCTGAAGGAATGGGGCAAGCCCAGGATTGGAACCAGACATACTAGGTTCAAATACTGGCTGTGTTCCTTGTTAACTGTAGCCTCAGACAAGGCACAGGACCTCTGTAACTTCATCTGTAAAATAGGGTAATACTATCTGCAAAATGGTAGCAGTGATTAATGGTAATTTGGCACTTAATAAGTGGAAAACATTATCACTGATTCTTCTTCCTGCTGACTAAATGTGAGTGTGCTCACCCAAGCATCCTTATTATAGTTTGTTAGTGAACCCATGTTCATTTACTCGCCAGATTTACTGGATAAATATCTCCCCATCCCCAATCTTAGCTGAGTGTGAAAAGACATCTGAGGAGTTCAGAACTGGAGGGGAGAAGGGAAAGAGGTCTCAAAGGCAGAAGTGTTAGATGAAGGCTGGGGGCTAACAGGAGAACAGCCCAGACAAAGGCCCTGAGGAGTCTTAAATTTTATTCAAGTACAGCATTCAACAGGAAGGTGAAGCAAGGGATAGATTCCCCTTGTGAAAGGGGCTCAAAAGCCTGGTCTTTCTGTGAGGAGAAATCCAGAAAACAGGCCCTCTACCCCAGAGTGGGATAAAGAAGATTTCTACTGCCTAGAACTCTGGGTAGGGAGTAAAAGCTTCTTAGGCAGAGGTGCCTTCCTGGGTTGTGAATTTATACATCTGCAAAGAGTAGGACTGCTTGGCCAAGAATTTAACACTAACCTGTCCAAGGCAGGTGAGATTCCTGGGTAATGGCAAAGGCATCCCAGAAAGGCTTTAGAGTGACCCTTCCACCACCTTGGGACAGGAAAAGTCTGGGGAAAAAAACCCACCCTCACTGAATATGAGCTCAAAATAATCACAACCTATAGGAGGAAATGAATGCATCTACTCATGTAGTACATCAATACTGGCTCAAAAGCTCCAGTGTGTCCACTGCATTGCTGACAGTGAAGCTTTCGGTAATTATGCATTCCACTCTGCTAGAAGGAAACCACTTAGATGACCTTTCATCACCTCCAAAGTCTTAGGTCAGGGGCCTTGGTTTCACTCCATCCCTAGCTCAAGGACATGTGACTTCCTTGCTGTTCTCTAGCAACCTGTTACAGGTTGAATTGTGTCCCCTAAAAGTATACTGACATCCTAACCTCTGGTACCTGAACGTGTGACCTTATTTGATCCAGTGTACTGTTGTCCTTATAAAAGAGGAAGATGGCATCTGGAGTCAGCCATATGACACTGGAAACAGGGATTGGAATAATGCAGCCATTGCAAGGCAAGAATGGCAAGGAATGGCAAGAATGGCTGGCCACCACTCCAAGCTAGGGAGAGACAAGGAAGGATTCACCCCTATAAGTTTCAGAGAAAGTGTGGCCCGTTGATACCTTGATTTTATATCGTCTTCAGAAGTGGAAAAACAAATTTCTGTACTTTGTTTGTGATACTTGGTTAACATAACCCTTGGAAACTAATTCAAGCATCAAATGTGAACCCCTCAGCTTTCAAAGCCCTTCCTCAGACAACCTCCCCTATTCCCAGGGATTGCTGTCCAGATGCCACCATAGCAAGGCAGCCATGTCTGACACCACCACTGAAACTAGCAGCTGTGGTTTCTCTGCTTTCTTTGCCTCCTTTGCTTTTTGTTCCTGATCCCTAGACATAAAGGTCATTACACTGTATCCTTTATCTTTGTCACAGACCACTGCCTGCTTCACCTTCAGGAATGTTCTATCCCTGAGGGTGGAGACTGACCAATTCATTGTTGTTTGCCCACTGAACGCCACATGCCTGCCAGAGAGTGGACTTAAAACATACTTACTTTATAAAAGAATGAGCTACCTAAAAGCAGTTTCTTTTTTAATTTTTTCACTTTTACCCTCTACATTACCTGCTGTAATTTTTTGTTCATAGTAGACATTAAATATCTGCAGATAGATTAATTAATAAGCCAACCACCACTGGTAGGCTCAAGGCCGCGTGGTTAAGAAGGGTAAGTAAAGATGCACATCATTTTTGTAGGGAACAGGGAAAGGGGACATTACTAGAACCTCTGCAGTAAGTCCTAGTCTCCTGCGAGCCACAGCAGCACAAGGCGAATTACAGGAAAGATAGAAAAATGAGACTGAGAAGAAGCTGAGCTTTCGGTCTGATCAGTGCTGCTCTGGGCGGCAAAGACGAAAACCCCCAGCTTGCCGCACCTTTTATTCAGTACATCGGGAGAAACAAAGTGTAGCACATGACGCAGAGAGTTCAGTACATCCTGCGTAAATAAGATGTAACAATCCAAGAACAAGGAGGAACTGAGTAGATGTTTGTTCCTCCCAGGATGTTTTCAGCTCCCAGGATGTTTCTTGTCCTGGAGAATCACAGACAGTATCACCGGATCGTTGAGGTCTCAGTTGTGACTGGAGGCAAAAATGCAATTATGTCTTGGAATTCCATAGCTGGGCTGTAGGCAGGAGAACTAGGCTAACCAAATGATTTTTCCCTAAAATTATGTAGCATTGCTCCCAACACATTTTGGCCTGGATTTGGTGGCCTTCTTGTTGTAAAACGTTTGTGGAAATAACTGATCAGATTTCCCTGAGTAATCATTATATCTTAGCATTTGTCACATGCAGCCACTGCTTCTCTTGCACTGAACCCCCTCCCCTATTCTCTTCTGATTAAGGAGACAGAGTTGAGTAATCTAAATTTAGTTCATGTAGCTCAGAAGTGCCAGTCATGGAAAATAATGAATTAAGGGATTGCCACTCCCAGCTCCTTCCCTGAAGCATTGAGCTGAAGCCAACAAATTCATTTTATTTAGAACCACAGGCTGAACTCAGAGTGTTGTCTGTGACAGGCAAGTGCTTTATTCACTAATTAAGTCACCCAGGCTCAGACAAACCCTCTCTTGTGGCAGGGATGCTGCTTATCTGAGTCAGCCCAGACTCTGTGCTTGTCTTCTGTTTGGTAATGGAATTGGTATATAATTTGATTAAAAATGTGTAAGCTAGAAAAAAATCATATGTATACATGGATATCCCCTATAACTCTGCATCCAGAGTTCATGATTTCTGAGTTAAGGACTATGTTCTATCAGTTTTAAAAAGGATTGTATAAAAGATCTGCTTTCATTTATAGGAACATAAAAAGTCATTGCAAATGTTTATAAGAAATAGACCATAGATTAGGAATAACAATTGTTATGGTTCTCTCTGTTGGAGCAAAACAATGAGGGTTTGTTTTCTGTTACAACATATGGCTCTGTAATATGTGCACTGAGAGGTTTTACACACAGGGATTCTGAGTTTTTTAAAGTGAGTGAAAATGACAATGAAATATATGAAGTGATGCTAACTCAATTTTAAAATGTTACATGGTATATGTAATAAAGCATTTTTTGCTAGTTTTGTTTTTTCTGGTCTGATAGAAATTTAATCTGTTTCAGCTGTTGATTTTGTACATTTGGCACATTTATTCATCATCACTAATTATCAGAATTTCTCTGGGAGGAGCCAGAAGCCCCTGTTATCTCCTCCTACCAGAAAGGACTCAGCACCCAGCCCAGGGTGGGGGTGACTTACCCAGGGCTTTCCAGAGGTGACCCAAAGGTTCTCACATAGATCAGATGCCTTAAACCCTGGACCTTTTCTAATTCTCTGGTTTTCTGTACATTTCTAGCACAGTATGTCAGAATGTGGAGTAGGTCCTTTTGATGTAGTTCAGGGAAAATGGGTTCTGGTTTTAATTAGAGAAGTATATTATCCATAAACATAACCTACTTAAAGGACAACTTCAAACTACTGTAATTTTGACTATGAGAGTCAAGAACTAGCAAAATCTATAGGAAGGCAGTTTGATCCTTAGAGCAAGTTTTACTATCTTCTTCTCAGGGAACATCCGGTTGGATTTGGAGACCACCTAGATGATACGAAAAACAATGTGACATTTTATACAGGGCTTGTAACCATAAGAAGGGTAACCATTAATCAACTAATTCAGCCAAGAGAGCAAATTGTAGCTATGGAAAACTGGTTTTCAACCCGATCTAGATTCTTGCTGCCTTGCCTCCTTCAGACCCTTACCTAAAGACTTCTCTGACCCATCTGTTTCAAATTATAATAGCCTCCAGCCCCCATCGCCTTTACCTTAATTTGTTCCTTTTGTTAATGCACATTACCATTCAAAATACTACAAAGATTATTTTTGTCTCTTTCTCTAGCCCCTACACAAGTCACCATCCCCCTTTACTGCTGTTTTCCCACAGTTAGTGCTCAGTTTGTTTAGTGAGTGATGCTCGCATCCAACCAAGGCCTGTGATTGTACTTCAGGATGCACTGAACGCACAGGGGCAGGGCGGGCTGGCTGGTGGAGGCGGGGAAGGGCTAGAAATGGGGCGGGGGTAGTTCCTTTTGCTGCCTTTGTGTCCCACCTTGGGGTTAAACTGCACCGAAAAGGTTCTGACAAACCTAAGAATTGCATTTCCCAGCCTGACCTTCACTTTTCTTAAAAATGCTCTCATATTAGCAGTGTAAGGTTCACTTTCTGGTCTCACCTGTCAAACTACTACATAGAGGTGCTGCAGAGAAACTAGATAATCACATGAGTGCCTAATATAAAAGAATCCCCTTTTCTGAAAACAAAGCAAAACAGTGAACAGTTGTGCTGTTAACTAGGCAGGCAAACTGGAGAACTGAGGCAAAAGCATCCTCATATCTAAGTAACAATGATGAAAATGTCTAGAAAGTCTTGCGCTGAGTCGCGGCTGCCATTTCTAAATTGGCAGATACAACCAGATCTTTCCAGCGTAGCGAGTCTACTGGTACTTTGACTGGCACACAGCCAAGGATCCGGACACCATCTCAGCCGGCGGCCTTTTCCTAAGCAGTAGGAAGCAGCAGGCTTTCCGCCTGGGCTTTCCTACCCACTTCAATTCGCCCTTCAGCCACGCCCTCCCGCTGGGCGGCTTGAAACTTGGACAGGTTCTCCACAAGGGGCGAGGTCCCGCCCTGCCCCGCCCCGGCAGCGAATGAGCTGGCTCCCTGGAAGGGGTGTGCCTGCATCAGGCCCCGCCCCCTGTTCGGCAGCAAATGACTGCATGCCAGACGAGGCGCTGGGTGCTGCCTCAGGTGATAACGCCCGGTGCCACTGGTGGGCAGCGCTTCCCAGGTTCCGCGCTAGCTGGGCCGGTACCCGAGGGCACAGTGGTTCTCGGCCAAGGCTGCTCCGGAAATGTTTTCAGCGGGCACAAACATGGCTGCGGCCTTGCGAGCTGCAGGCGGCCTGCTCCGCGGTCGGTGTAAGTGGGGCTGATTCGTCCGCCGCTGAGGCTGGGGTCCCTCCGACGGCGGGGCGCGCCGGGCCAGGGGCTCTGGGAGCGGCGGTGGGCTTCTCGAGGAATGTGTTAGAGAGGGGACTGGGACGCACCCTGCTCTGGGAGGGGCGAGGGGAGCAGCTGGGCCCCAGAGGGCACAGGGAGGCGAGGGTTCGAGTCCCACCCATTAGCTGAGCAGTGAGCAGTGGTTGGATTTCTCAGTCGTCGTTCCTGTCATCGGTAGGAACAAGATTGTTTAGGGCATTACGGAAGGGAAGTACTTAAGGGCCTGTTGCCGAGAGGACAGTAACGGAGGCATCATCGTCATCACCACCATGGGCATCCACCCAGCAGTTCAGTAACCGGGGTGGAGTTCACAGCGTGCCCGCTGCTGCTCAGCCCTAGCCCCTGACCTCACTTCCAGGCATCAGGACCCCCACGTGGGGCAGCCTAGGCCAGTGTTTTCTAGACAGACAACCTCGAACGTTACTGGCACACACCGTGAATGTAGGTTACGTCCACTGGATGAGTTGATGGGTTTGCCATAGATGAAGAGTATTATAAGTGAAGCGGGCAGCACAGTGCCCGGCATACAGTAGGTGCATAAAGACTCCGAACTTTTCACACTTATTAATATAAAATGCCTCAAAGATGATGTTTAATACATTTGAGCCGTAACCAGACACAGCCTTATGTTTCAAAGAAGTTCCCAGATTCATCAGTCCAGCACCTGCTGGGAGTGGAGGGAATCCACTCTGAACCTCTATATCTCGTTACAGGTGTCTTTGGTAGGTAGGAAAATAATAAGGACCCAAGGTACAATGAAGATAAGCTCACTCAGGACGCTGGAAGAAAAAAAGGTATTATCTTTTAAGAGACAGGACAGTGCCAGTAGTGGGCTAAAGGAAGTATTGAATTAATTTTTTCTTCTTTTGGTACCAGGGATCAAACTTGGGACCTTGTGCTTGTGAGGCACTCGGCGGAACCACTGAGCTAAATCCCCAGCTCTGAATTAATTTTTTCTTAAATCAACCTTTCCTGTGGCAAATAAAGCCTGACAGACCCTAGGTTTGAGGTCGTGGAACAGTATGAGAAACTTTAAATTTGCTGTTTAAGTTACAAGTAACAAAGTAGAAATGCTCAGAAAGCACAGGAGTAGGTTTGAATTCCACTTGTGTTACAGACTATGATTTTAAGGTGTAATTGTAGTACTTTAATCTTGGTTAATAAGAAAAGGTTGATGTTAACTGAGAAAAAATTGGGGGTGAGGGATTTAGCTCACTGGTTCTGCTGCCTGCCTTGCAAGTGCAAGATCCCAAGTTTGATCCCCTGTGCCAAAAAAAAAAAAGAAGCTAAAACTGAAAAAAAAAAAATTGAGTAGTATTTCTGAAAATTATGGAAGTAGAAGTAGAAAAGCAAAGCATAAACATGGTATAAAATTAATAAATCTCAGGGGTAGGGTGGGCTTAAGAATATATATATCTGTACATATACACATACATGTTTATATGAATTATTGTTTTTGTTCCTTATTCTAATTTTTTATACTGAGAATATATGTCTTTTGTAATTAGAAACAAGTCTAGGATAATAGAAGTGAGTTTTGGTGTTTGAATAAAGTCATTAGAAAGTATTTTGGCTTCACACCCAAAAATAGCAACTCTGTAATGTGCCCCTTCCCAAGTATTTATCAGTTGTCACAATATAGAACCTTATTTCTACTAGTAATTTTTAAATGATACATATTTTATAAGTACTTTAAAATAATCTCCATCTCATGTGATAAAAATGGCTCTATTGTGTACTTAAGGATTTGTATATCCTCCTCTGCTCTACCTCCAGCCATCCAAAATATTAAAATAATTTGGTTTTGAAGAACCAGTTGGTACCCATTAACTTCTTAAGTCACGTATTAGGCTTTGGATGATTCCCCTATTGGGTTTGTCCTGGAGTTATGAAGCTTCATTTTCTAATGCCATCTTCTTCTCTTTTGCATACCCTTCAGCCCGATCGATAGCTTTTCTTCTTTTTTTTTCCTGGTACCAGGGATCAAACCTTGCACTTGCAAGGCAGGTGCTGTGCCACTGAGCCAAATCCCCAGCCCATAACTTTTGTTTTTTATAGGCCTTCCACAGGTAGACGAGTTGTCCATTTAAAGGGTGGGAGTGTAGGGTCTTAGTTCATAAGTGATTAAGTTTGCACTATTGAATATTATTGACTTGTTTGTCTAACCACATGCAGTGTGTCAGGCACTGTTAGTGGAGCCAGGCATAGATTCTCCCCTCCCTGTGCCCCAATCTTCACAACAGCCTGTAAGGTTGGCCTTATCACTATTTCACAGATAGGAAAAGTGAGACTTGGCGGTGGCTCATTTTGTTGCTCCATGTGGCCACACAGCTTGTTATTCCTATGTGGGAATCTCTGCTCAGATCTCTCTGGCCCCAGAACATTTACACCACACAGTGCTGCCTGTGCTTTTAGATTCTCTTTAGCTGTGAGCTTAGTTTATTAAGGTGTTTCAGTTTGTCCTTTGTTTGAATGATTACTTTAAACTCTTAGCTAGACAAACTCTAATAGTTTGATAGAAAACACTGTTTACTCTGCTAGAAAATTTAGCTCACTAGTGTGTGGGGGGGTGCTATAGAGATAGCCTTAGAGATGAATGTATTTACCCTGAGTTTCAAGTAGAAAACATCCCTCTTAGCAGCGTCATTGTCCTTGCTGAGAATTTGGCCACGAAGAAGAGAAATTTTTAAGGGCATGGCAGTAGTTAAGGAGCTTGAGAAGGGACCACTTCCCAAACTAGGAAATTCTAACTAGTTGGAAGATCTAGTCCCACCTCAACTTCCTCTTCCTCCTCTTTTAGGTTTGTGGGATGAAATCTTCTTTATGGCCAGCAGTCAAATTATGGAAGATCAAAGTTTTATTCTTCATACCGGTAGAATCTAATGATCTGATTTATATAGGAAATTGGAGACATTGAGGCATGATTAAGAATCTGGTTAATTCTCACTTTGTAGTTTATCTGCAGTGATATATAT
>NW_004624792.1:3083060-3098353 GCF_000247695.1 Heterocephalus glaber | reverse complement strand
TTAGCAATATTACTCTCAAAATAATATAAAATTTATAGTATTTTATCTAAAATAAGGAGATATGTGTTAAATGTAATTGAACTTTTTTATGTCAATCTTTACACTTCCACTTTGAACATAATAAGGATTACTCAGCACAAAGTTATATAATTGGCTCTGTTGAGAATGGGCGCAATTGGGATAGATGGAAATCTAAGGGGTTTGGAAATATGATTTTCTTACATACTGTACACATGTTGGGTGATTTAAAAAAAAAAGACCAGAGCAGTTGTAGTTCCTACTGTCTAGAAACTTACAAATGAAACTAAAGCTAGCACTAATTATGTGGCAGACTCTCCAGAGCACTTTACTCATCTTATTTGCTTTAATTTTCCTAAGAGTTCCAGTAGCAAGGTGTCATCATTTTATTGCTGGGGAAATTTAGGCTTAGAAAGATTATAATTGGGCCACAGGTCGAATTGCTAGTAAGTGACAGCTGAGTTCAGAGTGGTTCACAGCCTAAATTCCTCCTCAGGGAATTGTTGCCTAAAAGGAGGCTGTGGCTTGGAGACCTATCTCAAGCTGTTTCTAATCTGCTGTTTTGCCAGTGTGGAAAGATGGCAAGTGTACAGCATGGAACAAGGTGGTGACCATGGTCCCACTTTACCTTCTATTGTCTGGCTTTAGTTTACTGTTACTGCATTTTTAAGACCAACACTCTTCATGCTACAACTGAGTGTGGCAAGTGGACTCTTCAATTCAGGGGATTTCTGCAGGATTGTGGGAGTCCAAGGCAAGAGTATACCCAGGGGACACATGTATCACATATGGGATAGCAAGTTAAACTGGAATGTGTTCAGTCTTCTGACACTGACAAATGGACCTTTGTAATGACTTACAGTGGTGAGCTCTTGAACTCAGGCTCCTGCAGAAATGTGGAGGCCTTGAGTGAGTTGCCCTGGAAGGCCTGCTTCTTTTCTTACCTCCAGTTCTTCCCTTGACCATCCTTGAGGTCAAGAATTTTTTACATTCAAGGCATGATCTGCCCTTAGGGGGCATTTAGGCAGGATGCAGTGAGCAGAAGCTGGGAGGGCAAAGCTGACTCTGTAAACCATAGGTCCTTCTGTTAGGTTCCAAGGGCAATACTGGGGTTCCCAGCACTGTGTTTTACTAGAAAAGGCTTAAAGTCAGAAATGAAATCTGTAGCTACTTGGAAAGTGGCCCATTTTCCACTCTATCAGTGGCTCTTCACCTTTCCTCTGAGCACTGTACTACTGTCAGTAACATTCAGAATGTGCAGTGGTCTTGTGAGGAATCATATCAAAATCTGCAGCCAGTGCAAGGAGGGGAGGTATATGTATGTGGCTTCTAAAAAGCATCCCCACAGGCTCTCATAAGCCATCCTACACCCCATCCCTTTGGAAAGGCCTTAAGTGCCTTTACCTGCCTGTAGAGAAATGCTAGGAAAATCACCTCTGCCATCTCATCTCTTTAAATTTGAAAGCCAGGAATTATTCCCTGAGGACCTCTTCAAAAGAAATTACTTTCCAGCTAGATTTCATGCTAGCACTTTAATTTTGTCACAGTGGTGCATGGCAGCTTGAGGACCCATCAGCCATGGAGATGCCAGTTGGGTACAGCAGCAGCAGCAGCAACCACCACCACAGAGACAAGTCAACGTACTAAAAGTGCAAAACCTCAAGTTCAACCAGAAAAGAGGTATGAGTCCAATTTTAGGTGCAAATAAGGATTTCTTTTCATTGTTGCAAACACCAGTGGATGCAAACTACCTAGGAGGATAGGTATTGGGAAAACCCAGTATATTAGGAACGGAATGTTATTTTCTTGGCTTCTTTTTAACAGGTGGTTTTAACACTCCTCTTCAACTGAGCTTTTGTTAAAGAACACATAGTTGAGTACAAACGGACTACAAATCATGAAAGAATTTGGTCCTGCAATATACATAAATCATGTGTGTACTGGAAATGTATTTATTAACCTAACATAATTATGTCTATATAATGTATGTCTCGTGCAGGATAAAGAGTAACTAGCCTACCAAGAATTCCTATAGGAAACTCTACCATTGTTTTTCATCTTTTAACACATGAATGTAATTATAAATGATGTATTATGACTTATAATTAATTAGATTTATTAAAGAAATAGAGGGCTAAGGGTGTAGCTCACTAGCATTCATAAGATCCTGGGTTTAATCTCCAGCACCAGAAATAAAATAGAGGGTATATTTTCTAACTCATCTCTTCTGTTTGCTGGTGCAGGGCAGCAGGATTAATGTTGCTGAGTGTTCTCTTTAGTAACAAGCCACAGCTGTCCTCTAGTCTTCCTCTGTAAAGGAACGACAGCAGACTTTACTAAGGGAATTTATTTAGATGAAACAGCTCACTTTAAAACCAGGCCAAGTGAAACAAGAAAAGTAGCTGTGCCCTACTTAACTTTTTGACCTTTTCTGCTAGGCTAGATGTTGGTCCAGGGAAGTTATACAGCAATGAAATAAAGTATTCTAATTTTGAGTTTGTTACTAGTCATTGTGATCATGGGATTGTTGATTGAGTGCTAAGGAAACTAAGATGTATTAAGGAGATCTTAGGGGTGGAGTCCCAGATCATCTTCCAGCTCTCTGTCCTCCATGCAATGGAGTTATTGAGGAAGATAGGAGCCCTGCACATTGCCTCTGACTGCCACTGAGCCCTCCTCTCTCCTCCCTCCTCCGCCCTCAGTACTTAGGGGTTGGAATAAGTATTGGTATAAACAGAAGAGCTGATCTGATGTAGAACCCTGAAAAGAAAAATTATTTCCTTATTATATTATTCAATAATACAAATAGCCTTCATATTCAGTTATTAAAATTAGATAGAAATCTAAAATGAGCCCCAGATTCTATTAAAGAACTTCATGTCATTTATACAAAAGAAATGGGAAACCTAGACAGGAAAAAAATTAAAAACCACTGATAATCTTACTATTTAATATTTTGTCTTTGTATCTATTAATATTCACTTAGTTTGTACTGGACTTACCAAAATGTGACAATACTGTAAATAGTTTTATAGTATCCTCTTTTTACTTAATATATCATCACAACTATAAATCTTCTTCTATATTATTTTAGTAGCTTAGGAGTATTTTGTTAAATCATAGTTTATTCAGCCCCTCATAATGGATGGGCTGTTTGTAGTTTTTCAGTATTACAGATGTTTAAGCCATGGGTGTCCTACTGGGTCATTCTGATGTCAGACCTTTTGAAGATATTGTGCTGCTTAGTGCTTAGACCAGACTGGACTAGATGGTGTACTAGATTAGGGGTTGAAAAACTTGTATTATGTAGGTTTAATTTAGGTGTAATAAACTACAGACATGTCCAACTGGTGGTTCGCAGGCCGCATTTGGCCTTAGACATCTAGTAAGGCGACCCCACAAGATCATAAACTTTTAACCTCATTATGTAGTTTTTAACCACACTTTTTTATGGCTTTAGTGGGAGGAGCTTGAATGTGGCCTGTGTGGGCAACAGCTGAATGCTGTGTAGAGAAGAGCGCAGGGGAGCATTAACTCTCCTTCTTTTGGCCACCACATAGTGCCGTGTGCACAGATAAGGCAGAGGGTGGGATGCACAAGTAGGCTTTGTAGGTTATGCCTCCCTCTCATTGTGCTTTATCTCTGCTGTTGTCATGTGAAAGTAACCATAGATAACACACGGATCCGTTAGTGAGGCTGTGTCCCAACAAACCTTTGTTTACAAAAGCAGAAAAAAAATTTAATATATACTCTGTGTGTGTGTGTGTGTGTGTGTGTGTGCGCGCGCGCACATGCACATTTGATACAGGGACTCTAGTTTGCCACACTGTTCTAGGGGTAGCATAGATCCATGGGTCAGTTACATCTTACAGATTTAATGAAGAGCTGGAGGTTTTTTTCTTAATGCTGATTATATATAGTAGAACAAAACCATTGTTTCTTTATTAATTGATGTTTGTTTCTGTTGTGTAGATTTAATAGTACAAAGGGAAAACCTCAGAGTTCGAGGGTCCCAGAGTATAAAAATGGCAAAACATTTAAACCTTTTCAAGAAAGAAGTTTTAAAATATGTTTTTCTTTACACACTTTTATGTTCAAACAAAGGGAGCTTGACCAGTCAGACCTTGGTCTCAGGTGTGTTCCGTCTGAAGGAGAGACAGAGACCCTTGACTAAAGCTTTGCACTTCACATTCTGGAATAGAGCAGAGTCAGACCGAGCTTACTAATGCTCCATTCATCATGCACAACACAGTTTTGAATTAAATGCATGAGTATTTGAGCATTTTCAAATCACATGTGTCTTTTTTCACGTCTAAGATCAACATGGGTTTGCAAAACCGTGAGCAGGGCAGAGTCATGTCCGCTTTAAAGCCACTCTTGTTTTGAGCTCAGGTGTTACAGATGAAAAACACAGTTCTCAATCCCGTTTCCACATTGATACCCTCTGTGGCTTAGGTAAGTCCTTTAGCCTGGGGTTTCTTAACCAGTAATCTGTTAACTGGCAGCAATCCATGGGAAAATGCACTTAATATATTGTGAGTCACAGATTTTGAGGGTGAAAAATAGGATCCCAAGAGAAGACTGGTGATTTAAGTATAAAGATTAAGAGAATATTACAGCTTCACAAAATGACATATCTGGAAGTTTTAGGTAGCAAGAAAAGAAAACTCAACACAACTGTGAATTTAGTGATAGGACCTCTGTGTGGAAAAGTTCAATAACAATGACATTTTTGGCATAGTTACTCAGTTCAGTAAAAAGAGGATCAGATTTTCTTTTTCTGAGACAGGTTCTCAATAAGGGGTGGCAGTGTCTGGAGATATTTTTGGTTGTCACAGCTGGAGCGGGATGTGGGCTGTTGCTCTCTGGTAGATAGAGGCCAGAGATGTGACTGAACATCCTACATTGCACAGGACAGTCCTCTGCCATAAAGCATTACCCAGCCCACAAAGTTAGTGCCAAGGCTGAGAAACCCTAGTCTAAGACAAAGATGTGAAAAGTGATTTTAGTTCATCTTTATCTAAATTAGAAGATTCCTGACTTCATTGTAATATTTCTCCCTATCCATGAATTGGCTCTATGCTGAAAGTTTGAACTGAGAATTCAGATTTCTACTTCATTCAACTACAGTGTGTTTGATCAAAAAATGATTTCTACCTTTAGATTTGATACTCTGCTGCCTAACATTATTGCCAAATGATGTTAACAGTTGTTTTAAATTGCTGATAAAAATGTCATACTATCATTCATTTTAGTACACGTTATGAAAAGACTTCCAGAAGAGCCATCTCAGCAGTCCTTTGGTTTTCTGCCATCACATGGCTCTGCTTTCACGGGGACATGCAGGGTCCCTGGTTTTCCATGGCCCACTCAGACTCTGACCTTCTGGTTCCAAGTCTCTGGTAGCTCCCAGTGCAGATGGAGGCAGTTGGTTCTGTCCTGGGCTTCACCTTGCTTCTGGCGGCATGTGCAAGTAGAGAGAACTAGCCTGGCTCCCTTCAGACTGCAGGCTCCAGAGCTGTGTGGAATTTGCAAGTTTACATTTGTGTTCAGCACTTCTGGGTTTTTTTTTCTTATTTCACAGAAGCTACTTGATTTAAAACATTTGGTATAGAGTTTTGCTTTCTTTTTGCTTCTCCCTTCTCATGCAATGCTTGATTTTTTTAGCCTAGGATGCATTTGAGTGTTTAGCATCATTTCCTGAAGGAATTATCTAAGCAGTAGACTTACGGGAAAGATAGAGAGGTGAATGCTGAATGAGAAATGTAGTTTATCACAGCAGGAGATACTGAGGAAGGAGTAAGGGCAAGCCCTGGAGAAGGAAGCATAGTAGCAACAAAAAATGTAAGTCAGGAATAATTAGTAATTAAACAGAAAGAAACAGTTGAAAAGAGTAAGATAAGAGATGGGCTCATGCTATATTTTAGAGGTTTAAAATTATAGGGGAATCCTCTGTATGATAGAACTTCTTGTGTACTGGATCATGCTAAGTGACTAAGCACTTTATCCACTGAATTCTCAAAATAACCTTTTGAAATAGGTGGTGGACTTTAGCATATGAGTGAACTTGGAGTTTGCTTATTTATTAGGCACTAACGTGTATAGGTTCTTCAGCCTCAGAACAATTTTAGATTTCTGTCTTGACTCCCAGTCTCCAAAGAATTTGATCTGTTCAGGGCTGGCAGGTTAATCAGGAAATAGTATGAGCCCAGTGAAGACCAATGTCCTGGGTGGAGCTAAAAGATAGTGTTGAGGTGTGAACTGGGACAATGGAGAAATGGAAGCCTCCCGTGTTCCCAAATGGTAGCTGTGGGATAACAGCAAAAAAGGTGTCTGGATTTTACTTTTGCATACAGGTTAGATGAGAGCTTGTTAGGCTAAACTCTGTGTCTCTCCTAGTGGGAAGTGAGAGTGTGACAGGTCAGCTGTTGCCATTTGTTTTTCATATAGGAAACCAAAAACTGGAATACTAATGCTAAACATGGGAGGCCCCGAAACTCTTGGAGATGTTCACGACTTCCTTCTCAGGCTCTTCTTGGACCGAGATCTCATGACACTTCCTGTTCAAAAGTAAGAACATATAAATGCCTGCGCTTTTTAAAATAATGTATGCAGTGCCTGTGGCCTTACAGGTAGCTGAACTATATAGTTTGAAAAAATGAAATAGTTTTAATGTATGTGTGGTAGTGGTTTCAGTAGCAGCATTATTTTCTTTAGACAATCAGAAAGATACAACATGGGAAGAATTCTAGAGCAGAGCAGGTTACTGAGCATTTCCCTTGAGCCCTTTCCTCCCCAGAGCCCCAGCAGTTGCAGTTGTCTTGACACAGCTGAAGTGCCTTTAAAGATTTTTAAAGATATATTTATACTTGGCGCTTAATGGCTGATTAACACTCAAGGAAGCAATGATAGTTATTCATTTGGACTTTAATATGGATCGTTGCCATTTTTTTCTTTTCATTCATCCCTCCCCACTTCTCCCCTTTATTTCAAAAAGGTTTTGCAGTTAATACATGCATATGATTAAAAGCGCAAATAGTATAAAATACAGTAAAAAGCAAGTATTCTTTTTACCATAAACTGTAGACCCCCATTCACCCACCTGGAAGTAAGCACTGTTACATGTAGAAATATTTCATGTACATCCAAGCATATATGTGCACATGTGTCCTTCCCCTACTTTGATACACAAATATGAATGTACATCACTTGTCATTTTGCTATTTTTAAACTTAACACTGTATCTTATTTCATACTAGATTATATAGATCTGGCTCAGTCTTTCACAACTGTTTAGAGTTGTATAGTTTTACCTTAATTTATTTAACCTGTGCTTCACTGATGGATAGTTAAGTTGTTTACAGTGTTGCGGCCAACAGTTTTTTGCATACATCATTGCTCATATATGCAAGTATAAGATTAATATACATTTTACTATTTTATAAGCAGAGTACTTTCTATGTTGTTCTCTTCTTCCCTCTCCTGTTTTGCTTTTTTGAGACAGAGTCTCTCTTTGTAACCAGGCTAACCTTAAACTCATGATCTTCTTGCCTGAGCCTTGTTCCTGTGTCTTATATCCAAATTCTTGTTAGGTCCAGGATCAAAACATAAGAGAGTATCTAGCATGCATCCAGGGTTCTCTCCATGGGTGTTGAGTGTCCTGATTCTTCAGGGGATGCTGCTAGAACAACTTATGAAGTATAGGGACAGATAGTTCTTATAGAGTGTCTAGCTTTAGCTCTCTATGCCCAAAGAATTGGCTCTTGTCAATACCTTTAAGCTTCTATTTTTAAAGGCTTGATCCTGTTAGGTTTTTCTTAAATTTTTGCTTACCCTTTTTATTGAGTAGAAAATATTTCTCAGGTTGCTAAGGTGGAATAAAATCCACTTACCTACATGTTAAATGATTTAGTAAGCTGGCACCATTCATTGCCAAACGCCGAACCCCCAAGATTCAAGAGCAGTATCGCAGGATTGGAGGTGGATCTCCAATCAAGATGTGGACTTCTAAGCAAGGAGAAGGCATGGTGAAGCTGCTGGATGAGTTGTCCCCTGATACAGGTATGATCTGTCTTCATTAACGTAGTGCTCAGTTTGTTCATTCAGATGAAATTCAAAACAGTATTGGATGCCAGATGCTGTTGTTTGTACCAGCTCTTGATTTGTGAGTTTCTACATAGTACCTGGTCACTTACCTGATTTCTTGAGGTGCTATCTTGTTACTATAGAGCCTTTGCCATTATTTCCTATGTTACAAGTAAAACAGCTGAAATTTGGAACACTACTTTCAAAAGGAAGTTCAAGGCATTGAGTTGAACTAGATTTTTTTTTTTTTGGTTCCGGGGATTAAACTTGGGACCTCATGCTTACGAGGCAGGCGGTGGCACCACTGAGCTAAATCCCTGGCAAGTTGAACTAGATTTTAAGGCAGAAGTGATATAAATGAATAGAAGATTTATATATCATTGTACTTGAAAGAAATCTTTGGGAAATGGATTGAGACTGCAGCTAGGGCCTTTTCTTTCTGGTTGGATAGCTAATTAGATCGACATTTAGAGCTGAATTAGCTAACTGTCACTGAAACCAGAGACACTAAGCAACTTTCAGTGACTGCTTTCAGCTCTCAGCAATACCATCTTTGGCAGATGTTGAAGTGCTGCATTAGACGTGACACAAAAAGAGGATTGTGTATATGATAACAGCTCTCTTCATGGCAGAATGAAACACTAAATGCACAAATGAATTGCAAGTGTCATATTTAATTGTACTCAAGACACACTTGATTATAGGACACTACTATTTTGCATAATATTAAGACACATAAAACACTGCTATTTAATTTTAAGACTATTTTAGATGTAAATGAATATGAGAAATGTTAAAATTGAAAAATATGCATGTTAAGAGACATGAAATATATTCGCTGCCATTTTAGGGCCTTAGGTCCCAGGACAGGTATGTGACACTGTGGAAACTGTCAAAAAGCCTTATTAGGCAGGACCAAAAGGAACATTTCTCTTCTTTGAGACAACATCATTTAGCATCCACTAGAATTGCTCTCAGAATTCAGCATTTCATGTTGCACAAAGCGACTAAGGTTGCTGGTCCCTCAGCAGATCATCTCACTTGGAAAATTGTTCAGTTTCGCCTTTGAATATTAGGTTTGTATCCTTTCTTCCCCTGGGGCTCAAGGGCATTTCTTGTATGGTTCAGCCACACATGCCACAGTGCATCTTTTAAAATGTTGGCAGAGGGAAACTTGGCTGCCTTGTGCTTACCCTTACTTGGTAGGGAACAAACCCTGTTATTAACAGCTTATTGTGATAAACGATTTAGTATGAATCAGACTTACAATTTATTTATTGGAAAGAAGAGGCAGAAAAGTGCCATTTTTTTTTCCTGTTTACATGTTATCATAAAGAGCCTTAACAGAGATGTCAGACTTGAGAAAGGAAAATAGATGATAGGCATCCTTCCACCTCCTCCTCTCCCTTTGTTCTCTGTGATGAGGCTGTTGGATTGTCCAGAGCAGTCAGGCCAGCTGTGGCCACAGCCTCCCAGGTTGGCTGGACAGGGTCCCACCACGTGACCGGGGATTAGCCCAATGTGCCCCTTGCTGTTGGACATCTGATCATTTTAATGATCTTGATAGTGCACAGACAGAAAATTACAAGTATGTGGATTCTGGGATGAAATGCACTCTATTTCGGTAGGTATCAAAAAACAGTAATATTTACTTCATCCTTACATAGTCAAAATTGTGAAAGTGATTTTTAAAAAGTCAGTTTGCTCTCCTCTACAAACTTATTTTAAATGGTCCATTACTGTTCATTATGATTTTGGAGATAAGTTTCAGGTGTTCATGGTGCACGAGTCTGCTTGGTGGCTTGCCTGTCCAGTCACTAAAGCACTCCTAATGTTGCAGCAAATTGTCTTTTTCCTTTGCTCACGCCATTCCTTTGCGCATGTACTCACCCATTCTTCCATCCACAAAGTCTCACATCCATCCATCCTTCATCGATCCCACCAACCACCAGATCAGCATCAGTTCTCACCACCTGTCAGGTGTAGTGCTAGGGACAGAGTAGTGAGTTAGCCACACCTCACCACCATGGAGGAACTAGCCCAGCAGTTTTCACTAAGGTAAGAAATCACCCCTTTGGGGGCTACTTTTGTTTTCTCTGAGTCTTGGAAGCTTTTCCAGGGTACTAATCCAGAGTGGCTATTGATATTGGTGACCCTTTGGCAAATCATCTTCTGTGGCCCATACTTGTTCTCCTTGGAGGCATGCCAGTTAAATTTTGGCTTTCTCTTGCATGGTAGTTGACCACTCCTAATCCTTTTGTCAGGCCTGCTTTGAAGATCTGGTAATAGTATTGAATATGGCCCAACACCACCTATTCATTTATTCCATAGCAGCACTGCTATTTAGAGTTGAAAACCATGGTTTCTTTTTACAAGAAATTTCCAGTTCAGTGGGACTTTGCTGCTTTAGGTAGTCTGCTAAGACAGAAAAAAATCTTTTGGAGTCTTATTGGAGAGATGGTACATAAAACATGTGAGGGCTGATGAGCACACAGGATGCAAGTGTGTAAAAAATGACATAGTCGGGCTGGGGATTTAGCTCAGTGGTTCTGCCGCCTATTTTGCAAGCCCAAGGTCCCGAGTTTGATCCCTAGTACCAAAAATGAAATAGTCTCAAAGTAGGGGGACTTCTGCGAAGATCACTAAATGAGGCCCTACAGTTTCCCCAGACTTCCCAGAAAGTTGCTTCTTGTCCCGCTACTCACACTTTGCTGGGTGATAAAGCCCCAATGCTTTTGAGAGGGACCAGGAATCAATTCCCTTGCTACCTCACCCTCTTCATGTTTTCTCTCTCCATTTCTTTCTCATCCCTCCTCTTCTATGGTCTGAGTGTGTCATGTCAAAAGTTCATGTATTAGAAACTTAATCCTCAAATTCATGTTAATGGTGTTTGAAGTCAGGCCTTTGGGGGGTGCTTAGAGTTAACTGAGGTCATGAGGATGAAGCCCCCTTGATGGCTGTAGAGCCTTTGTATGAAGAAGAGAGACTTGAACTATTACACATGCTCTTTCTCAGGATGTCGCGCCCCTCACCATGTCACAACACACCAGTGGGCCCTTACCTGATGCCGTGCTCTTTGACTTCTCAGTCTCTAGAACTGTGAGCCAAATGAATCTCTATTCTGTATAATTACCCAGTCTGTGGTATTCAGTTATAGCAACAGAAACTGGACGAAGACATTCTTATTACTCTTTATTTCCTACACTATTACAAAGTTTATGTTTGAATTGTGTCTATTTAGTTATTTCTGATAGGAAACGTCAAGAAAATGTGATGAATGCAAACAGATAAAAATGTTTTGTGCTGTCGTTTTAGGGACATAGTTGCTGCTCGGTCGTTAGAATGGAAATATTGAGACTTGCCTTGGCTTTGTGTAGAATTGAGCAATTAATGAATGCGTTGAGGTATAGCAAGGGATATGGCTTGGGCATGCTTTCATGTAGTTGCAATGTGTTACAGTGACGTAACAAAGAGAAAAGGAAATAGGTGAGAAGTGTAATCTTTTGATAAAAAGTCGAAGTCTAAAATATGTTTTTAAAATTATGGTTTAATTCTTTGGACCGTGACTGCTTTTAATGAAGCTAGGAAGCATAATGGGTAGGAGCTGGGGACCTGGTTAGGCTAGTGCTGGCTTCCCTCTTGGTTATATGACTTCAAGCCAGTTACTTTTCTAAGCCTCATCTCCAAAAGGGAGAATAGGATGCACTCCTAGGATCCTTGTGAAAATTAAATAAGATAATCCTGAACGCATTAGCATGGTGCTTGGTAGATGGTAAAAATTGAGCTTTATCATTGGCATGGAGTTCATGATCTGATGCAGATTTAAAAGCATCATGCTCCATATTTAAACCTTTCTTTCAAAGAATCATGTCACACATTGAAACTATTGTGCATGCTTAATAAATGAAGTTTTACTGCTTAAAAATCCCATTTTTCTGTCTTTTCATTCTTCTCTTGAAAAAGTCCTGTAGGCAGCAGCTCAGAGAGCAGACTGGGCAAGGCCAGTGAGTCATGTGTTTAGGCATTATTCTGGCCAGATGTTAGTCAGAGAGGCACCTTCTCCTCCATGTGTTTTGCCTGGGACAGCCAGCTACAGCATGGTAAGGAAACTTACCATGACTGGGAAAGTCCTTTGTGGATACCATTTGTTGGTTCCTCAGCATTGACCTAGTCAGGAGCCTGTTGATACTTTTTCTAAAATATGTGGTCATGGGCCATTAGAAAGCATTATCCGTTCTTCCCAGAATATTTCACTCTTGCTCCCTTCAAAATATGGTCACCCACCTTGGCTTTATCTGGGAGAGCAGTCTCTCCTCTTTGAGTCTGCACTATTTGAGGAATTTCCAGACCTAGGCATTTAGACTGCAACTTTCAAATACTGGACAGGTGAAAAGACATAGTGAAAAACTGGTTGACCTGCAGCATTGGGGAGCTCACTCAGTCAGGTGATAATTATAATGTCTCCAAGTAGATTAGAAAGCAGTTTCCACTGCCTTGCTAAACCGTAGCTTGGATTGCCTGGAATTGCCTAAAATTGGACTTCATGATATTGTGAGAATGAGTAGTTTTCCCATGAAGCACATAATCATTGAATGGCCATTTATTTGGAGTTTGCTTATAGGGCCATATCCTCTGTTGTGTTTAACTCCATTCACCTATTTTATGCAAGAGAGCATAAACATAGAAGGGCCTTGAAAGGCCCTCTTATAATCCTCCTTCTTTTTGCAGACTGCAGCGAGGGAATACTGAATCACATCATGCTTTCCACACACGTCCGTGCTTCTCTCACCTATTGACATTATGCTTCTGTCCTTAGTAACACGTTCCATTATTTCACAGTTCATGGGTCAAGTTATGGAGGATATTGTCCATGTATATATCCATATAGATATGTACATATCCATATATATAAATTATATATATGTATATATGATAGACTGTCTTTTCTTTCACTTTAACGTACATGTTTCTTGTGGCAATTTTGTGTTGCATTCTTCATTGCGGTCCCTACAAATGTTTTGTATAATAACATCATCTTGATTTTATGATTACTTGGTATTTGTGTAGAGTATCTCAATATCATCTGAGTATAAGTTTTACATGATCTTATAAAAGGCAAGGAAACAAGACCAGGTAACTTTAGGATACTTTCAGTTTTATGATTTTATATATGCCTGAGCAATTATGTGATGTGGATGTCTTTGAAATGCCCCAAGATAAAAACAATAGAAAAGGGAGTTGGTAAACCAAGAAAGAAAGAGCACAAAACTATGCAGCAGACTTGAGCTAGTTTGGGCCAAGAACAATTACTTTACATTCCACTTGATGCCTCTAACTTGAGCATTGTTTTATGTATGTTACCTGTGTACTTTGAGTCCCAGAGCTTTTGCATTTGTTTAATAAACTAGATGACCTGGAGTCAAAGGGAATTGGATGATGGGAACAGGTGAGAGTGTGGAAGGACCATCCTTAGGCTGGGGACCCAGGCTGCAGTTGCAGCTGGACCTCCTGCCAGTTGTGGCTTTGGGCAAGTCAGTTAACCTTCAGCATTTCTATTTCCTTTTCTTAAAAAGTAGCACTTACAGGAGTAATGTGCAAGAAGAGGTACACTTTAAGAATTAGTGCTAGTTTTCCCTTCTCTTCTCTTGAGTCTCATTTATTCCAGCCAAGAACAGAGAATTAAGAACAAAAGATTGGATTTAAATAACCATTGTTCTAATTAAAGATGTGTGATGGGGGTGATGATCCCAGGAAATAGTAAAAATTCACAGACCAACTGGAGAATGGATAAAATCCAAGGAATATGCTAAACTTGCCCACGTTATCAGCATCATAGGAAATGAGGTTAACTGTTCTTTCTTTTGGGCATTGCATTATGTTTGGCGATACCAAGGAATCTATATAAAGATGAATACTTTCTCCTTTCCACTTGTGCTTTCTAATAGCTCCTCACAAATACTATATTGGATTCCGATATGTCCATCCTTTAACAGAAGAAGCAATTGAGGAGATGGAGAGAGATGGACTGCAGAGGGCTATCGCTTTCACACAATATCCCCAGTACAGCTGCTCTACCACAGGTAAGGGTGTCTCTGACAGCGGGAAGGTGGATACAGCCCTGGCAAAGTTAACTAGGCAGTCTGAGTGGTGAAGGAAGGATTACATCACTTGTGGTCTGAATGGCAAATCTTACCTGTCTTCTTTAAACGTTCGGTCAATCCACTTGAAAGCTCATGGTTCTTCTTTTCCTTGAATTATTGGCCAGTCTGCTGAGAATTACAAATGGTGAGTAGAAGGTGGATTCAGTGCTTTCATGCAGCTGTATAATGGATCGGTAGTGAACCTTAAACCACTTTCTAGTTTGTATCAAACTTTTATTTTTTTTAATTTTTAAAATTTTTTTATTAATGTATAACTTTATTATTGTTCACTAAACACATACATATACAAAAATTAAAATTATTCAAAGAAAAACAATGCAAGGGAAAAAAACTATAATAATCAAATATAATAGAACTCAACCAAAGCAAAACTGGAAAGTACTTAAACATTTTTCCATATAATTTAAAAGAAAAATCTCAAGCATTAACAAGACAGAAGATGTGATTTGTTTTAAAAAGAATTTTAAAACTAATATTGAACAAATAGTGGTCTGGAGAAAAAATTCTAGTTAACTAGTAGACTCCACATAGGCCAATTTTTTTAAAATTTAAATTTCAATACAGTCATGTGACACGTGATGAAAATATAATCTGAGAAACATGTTATTAGGCAATTTCATCCATATGTATCGCAAAGTACCACACAGAGTGCCAACTTCTAAGTGCAAACTGAGAAGGTATACGTCAGTCATCTGTGATGGCCCCTTGATATTATTCAAATATGCAGTTAAACACAGATACATGAGGCTACCATTGGCATAGCACCACACTGTTTTATAGTAAACTCTTTTATATAAGTAGGATTATGCTCTAAAGGATGAAAAGCACAGCCGGTTATGATAAGTACCTAAAACAGTAACAGTCATTTATCACACTGTCGAGTGCTGTGTACTATACATAGTTGTATGTGCTTCTTCTGGAAACATACCCTTCTCTCCTTTGATCTCAGAGACTCTTCCTTCCCAACCCACTGATGAGCTCCAGCCTAGTCTCTATCTACATCTCTTGCTATAGTTTTAAACACAATCT
>NW_004624792.1:3064840-3081320 GCF_000247695.1 Heterocephalus glaber | reverse complement strand
GTTCCTGATTTTAGCATGAAAGTTTTCAGTTTTTGACCATTTAGTATGATGTTGGCTGTTGGTTTTTCATAGATAGCCTTAATCAAGTTAAGATAGACCTTCTATTCCAATTTTCTGTAGGGTATTTATCATGAATGGGTGTGGGATTTTGTCGAATGCCTTTTCTGCATCTATTGAGATGATCATAGTGTTTTTGTCCTTGACTCTGTTGATATAGTGTATTACATTTATTGACTTCAAACTTTATTTTTATGGTTATCCCGATATTAACGTTGCAAAGGTGATAGCTCCTTCCATTTTGAAAGCAGTGTTGCCCATATAATTTGGGCAATACTGGGGGGTTTTTGTTGTTTGTCTACTTGGTTTGGTTTTTGTACTTCATTTAGTTGTTTGCTAGTTAAACTAAAACTAGTTCGGGGTTCTCTTTGCAAACTTCTCTCAGTGTTCTTGATTTGAGAAAATGTTACTGCTTGCTGTTCCGCATATATTTAGCTGAACCCAGAGAATAACCTTTATTTGGCAATGTCTGTATTGTTAACTGTAGGAAACACTTCCACTGTTAGCTGCAAATATATTTGTTTGCATTCAGTTTCAAGGATTGATCTCAGCACATCTTTACTCTCAAATTGTTTTTAGATAGCAGTGTTATTATTTCTACAACTATAAGGAAAGAAAAAAGGCTACTGGAAGAAACATTAAGAGCTTGTTGTATGCCTTAAGTATTTGTCCAGAGCTCTTGTTAAAATGTCTGAATTCTCAAATACCCTCAAGAGTTTGAATTGTGGTTTCTTTTGGAAATATACTTCTGTAACTTCAAAATACCTGGTAGCATATCACTGGAGAATAAGCTAGATTTTAGAATTTTTAAGCTCTACTTTTGTCTTGCTTTAAAAAATATACCTCAGTTAAGAAGTTTATTTATCTCACAAAGGATTGGTTGTGGATTTCATTTTATATCTGGCTCTTACAATGTGTTCAGAACTTCAGGGCATGCTCAGTTTTTCTCTAGTGCCTGGTGCCAAACCAATGGCACACATGCTGTTGGCATGTGTTGGCACACGAGCCAAGTCACCCCAGCATCGCCTCAGCAGCCGAGCATCAGGTATTCAGGTTTACTTGCAGCGTTGGCACTTTGTGATAAATAAGTGGGTTTGGGGTTGCAGTTTGGGTGCTTGGTCTCTAAAAGGTTCATCATCAGTGCTTTAATGCATCCTGTGTGAAAGGACAGGTGTATCTTTACTTCTGAGGTACAGAAGCCTTTGGGAGGGCCAGGGATTTAGCTGTCCCTGGATTTTACCTGCCTCAAAAGCCCAAGGTCCCGAGTTCCATCCCTGGTACAAAAAAAAAAAGCCTTTGGGAAACACATTTATTCCTTTAGGGCACTAGAGTGTCATTTATCTATTGTGTCTTTTAGTTAGACACAAACTGTTGTGGCAGAGCCACTGTACTATGTGTCTATCAAGCACTTTTCTCATTTATATTTTCTCCTTCTTAATTACTCTTTTGGTTAGCTTATTGGATGTTTCCAAATGACCTGAAAGAGCTAAGTAGTTTTCAAAAATCTTTTCTGTATATCTGAAAATGCCTTTCACCTGTAGAATGCAATTTGCAATGTGAATATGGTGGTGACTACTTTGATTTCTAGAGAGATTGTTTTTGATTCTTGAATAGGTTGGATTCTCTTGACTCACTTTATTCCACTCACCAAAATTGATTCCATTCACCATTTTTGCAAATTGAGTCTTAGCCTTAAGCATACATTTGAGTTAAAGTACGGCTCGGTTGTGACTACCCTTTTAAATTAGAAACCTGACTAATAGTTCTTGTGGTCTGAGAACCCAGTGCATTGGTGATGAGAGGCATGCAGATATGCTGGAGCTTGCCCTGTGTTAAGACTGAAGCAGACAACCCTATTAGGGTTGGTTTCTTACGGTTAGGTTTGGTCCTCAGTGCCACCTCTCCCGGGCCAGGAAAAAGCTGCTTTGTGTTGGCACCATCTGCCTTCCTTTAGGCTTCCAGTATTCACGATTCCCATCTCTCACTTAGCAATGCAAGTGTGGTTAGCTTACTGTAAGGATTTTGTGTCCATTTAACTTATTCTAGGGAATGATGATAGTTTTGTAGAAAAAGATAAAATAGAGCGTGCTCGTGAGAACTTCAGTAGGCTGCTTGCCTTCTCATGATGCTGTTTAAAGGTTGGTTATAAAGCTTTTATTATAACATGGAAGATACCTCGTAGTATTGGCCCAAAACCAAAGGCCAATGTGGACAGTGTTGGGTGTATACTAACATCACAACTTTGTAAAACAAAGCAGCTATAAAGATAAATAACTGAAAATGCCTGTGCTAGAATAATGTGTTGTCATGCTAGGATAGTGGCTGATTTCTTTTTTCCTTTCTTCTTCACCCTCTGCACTTTCTGTACTGGTGCTGATTATCTTCATAATAGGAAGAAATTTTACTATGATTTCAGTTATAAGATGTGATCCCTGCAAATAACAACTGCTTATGTTTCATATATCTATGACCATCATGTTTCTCACTAGAAATAGCCCCAATAATCACTGAAAGTCTGTGGAAATTGATTGCTTTTTAGTGATCTTCATTTGCAGGGTTGTTAAATCCATATGCATTTTAAAGTATTGAAAAGATTGTAATTAGACTGGGATTCCATATAGAAGCAGTTGCCTACTTTGGACTTATAATTACTGCTTTTACAAGTCTGTGTTTTATTTGTTATAATCAAAATGTATCAATTACTTGGCCCCTGTATATTTCAGGCAGCAGCTTAAATGCCATTTATAGATACTATAATGAGACGGGAACGAAGCCTGCGATGAAGTGGAGCACTATTGACAGGTGGCCCACACATCCCCTCCTCGTCCAGGTGAGCCATCGACTGCCAGGTGCCCCGCCACCCAGCGTTGGGATGGCTCAGTCCTTGTCCCTGAGTACTTTGTGGTGTCCTCCTGAGCCCTGCTGTTCTCTCACTTCCGGTATGCGCTAGGAATTTTTAAAACATATTACATTTTCCACTTTTTGTAAAAAGAGAAAATTAAAGATTAAAACAGTTACACTTTTTTTTCTTTCCTCAGATTACTGCTATTAGTGCTCAATCATAACTGAATTAGATTTTGAGCTTTGTGTTTCCCAGTGCCCAGAAGAACATTAAAGATTATTGAAAATAATGTTTCGGCTAATTTACATTCATACTTTTAACGACTGGCAAATAAATTAAACCCTTTATTTTCTAAACCCTTTAAAATGTCAAAAGAGTTTATTAAAACTTAATATATATACATGTTGTGAGACATGAAATAAAATTTAACATTTCAATGGAGAAAGTTTCATATTTATTCTGTACAACTTATAATATTAATAGGTGCTCAACTTTAGAAGCATCAATTAAAACTACAGTTCTAAAACCAATATCATCAAATTGGTATATTTTATTCTTTTCTGGCTTTCAAATATGAGAGGGTAAAATGTTTCCTAGATCATACAAATAGTTTTTTTCCGTCATAGAAGTTTCTGATTTTGAGTTATTTTAGGTGGGATAAATGGGAAGTAATTTAGATTTCATCCAGTTTATTTTTCATTCCTTGACTATTCTCTGACCTCTCGCAAAATAACCCTGCAAACATTTTTAAAAGCCTGATGGCACTTAAAATCTGTAACCACTAGATGGTGCTAGACATCATTAAAATCAGGCCCGCTCTTCTGGAACAGGGTCCCGCAGGCACGTGAAGGGTTAAACCCTGGGTTGAGCTCCTTTAAGTCAAAGGTGACAAGAAGGAGCTCCCCTAGGGCTGAGTGTCCCTGTGGGGTCTGTATCCCCACCCTTTGCCCTCCTGCTGGGTCCAGCAGCTCTGCCCCAGAGGCCTGCGTGCCCCACTGGGGCTCCCGGAGCCGTGGTGGGGAAGGAGGCACAGTTTCAGGTCAGCGCCGACATGTGGTGCGGGGAGCCGGGGATCTGCACAGCATCTGCCTGCCTAGATCGAGGGAGTAATTAGATTTGCATTAAAATTCATCCCTTTGAAAACGGGGGAAGCAGAAAGATGGAAAGGTCTCTTAAACGAGGAAGTCTCTGTTCATAAAATGAAAGGGAATTTTAGAGGCATTTATCTGCCCTCCTGGATGGCGTGATTGAAGGCTCTGAGAGCTCCGGTGCCCCTTTCGTTCCACAGAGGGGCTGCGCGCAGGAAATCCCGCAGATGGGCTTTAGGTGATTTAAGTAGCACTTCGACTCTCCCAGGGCACCTTCGTTTTGAAGATGGCTTAGGGACTGTTGCAAGCTCTAAAGAATTGTGCTCTTATGTACAATTTTGCAAGGTGAGAAAAGGAAAACCAAACAAAACCAAAAAGACTCAATTCTGGGTAAGATAGAAAATTTTTTGAAGGCGAAGAAACAAAACCAAAGCCCTGAATTAAGCTAAAACTAAAAATATGGTTAAAATAAAAATATTTCTTTTAATCCACATTTCTATTTGAAAATAGTCATTGTATTACTGTTGTCTCTAATATTGCTATTCATCTAGTTGTTGGGATGATTGGAGTAAATTTGTCCCAGGCTCCTACATAAACCTTGCAGTGGCCTCCTATTGTCCAAAAATAATCCTTTCCGAACACCTTTAGTTTCTAAACACTGCAAAGACCACCAGAAAATATACTTTTTGCTTGTATCAAATACTATCACATTTAATCTTAGATAAATTTTAAATTCTGAAAATGGAGCTTAACTCTAGGCACCATTTTGTGCATTAGTGCCCTAATTTACTAAATTTTGAGAGTTCCAGAATGATTGATATCTCAATATTTATTAGAAACTAATTTACGCATACTGTAGTAAGCATTAACTGACCATTGGTATATCAAAATACCAACAAGTACAAATTTATATGGTTCTGGTAAATTGCTTTTATAATTTCTTCAAAATCTTTTTATTTAGAAATAATTTCAGACATGGAGAAAGTTATGAGATTAAGAATAGTATAAGGAGCTCTCATATATTCTTTACCTGTGTTCACATGTTAGTAACATTTAATCCCACTTGCTTTATTGTTTGCATGTTAAGTGTGTATATATATATATTTTTCTGAACCATTTGAGACTAAGTTGTGTTATATCTTGTCATTCTCTGCACTTGAATGTTTGAAGATGTATTTCTTAAGATTAGGGCTATTGTCTTAAAATAAGTACAACATTCAACATCAGTAAATTTAACATTGATACTCAACTTTTATCTACTTTCCATTCATGTTCCAGTTCTGTCAGTTGGCCCATTACTTTCCTTTGTAGCAAGTTAAATGACAAAGAATGATGAAAGTGTGAGATGAAGGAAAGGCTCTTCAGCTCTGGCATTGCAGCACCTATTGGCATGATGGGAAGGGCCAAGGAGAGGAGGGAGTGAACTGGTCTGGGGGAACAGAGGTTTGGCCACACGGGACCTGTGTTGTAGCCCGGGTGCACAGGTGTGGGTGGATGACCTCATGTCCAGCGTATCTTTCCCCCTCTGTGCATTTAACGGGGCTGTACAGCCTGTCATCTGTCATCAGGTAGGCTGTGAGGAAGATTGCCTCTGTGAGGATCCTAGACTCAGGAAGATGTCATAAAAAATGAGTATTTTCTTATTTCTCTCCTATTTCTGGCTAATGTATTTTAATGTGATGTGCCTGAAAGCCGAAGTAAGGGAGATTTAGAAAGACCCTGTAAGCTGTTTTCCTGCTAACAGAGCAAATGAGAGGTCTTAAAACAACTTCTCCTTCCCATCTGTGTTTCCTTTCCATCTGGAAGTGTGCCCTGTTCTTCCCGAGGGGAAGCAGATCCACAGCATTCATTTGCAGTGAGCCATTAGCAAGCTTTAGAAGTTTCCCATCAAATTCCCTTGGCCCCTGAAACCGTTATGATCCATTTTGATGATGAACCAAAGCAAAGAGAGTGTACTGTTTGTAATTTTTAAAAAGTGTTCTGGTGTTTGAGGATTGCTCCAGGATTTTTGGTATAGCTGTCATTTATGAAATACTTTTTTCCTTTCCATTTCTTTCTTCCTACTTGCCCCTCTCTTCCTTTCTTGGGATTCCTGCAGTGCTTTGCAGACCACATTCTCAAAGAACTGGACCATTTTCCACTTGAGACGAGAAACGAGGTGGTCATTCTGTTTTCTGCTCACTCACTGCCTATGTCTGTAAGTAAGAACATCTTGTTGGGTGACCTAATGGTAGAGGATTATGTTGTTTCATTTTCTAAATGTGTAAAATGGTCCCAGATCCATTATGCCCAAAGCCCAGTGCAAGAATGAATTACAAAACCGCAGATTTAACTTGGTGCTAACTTAATTAGACTCACTTCTTGAAACCTCTAATAATCCAAATTAAAATATTGTAAACAGATCTCTACTTAACCCTCTTTAAAATGATAACTGGAAGATTCAGTATAGTCAAATAGAAAACTTTCCAGTACGTGGGACAGTTAAAAGATGACTGCTGTGCTTGCCCTGGCAAAGGAGCTTAGCCTTAGTGCGTGGAACTGTTCAGCCGGCCTTGGTTCACAGCAGCACTGCCGATCTCATTCTTCTGTCCCCAAGACTTAATAGTAGCCATTTGAATTTAGAAGCAGTTATAGTTTCTGACTTACTAAGATTAGGGACCACAGTTTGGCCAATGAACCTGTAGTCAAGTTGTGATCTGGTTTTTCTTTACTTAGTCATGTTGCACCAGGTCATTAATATACACAAACATTGCCATGGCTGTTGCGTTTTGGAAAGAAGAACAGTCTAACTAGACGCTGAGGATAGAGCTCAGTGGTAAAGTACTTGCATAACACATGTGAGGAACGGGTTCAATTTCCAACATGCCAAAAATGATCAAATTAGTGTGCTGTATGATACATACATAGAGTCGTAGAAAAAGTAACCAGTTTCATCAGCTCAGAACTATCATTGTGTCCTAAAAAACATTGCTTTCCAATCCAGAGAGGTGGAGAATTACACTGTCATAGGTGCAATTAAGGTTTGAAGTCCATAGCCATGGGACCCACCTCACTGTTGGGGTACCTTGCTTGCTGTGTCGTACTGCCAGCTGATGGTCACCAGAGTCAAGACCAGTGCAGTTTCCCCTTTCTTGAACCTTGACTGGGCCATTGCCACTTCATCAGTAGGTGGCTCTGGAGAGAAATCTCTCCCTTCTAGAAGCGTGCCTACTTCATTTTTACAGGCTCATACTCTCTTTTCTGGTATCATGCAAATCCTTGCACATAACCATCCTGTGCATGATGAGACCTGAGATACCAGAAGAGATGCTCCTGAATGGGGCCAGAACATTTTACATTGTATTCCAGGCACTGTTCTCTCATATGGTATGGGAATGAAGGAAACAGACAAAAATATGTGTCACTGGATAACCATGGGAAAAGATAATATACATAATATGTAAGAAAATAATATGGTAGGTCAAGAAATAATAGATGTCAGAAAAATAAAATAGGGTAAGGGGTTTAGGGAGTCCAGACACAATGAAATGTTAAAATAGTTATAAACATACTGTACTGAACATTTTCAAACTCATTAACAGACCCTGTTAGGAAGCCAATTAGGCCTAATTAACATGTTCTGTTAAGAACATGTATAAACACTCACTGTGCAGGAAGCACTTGGCTGCTGTCCATTGTCATGAGAGGAGCAGATAAGAAAAAGAAGTAGAAGGTATGGGTCATATTGTTGAAGAGTCTGGAATCTGAACCACGTGCTTTCCTTTTCCTCCCTATGTTCCACTAGTGTCTACCATAAACTCCATCTTCTCTCAGCAGTTCAACACATTGTCCATACTGAACTTCAGTTTGTGCTTTAAAATCCACCACTCATGGGACTGCCAAGGTGGACATTTCCATCCTGTGTTGACTCTTCTGCCCAGCTTTTCTGTTATTATTTCCCTTTTTCAGATTGGGAGATAAAGGAGAGTCACCTTCTATAGTTAGACATTGTCAATCTTCTACTAACAACATGGAGCATAGCATTTTGTATTTTCTTGGGGACCTTAGAGATGATGGAGCACAATGTTCTCTTTGGCCAGTGAAGAGGTGGAACCAAGAGAGCTCCATGATTGCTCAGGTCATTTCATAAGTAATTCAGGAGACAGAAAGTAGGGCTTGGTCCATGGTTAACCCCATGTCACTACACAATCAGAGGCTCTTGGAGCCCTTTGCTATGTTGGCAACTGAACACCATTTTGTCTCTGCTTCAGGTGGTCAACAGAGGGGACCCCTATCCTCAGGAGGTAGGTGCCACTGTCCACAAAGTCATGGAAAGACTTGGTTATTCCAACCCCTACAGACTGGTTTGGCAGTCCAAGGTAGGTGGCTTTCACACATTGCCGGCACTCAACTCTAAAAAATCTGTTTTAGGGGTGGTGCATGCCTGTGATCCCAGCACTCTAGGAGGCTGAAACAGGAGGATCACCAGTTCGAGTCTAGCCTGGGCAGTTTAGTAATTTAGTGAGACCTTGTCTCAAAATAAAAAATAAAGGGCTAGGGATGTAGCTCAGTGTGGAGTCCCTGAGTTCAATCCCTAGTCACCTGATTGCTCACGATGAGCTGAAAGAATTCTGTAAGCAAGTAAGATAGAAAGGAAAATCAAGTGATTAGTAGAATTCCATTGGCTTAATATTTTATTTTTAGATGTAGAAATTATTATTTATATTAAGTTAACTTCTAGAATGATTTAGGCTTCAATGCAGCGATACAACCCATTCAAACAGGTGTAAGAGAGATTCTCACCCCTACTGGGCAGGTGGGTGTGCCCAGGGTGGGGAGACAGTGAGTGCTGTGGACACATTGGCAGAAGGGTCCATTTACATGTCCATCCTCCTTTCTGGTAGGTTGGTCCAGTACCCTGGTTGGGTCCTCCAACAGATGAGGCTATCAGAGGGCTTTGTGAGAGGGGAAGGAAGAACATCCTTTTGGTTCCAATTGCCTTTACCAGTGATCACATTGAAACACTGTACGAACTGGATATTGAGTACTCTCAGGTTTTAGCCAAGGAGGTAGGTGCTCTCCTCTAGCTTATTAATCACACTGTGATTTGTTTTAGAAGGAAATGTTCTCTGCAACCATTGGTGTCATTCCAAACTATTATTTACTATATGTGTTTGCATGTGCTGTGTCCTCATTATTTGGAATAATACTTCATCCAAGTAGTTGGCTCAGCACCTTGAGTTCATTTGGTGTCAGCAGTGGGAGAGGACGTTTGTGCCCTTATTTAACCAGGTGGCCCAAGGATTACTGCAGCCAATGTCGTTTTGCTCAGTTGGAGTTAGTGTACTACACAAAAGTAATAACAACTACTTTTCTTTAAGAAAAAAGAATTGTACACCTCGCCAATTCCAAGAGAAAAATTTATCATCCTATAATTAATTCCTTTTCTTCACCTAATACAGTCGTGTCCTTTACTTGGGCTATTACAATCCCCATTGGGTTTCAAGTCATAGGAGACAGAGTCATTTCAGAGAATGAACATGGAAGCTGTGTGTGTTGTAATTTCCTTGACCTCTTTTTATGCGCTCACTTAATTAGCTTTTTGTTACCATGTTGTGATCAATCTGATTATTGAAATAATACCGCCCAGTGTTTTGTAACATAAGATGGATGTGAATTGTCATTCAGCATAGAGAAAAACTATTGCTTACCTATCTTGTAGCTTCTGAGACCCTGCATGAAACCTACATCCAGTTTATAGATCTGTTTCTATGGAAAGTGTAGAGGCGCAGGCAAAGCAGCCCTTCTCGCCTTCCCCTCTTCTACGGAACCCCTGGCCATCCCGTGCGTGACTGATGGCTGGAGGCCTGGCCTCACAGAACACAGCCTGGCTGGGGTGGGCGGTGGGTACAGGCCAAGGTGGAAAGTGGCTGAAGCAGCAGAGTCACTGTAAGTCTGAGGCCAGCGTGGGGTACCTAGTGTGGGTTAAGGCCAACCTGAGCTGCACAGTGAGACCTTGTCAAATAAAAAGAGACAGTGGAAATTTAGTTCAGACTAGTCTGTTTGGAAAGTAGGTTTTTATCTATATTGAGTGATAATTCACGTTCATTTATATTACTAAGCTGAGGTTATTTAGTAATCAAAGAGATTATTAGTGACTAATAAATTACTTCCTATACAGAATAAAGAAAATCATCTAAGTGTAATTTATTTCATTATCTTGAGAGAATATAGTGTGTTTAAAATAATTAACTACAGAAAGTTTTAAAAATTTTCCCCCAAAGTAGAAATGACTTTGTTGCTTTTTGATAATAAAAGTAGTGAGGATATCAAATAGTGGAGGAGCAGTATATGAGATGTGATAAAAAAGCACACCAAATTTTAAACCAAAAATAAAGAAAAATTTATTGCAGTAGGAGACACATTGCCATTAAGCTTCCTCAAAATACTCCTTACCGCTTTCGCTTCAGATACACTTATTCTGTTGTTTTTGCCATTTTCTGAGGCAGTTCTCAACTCTTCTTTCGTGAGTGTCTTTTCATGGCTGCCTCAGTGTCCTGAATTGATTCAGAATGTTCATGGCAGTTTCTGTGAAAATAGAAACATTATGGTGTGTTCTCATCCTCTTTATTCAATAAATCTGGCACTGTGCAACTTCTGGCTCTTCCCCAAGGTCACAGTAACCCTGAAAGGTTAACGTTTTGAATCAGTTCAGGACATCGGGGCAGCCACACTAGAGTAGCTAAAGTCACACAAAAGATGACTTCCAGAAGTGCTTCAAAAAGTGGCAAGCACAATGGCATAGGTCTGTTTGAAGTGAGGGGGAGTATTTTGAGAGGGATTAATGGCAATATGTCTGTAATAAAATTTTTTAAAAGATTTTGCTCATACCTGAGCATAGTAAATGAAACACATTTATAATCTTATCCTTCAGAACATCTGTTAATATTTTGATAACAGCAGGTCCCTTTTTCTTTTAAATGTCTGTGTTTTAATAAAAATAGGCTTCTCTATGTTTAACAGAAATAGTATTTTATTCATACTGTTTTATAATCTTTTTATCTTTCTTAAAAATATATTATGGAAAAAAATATATTATGGACCTCAATCAGTAAATATAATTAGATCTCTGTAATTATTAACCCAAACCTAATGGGTATATCTTTAAAGTGTTCTTAATTTTTGCTATCCCACCCCACTTTATAATAAATACATTTATTTTTTCCAGTTATTTTCTAAGGACAGATTCCTAGACAGCGTGTCAGTGTTGAGGCGCACTTCCCAGATGTCCTCAGGAGCGTACCCTCGAGCTTGTCAGCAGTTTGCCCTCTGCCAGCCCTGGCTGCATGGCTGTGGCTGAGTTCTGTGTGAAGTTTCACAGTACAGCCTCCCCCTCAGTTGAGATCTATGTGTCCACCGAATCTCAGCATGTTTCCCATACCGGTCTCCTGATCCTATCTTTCCATCAGAAAGATAAAGCAGCTGGCAAACTATCTTCAGGAAAGAGAGAGAAGGTCCTAACTACCCAAGTAAATCCTAATTAGTGCTTAGTTATTTGGGAGATGATTAACTGAATATTTTGGAGAGGAGGAAGAGAATGATACTGAAACAATCCATGTGCATGTGAGTGCGTTTTAGTTTGTATTTTTCTCTTTAAGAATATATTTTAAAAACCCAACTCTGCACTATATTCATTCTAGATCCATTATACATTTCAGAGTCCATAAATTAATTTCTTCATTTTGGCACTTGGGATCAAAGCAAGTAGGAAATTTTACTTAATTAAAGCAACATTCTACTTAAGTAGAGTCTGTAAGGGCATATATTAAAAAAGTAGAATTAGAATAAAAAAGAATGACAGGCAGATTTAAATTAATTTGAGAATTCCATCAAGAATAACCTCAGCCATGGTCTGGAAACAGCTCACCTGTAGGAAAGTAACGGGCTCGGGGAGGACAGAAACTGAAGAACAATCAGTGGTAGCAGAAATCACCCATGTGCTGGCCTGTCACCCTCATTTATGTACAGTCTGTCCATGCTTGAAGTCAGAATATGAAGTTGTGTATGTGTGTGATTTTTATAGCAGTTTCTTAAAATAAATAAAAATGTGTCTGTTTTTCCTCCCCTTTCTCATTTGATTCAGTGTGGAGCTGAAAACATCAGAAGAGCGGAGTCTCTTAATGGAAATCCATTGTTCTCTAAGGTATCTGCAGTGTTACATCCATTTTAGTAGAACATACCGAGGAGTAATCCTCTGAGAAGCTCTTGCAGAATATTGGTTTTCTCACATATTAGAACATTTGGAGTTCCAATTAATTACAAAAATAAGATCGAATTCCTTATCTACTCCTTCCTTTTTCCTTTAGGTAGCCCCAATTTTCTTTTTTTTTTTTTTACCCCCCCTATAACTATGTATAATTTAAAATCTGCTTTTCAGAGAAAAGGGGGAGTGGGTGAGGTAAGAGGATGCATTTCCTAGATTCCGTATTTTAGTTTTCCCTAAGCTGAGGATGCTCAGGAAAGGAAGATGTGGAATTCAGCTCAAGACTTTACAATGCAGATTAAAAGCCTGAATCCAACACACATGCCGGCCTAGCAGACTTTTCTGCCAGCAGACTTTGTGCTTCTGACACTCTGTTTCTTGTGTATCTTGCAGGCCCTGGCTGACTTGGTGCACTCACACATCCAGTCAAACAAGCTGTGCTCCAAGCAGTTGACTCTGAGCTGTCCGCTCTGCGTAAATCCTGTCTGCAGGGAGACTAAATCCTTCTTCACCAACCAGCAGCTGTGACCCAGGGACCCCGTGGGATTAGGCAAATGCTCAGCATCTCGACCCCTCAGACAGGAGGAGAACACTATTTGTGACCGAAGAAGGAAGCCACATTAGTGTCTGTACAGCCTTTGGGCACAACTGTGATTTCTTGACAAATGGACTCTGAAACCTTGCTGAGAGACTTCAATTTTCATATTACTTATACAGTAAGCATTTGTAATCCCTCTCTCTGGGTAGATTTACTAGTTTTGAATTTCCACAAGGACATTCGAAAAATGACTTTTGGAAATTTATCTCATGAGATATACACCTCTTTTAAATACAAATTTTGCTTTTGGTGCCTAAAACAACTCCCTGAAAGGGTACAGAGAGTCCCCTCTGTCCTCTCTGTGGGGTCAGTGTGACTGAGATCTGTTTACAGCCTCGTGCATATAGTTGTAATTTTAAAAATAAATACAGTTGAGTTTATGGAATACAACTTGAAAAGGAAATGTGACCTCTCTTTTCCATAAGCCTATGCATGGGAACAGGAGTCTGCTGGGGAGGTTTGGTGCCTACCATGGCTTCTGTTCCAGGGAAGCCACTGTTCATTGGTCATTTTGGTGTCTGTGTGAGAATCTCACTTTCCTCACCCCCAAACTGGATCAAGTACAGAGTTCAGAAGTGCCCTGTGATTCCTCAGGAACACGAAGCTGATAAACATGTAGAGATCCACTGTTGGTCGCAGGAGCTTGGTAGGAGTCCGTGGTGCCTCAGGAAAGGGAGCTTCCACTGCTTCCTTTCTCCAAAGACTGCACTGCCAGAAAAGCTACCAAAGGGCTGAGCTTTAAACCTGCCCCCACCCCAGCGTCCTAGGGAGTCTTCCCAGGCAGCCTTTCCTGATCTTAGTTGAATGTCTCCTTTTTGCACATTGTAGAATTGTTTTATAAAACCAACTATATTGGGCCAGGATTTAGCTCAGCAGCACAGTGCCTACCTGGCAAGCATGAGGTCCTGAGTTTAATCCCCAGTACCAAAAAACCCCTCCCAAAACCCCAACTATATGTTGTAACCTTAAATTCTTTCTCAATTTACACTTTTATTGTAAAATTATATATCCATATCATAGGATATTTGAAAAATACAGAAAAAAAGCTAATGCAACAACTATTATCATTTTATTGTGTTTCATGCCAGTCTTTTCCTGTGGATATCTTTTTATGCCATTGTCACCTTGAATTTGGAGTGAAAAGTTATTCTAAACATGTAGAAATAATGCCAGATCAGATCTGATCTTCTGTATTTGGAATTAAAAACATCTCTGATGGATCCATGAATTTGTAATGATCACTTTCTCTTTCCTCCAAGCCCTTAAAACTTTGTTCTTCAAAAGAACATTTCTCTGAATTTTTTTAAAAGGCCAGTTCATAAAGTGGAAGTAATTAGGGGATTCATAGATCTTCTGTATTCAGGATTTGCTTTTGATAAATGTTATGACATCATTAAGGTTTTTACCAGTTTGATTGATGCTGTTAAATCAAAAGTGATTAAATATGAGGAATTTACTTTGCAATAGAAGGAAAGAAACACACCACATACTTTAGTTAGTAGTTTTCCTATGCTGATAATGCCCCTCAAATTTGAGTAGCGTCTACATTTTTTTTCTCCCAAATTGAGTTTCTTATTAGTAAGTTGTTTCTAGCGAAAGATTTAAGTTGTACATAGTTTGGATGTTTCCTCTATCTTTTTCTATCACTTTTTTGGGGGGCATTAGTTTCAGAATAGACTCTGAGTGGCTGTCCCTCAGTGAAGTAAATTTTCTGGGCTAGTGGCCTGGTCTTGGAAGGCGGGTTATACCCAAGCCAGGCCCCCCCCAACTGCTGATCATCTGCTTCACCTCTCTAACTGCTTAGAGGTGACGATAATGTTGTCATGGAGATGTTACCAACAGTCCCGATTCAGGAGCCCTTGTTAGGGTATCCAAAGCCCCTCATTTGCTAAGGAAACTTCGAATCAGTGATGGGGCTTTCTGGAATAATAACCTTGATCTGAGCTGGGAGGAGACTGGTCTTCTGAATGAGAGGCAAGCTGGGCATGGTGGTGCGTGCTTATAATCCCAGCATTTAGGAGGTTATTCAGAAGGATCGCCACAAGTTCAAGGCCAGCCTGGGGTACATAGCTCAAAGCCAGCCTGAACTACTTAGTGAGACCCTGTCTAAATAAAATAAAATAAAATAAAACAAAACAAAATAAACCTAATGGAGAGCAAAGGGAGATTTATTGGGATCACTTTTATTGGTATATGTGTGTCTAAGAAATGTTACCTTTGACTGTTAACCATAGATAAGTGTCACAAAAGAGGGTAGCATTTAGTAAGACAAAGTATTTTTAGAGCTAATAGTCTTTGAGCATTGTTATTCTGTTTGTCAACTTTGAAATACAAATGTTTGCCCTGGTAATTGGCAATGAACAGCTAGCAGTGTCTTCAAGCTGTGCTATGCAGGGACCTGGCTGCTCCTTGGCGAATAGTCCAGTTCCACAGATGACTTTCGGGGAAGTGTGGTTGAGGCCAGTTAGCCTGCGAGGGTGACCACAGAGCCCAGGACCACAGATGTCCTGCACAGGAAGGAGGAGCTCTTCTAAAGAATGTACATTAAAGGAAATCTTTGGACTCAGAAATGAACTCATTGTCAGAGCCCTTTAAATATATGTCAGTGGTGAGCTGGTGTTGAGTAAATAGTAAAAATCCATGACTTTTCTGATAATACTTCAGAGTACACATCCCTGTTCAAGTAATCTCATGATCAGAAAGCAGTCTTTCTGTAGGATTTTGTTAAATTTTTCTTATGGCTGAAATTAGACAATGATGATTAGATATGAAGAGATAGCAGCCTTTGTTGCTCCAAGTTCCCCAGACCAAGGCTGTCAGAAAGTATCAACAACCCTAAAGAATATTAGGTCATTTAGAATTTTGGCTGATCTTAAAAAGAGATTTTTCTTTTTCATTTATTTTTGGGGACCATACACAGATGTGGTGGCTGGTCACTGAAAATAAAGTCACTACATTTGCTTTCCTCAGCTAATCTGTTCCCATATATTGGGTATTTCATTCAAGAAACTGTAATTTAAGGCACTTTAGGGAGGGGTTTGCTCAAACTGATACCATCAAGTTGTGAAATAGGTTATTAGGCCACCAAGGGAGAGGACCAGGCTCTGCCACAGCCCAAGTAGGGATCTTCAGTAAGACCAGCATCCTGCTCAGAATGTAGATAACCACTGGCACCCACAGTCCTCGGGGCGCTCTTTGCTTCTGAATTGCATGGACAGGCAGGCATCTGCCAAGGGCCCAGCTTGTGCTCCAGCTGGAGGGCAGAATTTAAAGCTGGTTGCAGGAAGATACAATGACTTACATGTGAATGCAGAGATATATGCATCTCTAACCTCTTACCCTGGCCTGCAAAACCCCTTCCAGAACCCTGAAGGTAGTCCAGGAACATGCTTCCCAACATGAGATGGAAATGAGCACTTCTTTAAGATATCACAAACTAGAAGAGACCCAGAATAGCAAAAGCAATTCTAGGTAACAGAGACATGGCAGGGGGTATTACAAGCCCCAACCTGCAACTATACTACAAAGCTACTGTGACAAAAACAGCATGGTACTGGCAAAGAAACAGACTTGACCAGTGGAACAGATTAGAAGATGCAGAAACAACGCCAGACACACTCAGCCATCTCATCTTTGACAAAGGAGCCAAACAC
>NW_004624792.1:3039896-3063320 GCF_000247695.1 Heterocephalus glaber | reverse complement strand
ATTGTGTTGTATACCTACAATGTACCAATAAAAGAATTTAATACATTTAAAAAAAAAAAAGATACCATAAACTAGAAAAAATTTTGAGTTGGGAGGAAACTAGTGCCTTCAATTAGGATTATTCAGTTATTATCAGGAAGATGGCGATTCCTTTGAGGAAGATAAAAGCTAATTATTCTTTTCATTTTTTCTAAAAATTGTAAAATTAGAAATGTTTAATTAAGGTCATGACCCAAAAGACTTTGCAAAGATTATTCGCACGAGTTTCATTCTAGTTGCCTAATAACTGAGATTACTTTGCAACCAGCACCTTTAAAAACTCCTCCCAGTGCAGGTGGTTTTCAGTGATATTTGAATTTCATTTTATAGAAACTAATACAACAATTTCAGGTACATATGTTAAGTAGATTAAACCCAAATATTGGTATAGCTCAAGAAACCTGAGTTCTCCTGGAATCATTGCCAGTTAAAATACTGAATCGCGTCCTGATTATGTTACGATTTCTTGTGCCTACTTTCTAGCATTCCTGGTTAATTCTGTCAGTGGCACCTGAAAGCCTTTGATTTACGTTTTCCAGATTTTCTCCAACTAGATAGTTGTGTGGTATGGCTTTATCTGACCTTGGCCTTAACAATTGTGTGTCTTTTCAAAATGCACGTATTTGGGAAATTATAAAGTATGCAGAGCTATACAGCATTTAGTCACACAGTGGGTGGTGCCCCTCAGTCCTGGCCCCAGTCCCTGTGCGAGATGAGTCTTACAAAGAGGAGCTCTGGAAAGCAGCTCCCTCTGGAGAGCACATTCGTAAAATTCTAGGGTCCCACAAGAGGAAGAAATAATGTGGAAGTCTTATTATGCCTTTCTACAGGGAAAAGGAAGTGAAAAACAAACGCACCCCATGATAATCAGTTTCTGACAATATTTTTTTATAATGCTGGCTTAGTTGTTTTTAGCTGAAATCATTAGCTTCCATTTTTAGTATAACAACAACTATCAGCTAAATTAGTCTACAGCAGGCCATTAAGATGGATGTTGGAATTAAAAACATTTTTGGAAAAAAGCCTGGTTTCAACCTTTGTCATAAGCCCCTGAGCAGAGTCCGGGTCCTGTTTCTGTTGCTTGGAAGTCCCCCTCTGACCCTTTGCAGCCGCACACCCTTAGCAGCCTGCTCCCCAAACAGGAACACACAGATCAACATTTCCCCTTACAGTCTCCCCTATGGGTCAAATGTTTACTTTCCTGGCATGTCAAGAAAGATTTTACCGTGAGAATTCATGACACAATCTCCTTATTTAAAAACAATTTATATTTGTGGCGTGAAATTGAGTGCACCAAGCATACTGTGTGCTAGCTTACAAACCAATGGTTAAGTTCTCAGTTTGTTTACTGCAACAATCATTAACAATTATATAACTTATACTTTTTTTTTTTTAAACGTTTGATTTGATTTGATTGTGCCAGGGACCAAACCAAGGGCCTCGTGTGTGCTAGGCAAGTGTTCTGCCAGTGAGCTAAATCCTCAACCCCAACAATTACATAACTTACAATTAAATCATGTTAAAACCCATTACTTCCTATTTTACAGTATTGTTTTATTGACTAGTTTTAAGAAGGTGATGAAAAAATGTTGATGCAGATTAAAAGTTGTCTCATTAGCCATTGTCAGTTGACAGACACATGAGGAAATATTCTTCCAGTGTTTGTAACTATTATCTAATTTATCCAAGTGACATTTTGACAAGGAGAAGCTGTCTCGTGTTTGCATTGCTCATTAATGCGAACAAAGAATCAACATCCATGTCAGAACTATACTTGTCAATCAGTTGTAACCATAGGTTGGCTATAGATACAAGAGCTGAGTGTAAGAGCAAAACATGGTTTGAGAATCAGTCGACTACATGGAATTTATAGTAAGGAATATTGTGTAGTTTATTATTCATAAATTGTATGTTCTACATATTTTAGGTGAGTTATATTTGTGATAAACATACTCACATATACACACACAGATTGTTTTTTCAGATTGCAGGTTGGTGCCCATGTCCCAGCACATTACTGGCCTGTAGGGGCTACTCCAGGATGCTAGGAATGATATTTATACTACCTTGAGTTGCTCTGCAGATGCTTTATCTAGTCAAAGAGTGTTCTGTGCCTCTGCCCGTTCAGAGAGAAAGCTACTGGACAGTGGCTAGATGTTTAATCTTTGAATTACAATTCCATTTATCTCTATCACAGACCCATGGACCTCTTAATAACCAAATCCCTGGAAAGCCAAACTCAATTAGCAGTTCCAGCCAAAGGGCTAGATGGAAGAACTTTCCATAGCAAAAACATGAAAAATCGTACTTGCTCTACTTCTCATTGCACTCGGCCCTGGAAAGTTGTCACAAGTGAGGACCACACACAGCACTTGGTAGTGGTTTAGAGGAACGTGAATTGCTCTTTCTTAAAGCAGTGAGCCAAGCATGGTAGAACACACCTGTAATCCTAGTGCTCTGGGAGGCTGAGGCAGGAGGATCAAACATTTGAGCTCAGCCTGGGCAACTTAGCAATGTAGGGAGATCCTGTCTCAAAAATTCAAAAAGGATTTGAGAATTTAGCCTAGTGCAAAGGCCCTGGGTGTAATCCCCAGGGCTACCAAAAAGAAAAAACAAAAAATGCCAGTAGCTCTGTGTGTGTTGGCTTTTCATTTCCAGAAGCCATTGCTTCATGTCCTTTCCTCTGAAGGATCAAACCTTGGGGTGCCTCTGATAGAATGAGAGCAAGTGAGCACTGTGACCAGAGCTGCACAAAGCTGGCTCCTGAAGGCAGCCCCACTTTTCCCTGGTACCAAAGTGACCCCTCTCACAACATTGCCATTCTATCCCAGCCCTTGGGTTGTACCATTCCCATGTTTCCGGAAGACAGGCCATCTTTTCCCATGGTAGGCTTTTCCTACAAGCAGGTTCTTTTGTGTCTTCACATGTTGATTACACATGTGACAAAAAAGAACAAAAACTTTGTCATACAATGCATTTCAACCTCTCCCTGTGCCTCAGAACTTGACCAAAATAGAGACAACTCTACACAGCCACTTCACGAGTCTCTCTTTGCTTCTTCTCTGCTCTCCTTCAACCTTGCGTTTCTAAGATGCTGCCTTTCATTTCCCTGAGACAGCCTTATCCTTTGCTGCAATCCCTTGATCCTCAGGAGCACAGAATATCTCCACGGTTTTATGCCTGATCCTTTCTGTATCCCCCAAAGGCCAAGTGCCAAGCTGAGCCATGGTGGTGTCCAATAGAAAAGGTCAGCCTGGCATTACCTTCCTGAGAGATGTCTCTTTGGGAGCGTGGCCAGACCTTTAATTGCAGCAGTGTAACACGAGGTAGCATTTTGAGGGTATGTGGCTGCTTGAATACAGTCTCTTCTCAGAAAATTTAAATGGATTCCCCCAACTAAGGAGATGCACAGCTGAATGTTAGTGCCTTTATTTTCTGTCTGCATTAGCACCATCTGGACCATATTATCTCCCATTTGTGTTGCATTCCTGGGTCCTAGCTGAGTCAGCTTCAAGGACACTAAGAGTAGAGATTGTTCATCAAGCACCAGAGGAGGTGTCTGAGGACTGGGAGGCCATAGGGCAGGGCAAACAAGACATCAAACTGTTTACCTGGGCAAAGTTAGGGATAGGACTGTAGGGTGGTCTGACATGGACATGGGAACCCAGTTGTGAGCAATCTTTTTTTGCTCCTGCCCGGAGCTTGGCTGTTTTGCTTCAATCATTGTTTGGGTCCATCAAGTTTCTTTATAAAAGAAATGTGCTGTATCAAGCATGGTGGTGCATGTCTGTAATCTCAGCACTCTGGAAGGCTAAGGCAAGAGGACTGCAAGTTCAAGACCCACCTGGGCAACTTAGTACGACCCTGTCTCAAAATACGAAAGGACTGGGAAGGGTAGCTTAGTGTAGAGGCCCCAGGTTCAAGCTCCAGTACCAAAAAAAAAAAAAAAAAAGTGCTAGATATGGTCTTTTTCTGACCCTGAGAGGAAATAGTGTTCTGAATAATACGTTACCGTTTTTTAACAACACTCACAGCAGAAGTAATCCTACTTAAGGCAGGGGTCTGGGTAGGTTGACCTTCATTTTAATATATAGATTTTCCTTTCTGAGAGTATCCAGGGGTGTGCTGGTAAATGTTTAACAACTGGCTCTCTGGGAGAAAAAAACCACCCTGATTTGTAGTGTTTGCTGATTTCCATCCTGTAAATACTCCTACCATGGCTGATCCCAGATTCCCAACATGATGTCCCTGATGGTAGTTGGGAAGAAATGCCAAAAATCGGTTTTCAGGCACCAGCGCTAGCACACTGCTTACTATCCCTTCTCAGAGACTGCTTGCCTTTTGTTCTGGAATGTTCCCCCACCCTATTCTCTTCCTGTCCAGCGATGAGCAGGTTGCTGGAGACCCTAAGCACTGATGGGGGCAGGGGAACCAAGAAGGAAGAAGGCCAATCCCTCCCAGAGCTGCAGTCTTCACAGTGGACACTGCGAGCTTGGAGTAGCACCGTGGGACACAGACTCGGTCCTTTGGGTGTGTGTCTGTCTCTCTCTCTCTCTGTCCACTCTGAAAATCCTTGGAGTTATAAAATATCTGTTTTGCCCACCTGAAAAAGTTACTGTGAAAATCATCTGAGACAATGTGTGTAAAACCATAGTTTAGACTAGAAAGGTTGGTGTATGTAAAACTGGCCATTAAGTTTACTAGCGTCTATGAATTGTTCTCACCTGATAATTTAAGATTTTTTTCACTGTAAACTATAAAACATTAAAAGTAAAGTAAATAAAAAGATAGGGAAATCACATAATCTTATGAAAATTGATAAATCTAACCACATATTTTATGTATTCTTTAAATTTATAAAAATACTTATATCATTCTTACTCTTTTATAGCCCATATTGGTCACTTAATGATAGCCCAAAGGGCTGGGGATTTAGCTCAGTGGTTCTGCCACCTACCCCGCAAGCGCAAGGACCTGGGTTTGATCCCTGGTACCAAAAAAAAAATAGCCCATGGACATATTTCATTTCTTATTCTATTACTATTTGACAACACATTTGTGCACAATATTATGTGAGCATATTGTAACTTATATAACTACCTCTCAATTATTGGAACTATATTGTTTTTATTTTTCCTTATAATTAAGCAGTGATTTGATAAACATCCTTATAGACACAATCTTTGAAAATATTCTCAATCATTTCTAGAGAAAAAATTCCTGGAAGTGAATTTCCTGATCAAATGATATTCTTGCAGATTTAAAAAAGCGATTAATGAAATTATGGGTATAGGATATTTTGTACAGTGCAGTGCTTAAGGGGTGTGTGTGTGTTGTGTGTATGTTGTATGTGTGTTTGCATGTGTGAATGCATGCTAAAAACTCTAATAAATGGTAGCTATTGTTACCTATATTATTAAATTGGTTATCAGACTATTGCTGTATTATTTTTAGTGGTAGCTTTATTCTAGGGGGTGAAATTCTACAGTTTTTTTTTTTTTTTGTATTATGAAGAGTGTAATGGCAGGATGAATATTGTAAGTCTGAGTGCTCACAAAGCCTAAATTCTCTTGTCCAGTTTTTTATGTTCTTTAGTGCTACTTACTTTTGGATACTTTTTTTACTGATAGAGTCCTGGGCAAAAAGACTGGCTCTAATGCTGTGGTTCTTTCTACCTCAGTAACTTTACAAACAGTTTGCATGTTGGGAGAAAGTAGAGTTTCAGATTCGAAGAATTTGGGGGATTATGTGTGCATTTCACTTACCCTTTAAGGATCTGCAGGTCCCTGAGAAGTGTCTGTGTGTGTCCTGAACACCCTCTTGTCCCTGCATGGCTCTGAGCTGGCTCCCAGAGGACAGAGCTGTCCATCAAAGCCAGGCAGGCTTCGGCTCAGGTAACCACTGCACTTACACAATTGTCCCTTTACGGAAGGTCAGCGGGGAATGTGTTCCTTCCTGTTTATACCCTCTTGAAGGTTTTCATGTCCATGCTAACCCACTGCGGTACTGGGCCAAGGCCAAGTTGCCCATCAATATTTTAAAGTAGTGGTGTTATAAAATTTATGGAAGACGCACAAAGGACAATTCCCTGAAGTGATGAGCCCGCTGAGAAGGAAAACTGGCTAAAAGGAGATTTCCCACTTGGTAACAGTGTGAGATCAAGAGCCAAGCTGGAGAGGCCCTTTCAGTGCATGGGGCTTGGAGTCTGGTGGAAAATCTGACCTGGTTTCAAATCCCACCTACAACTGTTAATTTATTTGGTTATCTATTAACAGTCTTCTGGCAGCTTACTTTTATGCTTAAAATTAAGTGCTTGATTGATTATTTTCTAGAACCGTGATGGGCTGTTGTTCTATACTTAAGCCAATCCATTAGTGGGCTCTCTCATTACTGATTTTTCCTTCCTTTCCTGGTTCGTTGTGTGTGTGCTAGTGTGCACATGTGTTTGTGCATGTGTGTGTGCACCTGAAGGTTCAGAGTGGGGGTGGAAGATAGAAGGAAGTTTTTATTCTGCAAGTGAAAGAAAATAGGGATTTTATAGCCTTGTAACCACACATCCACAAGACTTTTCCAATGCCCAAGAAGTGATGTAAGATCTGACCCATGAAATACCAGGAACAGTTTGGAAGACACTGGAATAAGGTGTAAGGATGGCAATCAAACATCCATTTATTCACCCAGCCACTAGGGGAAGTAATGATTCCTCTCTAGTCACTGATTGTTCCTATACTAAGTATTTGCTTTTGTCATGCCATCTCAGTTCATCTTTACAGTAAAGCTGTGGCTACCATCCACGCTTTAAACAGGGCTTCCAAAATAGAATATTCCAGGGAGGTCCACTGGTGGTGAAGTGTGGAGAAGCGTCCTCATCCCCCATGTGCCTACCTAGGATGTCTTGTCTTGGAGCCAGCAGTTCTCAGCGAGGGAACTCAACCCCTTCTGCCTTTGTCTCATAGTCTGAGGAGAACAAGCAGGTGTTTGGAGAAGGATGCCCTAGGTTGGGGAAGTGGCTTGGTGGTAGAGCACTTCCCTTGCATGCACAGGACCCTGGGTTGGATCTCAGTACTGGAGGTGGCTGTGTTCCTAAAAATGTCCACGGAGACACAGATTTTATAACTCTAATTACATGGGGACACGTATTGGGGGGATTTGCACAAATGCTTTGCTAAAATAAATCTTTTGCCAACATACTCTAAAGTTGGCTGGCTTGTAAATCTAGATTTTGAACTCAGGCCAGGAGGTATCTTGCCTCAATTGGCAATTCTCACTGAGAAAAAAACTGGGTTCCACTAGGTTAAAGATCTACCATTTTTGGAAGCTCCATAATGGTAACCAGCATTATATGAGGAAGAGAAGCTGGGTTTGGGCTAGGGGCTGGTGCTACAGTACCAGTTGGCCTTTCTGCCGTCAGTCTTACCACAGATCTGATGCCACAGCCTCAGAAGCATACATAACTAACTGAACTCCTCATTCCTGGTGGAAATAGCTATGATGCATGGAGCCATGTGGGCTGGATCCATATCTCCTCATATGTATACAACCCTTTTGAGCAAAAACCCTTTCCCCACCCTGTCCTAGGTCCTTAGGCAGCTGTGATGAAGTGCTAAAAGTGGAGGGGCTTAAAACAACAGATCTTTATTCTCTCAAAGTTCTGGAGGTTGGAAGTCTAAAAGTAAAGTTTCAGCGGGACCAAGCTTCCTCACGAGGAGTATCCATCCTGGCTTTCTCCAGCCCTGCTGGTTCCAGATGTTCTTTGGCTCATGGCTATGTCCATCTCTGACTTCTTTTCCACATGACCTTCTTTGTGTTCATACCGTCTCTTCTTCTATTTCTTATAAGAAAGCTTTGTCCCTGGATTTAGGACTCCTGCAGATGGTCTAGGATGACCTCACTGCATGATAACCCAATGATATCTACAAAGACCTCTTTTCCAAAACAGGTCTCACTCACAGGTTCTGGGGGGTTGGATGTGGATAGATGTTATGCTGCACATCTCAGAGGAGGGGAGCCACAGTCCTAAAGGATTTAGTGATTTGTTCAGACCTCCCAGCTAATATGTAGGCGAGCTAAGACTGGACTCCAGGTTCTGCTGGGTTCCAGGTATGTGTTTGTTAACATTCACCTCAGCCTTGAAACTCTACTTTTATGCTCTAACCATAAATACTGCCTCATAAGAATGTGGGCTTACCAGAATTTGAGGAGTGCATGAGGATGGTTTTTGGGAAAGGCAAGAGGAGACGTGCAGGGAGTTTAGTGGTGTCCCCTTAGAGCGGTCATTATTATGGGCTTTCGTCCCATAATGAGGAGGCTGGGGTTTCATCCTGAATGTTCTGAACCAGCCCCATGACCTCTGGTGAATGAATCCCCATCCTTCTGAGCATCTGCTGAATGTGTACAGAAGCAGAGATTACACAGGGCAGTTTCCTAGCCTTCTATCCACAACTGCCCGCACGCTCCATCTGGCAGAAACTCTCCAGAAAGACTCCAAGACTCGGGCTTACTTTTGGTCAGGATTAGCAAAACTCACATATACTTCTTAGACTGGGTTTCTAAACTAACAGAGACTTTTGCAAAACTTTTCAAAGTAATATTTACTGTTCAAGTATCATTTGAAAAATGGCGCTTCTTCTGGTGGATTGTATTTCACTTCTGAAAACAAAAGAGATTGAAGGAGCTCTTTATTCTCTTGCATCTGAATGTGATCTTCCAGAAGCAGATAAGTCATTCAGTGTTAAGTCTAAGAGGATAGAGGTTGCCCTGGCCCATGGACTGAGCCTGTGCAGAGTTGGCCCCAAGAAATCCCAAGAACAATTGAAGTTACAGATAAAGACATTGAAGCTTAGAGAAGGGAATGACTTGTCCAAAGCCACACAGTGTTGGGCTTCCAATTCTAAGACCAGGATTCTTTCTTTCTGGAATTCTTATTTCACCAGAAATTGCTCCGAGGTCCCACTGTTCAGGGAACATTTTTGTTAGCTGTAGTCATGCTCCTGTTCAGGTGGAGTTGAAAATATATTCACTGCTCCCAGTGACATTATAATCCGGTGCAAAGTTAAGAGGAAAGAAAGAGCCAGGATGAGATAGGGCAGCAAGACTCTTCCAGAGTAACACTTGCACCTGCAGTGAGGGTCTAGATTCGTGGACACATCTGTGTAGTTTCACTATAGGAGAAGACATATTTTATTTGCAAACACAATTTTCATTTAAAAGGGTTCTGGTCTCTGATCAGAACTTTTTTTTTTGGTACTGGGGATAAACTCGGGACCTTGCTCTTGCAAGGCAAGTGGCGGCACCACTGAGCTAAATCCCCGGCCCTCTGACCAGAACTTTTACTCATGCAGATTATTTGGCAACATTCTCAACAGCTATTTCCCAATAACAGTTTCTTATCCAGGTATCTAGATATGCACATTTAAGTATTTCTTTTGAGAAAAAACCCCAAAACAACAAAACTTCAATAGTCATGAAAAACAGAGGATGTCCTGCTCAGCTCTATTTGAATAACATTTCTTATCAATTCAGAAGTCAGCTGACCTTTGCCCTGGGGGCATATGTGCCAGCTATAAGGCCTGCTGAGGGACAATCTGCATGGGAAGTAGCATTCATTCTGCAGAACATGACTTCCTTTGCAGGGCCACCCTTCTACCTATATGGTAAGTCCTTGTCTTTCTTATTGGTTTCCTGGGCTACTGATATTTAGCCAGTGACTGAGGATGGCTCTGGTGGCCAAGGAGAAGAAAACACTTGGCCTTTGATAAGCCTCCCACCCCTGTTCATAGCAGGATTGCTGTTCCGATGGTGCATGGTACTGGAGTGGGTAGGAGTGTGTGCTTCTGTGTGGGTGGGGGTGGAGTAGGGAGGAAACCAATTTATAAATCACATCTTGAAAATCCTTCCATTCTGTAAACTCATTTCTCTGCTGTTCTCAAGCTTTGATTTATATATTGGGATCAGGGGGTTTGCATCCCTTCTTCTGGCTATTGGTTTGGATTTAGCAGGGTGATCCATAAAAATGTTAGGTGATTTGCATGCTGTGAGCTGATTGAGTTGCATTCTTTATAGGATCGTTTGTAGATGGATTGTCTCTGTGGGGCTCTGTTCTTTTGTTTTCTGGGGTTCAGAGGTTACATCAAAAAACCTCCTGGCCTGCTGCCTGATATGACCTTTGAACTCCAAAGGGCACAAGATCATGAGGCTATAAAACAAGGCACAAACACTAAAGGTGTCATTTTGATTGTCCTCAAAGGACAGGAGTTTAAGGCTTGGTCACATGATTCAGGGAGGAGGAAATACTGAGTGAAAGAAGTAGAGAGCAGTGCCCATCCACATCTCAATCCGTAGTCAGGAAGGATGTAAAAGAACCTCTGGGGCTATTGCTAAAAATGTCAGCTGCACTTTCATACAAGCATTTCTAGGAAGAGCCCAAGACTGCTCAGACACGCCAAGCTGCAGACTGCTAGGTGTCAAGTGTTCTTGTTTTTATTGTGTCACCATAAGCAGGTTCAGTTTTCATGGCCGACTTGAAGACAGGAGGAGGGTGTCTAGGCTGGCCTGCAGGGTTCAAACTCACAGGAAGGACAGCAGAGCCAGGCTGAAACTTGAGAGCTGAAGCCTGTGTGGCTTGGAAGGAAGAGCTCTATATTAGCTGCTGGTTTTTTAAAAGGGAAAGAAGCACTGGCTCTGAGTCAAACCTCCAAAGAGTATGTCATTAGAAAGGGAAGATCTATTTGGAATAATGATAAAGGTCTCCTTGTGGCTGGCTAGCATTTCAGGGCCAACCAAAACAAACATGCAAGGGAAATGCAGAGGAGGCCTGTGGGGTCCAGGTGGAAAAGTGAAGGGATGGGCTCAGAATCCTTGACATCAAATAAATTACCCAGAATATTCTCAAACCATGAATGAACTTCTACTGATTTATGCAGAGGTTTGCAAGGTCTTTCAAAAATGCATGTGAGGAGCATTTGTACTCCCTAGTGGCGTGAAAAATGTTCCATGGCAGCAGAAAGGAGCAAAGCTGAGCAAGGCTGAAAGCCTCACCTACAAATAAGCTGCCATTGTGGAAAAAAGCCCATAAACAGGGTGGGGAGTGGGGGAGGGGCTGTCCTTGGAGAGAGGTCAGCGTCTGCTCCGGATGGAGAACTGAGGCCCACATCAGGTGACTCAAACATATGTGTCCCCAGATGCTATTCCCATGGCTGTATTAGGTGGAGAAAAGGGATATTTTTAAAAAGTGAAGTGGAAGACTGTGTAGAAATCTGAGCTCCCGCTGAGGCCAAAGGGTGGGGATACTCCTGACTTGAAACTCAGGCCTGCTGCTATGGGTTTGAAGGCCTTAGCAAGGCCAGGGGGTATTTGGCTGCAGCTGGGGAATCTGAGGTCCAGGTAGAGATGGAGAGAGAGAGGGAGAGAGAGAGAGCGAGCGAGCGAGAGAAGAAACGGGGTCAGAATAGGGAAATGAGAACAGACTTAGAGGGAGGGTAGCTGGTGCCTCTCAAGCCAGGCAGGAGTTTTTGCAAATGTGGAAACAGATTGGAGAAAGGACCTTTTCTTTGTGGTGGCTGGGATTTATACTTAGTTCAGGTTCGCAGTGCTCAGAAACTAGTACCTAGAAAGATCTGAGCAGTTGCAGCAAAGCTCTTGTCTCTCTGCCTACCCACAGCAACTATTTGACGGAGGGCACGGTTTGTGGATTGGCCGTGGGTTTCCAGTGTTTGATGTACCTGTCTGTAAGGTAGCATCTGTGCAGCAGTGAGCTCAGGTCTCCTGTCACTTCTAGCCACCCCTCTTATCTCCTGACACCTGCTGTCCAAATGATCAGAAGATCCCATCTGTGTTCTTGTGCTTGCTTGGATTTGGGCCAGATCTTTGAGTCTCTGGTTTTCAAGAAGAAAAGAAGTCATCCTGTGGAAAGGAGGCAGGGGGACAAACCCCAAATCTACGGAATAGGAATGAATGCTGAAGAATTTAGACTAAGAGAAGGGCAGAGACCTCCTGATGAAACGTGTTTTTTAGTAGGGTGGGAAGGATGTTCATGCATCTACAGAGCTGATTTCCCTATCTAGGGGCTTGGGATATCCTGACTGCCTTCTCCACAGATTTGAAATCCAGTTAAAAGAAAAAAGACCAGGTTAAATTCTCCCACCTCCAGGAAGTATTTTTGGACCGGACTAACCCAGCCCAGAGTGACCTTTCCTTTCAGATCACGTGGAGTGCTTATCGTTCAAATAATGTGTATCTTGCTTGGTTTCCTATTGTTAATCAAATAGGCTGGACTGGGCATATGTATTTATATATTTAGATATCTCCAGCAACATCTAAACCCCATCTCCAGCTAAATCAGGAACATTGTCCTTCCTCCCATTCATCTCCCTCTCTAAAAATATTTCTTGGTTAATCAATGTATTGATGTCTTGGGCACATTGCACATCTTCTTTTGATGGACATTCATTTTATTAGAAGTTTAGTTGGAGAACGTTGATTAAAAATGCCTCCTGCCCAACCTCCCTAATGCTGTGTTTGAGTCTGTGAATGTGAGGAATAGTCACAACAATTACAGAAAAGTCCCTGTCACTTCCTCACAGCAAGATAAGATAATGAAGAGATGATGCTCTTGGGGGTCCTTGTCCCAGGAAAGTTCAGTTTTGAGGGGCAAGATGATTGAAGCAGACTTGGAATGGGGCTGTGACACCACCAGCAAAGATTCTGATTTAAGTGGTCTGGATTAGGACTCTGGCTTAAGTATTCCTCGAAAGCTCCTAATGTCTTTACTATATAGCAGAGTTGGAGAATACTGGTCCATATGGTAAAGCCAGACTGGCTCCTGGCTCCTTGTGTTTACCTGTTACAATTCCCATCCATATAGGTTTGTGGTCTTTGAAGCTCAATTTCAAACTAGTGGGAGACCAAATCTAATTGTCTGAGCTAGGGACCAGTGTCCAACTTGGTCAAATTAGCTATGGTCGGGATAGTGTCGTGAATGACAAACCTGGCTATTGAGGTGCCTATCCCTTTAGATCTTGGATGTATGTCCCAAGAATGGAAAGATTGTGTGTTTGGCAGACATCTCCAAAGGTGATGGGCATAATTCCTTGTACCATTGTGGTATCAAAATTCTAGTGCAAATGCTTTTGAGGTCTGTGAGCTCTTTAAGGCAGAGATTCTTATTTTCATCTATTAATCATGTTTCTTGTTTTCTATATTTCATGATGTTTTAATATGTTGGGGCCTTGTGGACTCAGAGAGGGACTGCCCTACCAGGGTTAGCAAGTTCTTAGAGATAGCAAACAACTTGGCTGCAAGAATGCCTTTGATATGCAAACCAACCAATCCCAGTCTAAACCTCATCGTCCACTCTTTCATCAGACTCAGGCAGCCCTGACACCATCCTCCTGCCCAAATCACCCCAAGATCTGCTATCAGACTCCTAGGGACCACCCTGTTATCCCAGAACCTACCAAACTTATTCAAAATGATCTAGTCCTACATGGTTCAGCAGCTTATCCTGCTTCACCCTTCTTCCTCCTGAGAACCATAATAAAGAGACTTGTGCATGCTTTCCCCTCAGTCCTTCTTCCTCACTGGTGCTTTCTCTGTGACCCTGCGTGGTGTGGCACTATGTCCCCCTCCCCCTGTTGGGAAATGTAAGTAATAAACTATCTTATCAATGGCAGTCATCTCCTAATATGTTGACCTCATTAAACCTGAATAAAAACAAAATCCCAGGGAATATTTTTAAAGAAACCACCTGGCACAGTAGCCATCACATAGAAAGCAAGTGATAAATATTTGTTGAGTCAAATAAATGAATGAATAGGTGGACGGATGGATGGATGGATGATGGGTAGGTGGATGATGAATGGATGGGTGGGTGGATGGATGAATGGGTGCATGGATAAATGGATGGATGGATGAGCAGACCTTTGAGAGTTTAGTGGGGCATGATGTGATGTTATGTGTCTGATCTAGCCCTGGGTGATGGATGCCTGGGCCTCTTTCCATGTTCCTTCCTCTGTCATAAAAGGAACCACAGGCAATTACAGTGGAATAACAGAATTGAGGGATCAAATGACTCCCTGAAAAATAGCAATCTGACTGAAGACCCAGGGCAGAAGAAGAGGTGTGAGAAACTCTTCACAGTGTTTGTAAATAGCAATGATGAATGAGTGTGCTCTGACATTTATGTCACTGTGCAAGGACTTTCTATCCTCTTCTCTACACAGTCTCTCTCTGGGATAACAGGCTGAGCACCAAAGAATTATTGTCTCTACTATTCAAAACTGGGGGAGACTGAGAAACTCCATCCTGGTTCATTAGACCTGTGGATGAATTATGGGACATGTGCCTGGTGCACATGTAATGAACCCAGGATCTCCAGTGATGGATGGATGGATGGAGGTGAACATTAATCTACTCTCACCCTCTTGGATGATGTCATTTTTAACCAACTGTGAACTTTACCCAGAAGCCAGCCTGGAGACAGAACAGTGATAATGGGAAGTGAAGTTCCCCAGGGAGAAATGTTAACCAGATTCCAGAATCCTGACAGTCAGTGCTGCTACAAGATCATTTGAATGCTCTGTTTAGCTCTTGAATTAAAACAAGACAGGGCTAAAACTTTAATCAATCCAGTTCAGCCGCCACACTCAGGCACGAGCAGGGAATAAAATGAAGGTCACAGGAGAAGTCCAGGAGAGAGAAGTTGACAGTCTGTGCAGATGAGTGGGGTTATGCCAAATGGCCTTGGAGATGAAAGGAGGCCCGGCCTGCAGTTCATTTAGGACAGGAGTGGCCGTCTCTCCATAGCTGGTGCCAGATCCTCGATCCCTGCTCTTTCTGGAGCATGCACCGACGTGTGCTTGTGAATGTGTGTTCACCTGCCAGAGTAGAAACATAGTAAGAAGCTGCCAAAAAAAGAAAATCTCTCTTCCACATTCACCCAATTAGAGACTTATTTGTGTTAGTAACTAACTTGCATGGAGGTTTAATTAAAATGTCAGTGCATATGTATTTCTTCAAATCATCAAATTGGTTTAGTCTAAATTCCTGATGTCTAGGGAGTATGAGGATTTAAGCCCAGCACACATCCCCTGGTAGACCAGGCTTGCAGCAGTGTGGCCATTAGCAGCAGTGAGGAGATTGGTCCCAGGATGCCCTACAGATACATATAACTCTGCATGCTCCAGTCTTATAGAAAATGGCATAGTTTCGCCGCCTGCTGTGCAAGCACAAGGACCCAAGTTCGATCCCGGGTACCAAAAAAAAAAAAAAAAAGAAAATGGCATAGTATTTGCAAATAGCTTATGAATCCCATCCCATATTCTTTAACTCATTTCTAGATTATGCATAATGCCTTATGTGATATAAATGCTACATAAATACTTGTTATACTGTATTTAGAGAATAATGACATGAAAAAAGTCTGTACATGTTTAATCCAGGTGCAATTTTCCTCCAATATTTTTGGTTCCTTAAATCCACAGATGTGGAATAAACAGAATCAGAGAGCCAACCATATACAAATTTTTTTTGTCATTTTTCCCTATTAAAATGCCTCTACACAGGAGTCAGGCCTGGGCCCTTTTCTATCCCTATTGTACCCAGAGCACTCTGAACAGCACCTCTGCAGGAACCTTCATGTACAGGTGGGCACATCAGGGGCACCTGCAGAGGGCTTGCGCCTGTCCTCCAGGGCTTCTATCACATCCCAGACTTCGGAGGTTCACCTTTTAGGCTCTTTCCTTCCTTCTCTCCTCCATTGCCCCAGCCTAGCCTGGGGCAGAGAGGCCTGGCTCAAAATGATCACGTATTCTTCCAAATCTATTATTTATACCTAAACCATTTGCCCTGAGTCCTTTAGGCCCTAGGCTTCTTAGGCTCAAAAGCCCACCTTTGAAACACAGAAAGCTTTCCCCTCTTAACTCTCCAGTCTCTGCTGTGAGTTTCTAGAGGCCGATTTTGTAACACAGAAGTGAAAGCTTGATTCCTTTGACTGCATTTTGCGATGTCATCACTTCTCTAATGCAGGACACATGACTGTCCCTGTGGCCACCTGTAACAGAGGGCAGGCCAAATAAGGAAACAGGGAGGGGCTGGTGAGACTCCATTGCAGGGGAATTCACACCAAGTATCACGGTATAAATGCCTCAAGTAAAAATCTCCTTAAAAGCACTTTCTAATTGGTGTCATGGTATTAACAAACTAAAAATAATGAAACCTGGTGTTGTTCGCTGGGGATGAGAACCAGCACACAGTGCTGAAGCAGCATTCACTTGCTCCAGTGTTCCTGGAGAGCCGCCTGGTGAGAGAAAACAAGAGCTATGAAACGGTTTATCCCCTGATAATGCACTGGTAATTCCTCTGCTAATACCCCTTTGGGGAATACACTCAGTGAGTATCAGCCAGAAAGAGCAAATGAAAAACTATAATTTGTTCAAAGACAAGCATGGAATTATTTAGAAATAATGAAGATATCCATGACAGGAAAGTAGTTAAGCAGACTATGATTTGCCAAGATGATAGGATAGTAGCTAAACCTTTGGGTTCAGGGTAGCATAACTGTTTTAGCAAACAGCCCCAGATGTTGGTAGCTTAGCACAATGAAAGTTTATTTCTTGCCCACCTCACAATCCAGTGTGGGTTGGTGGGGGAAAGGGGTTTCTTTTCTTCACACCATCACTCAGAGAGCCAGGCTCATGCATTTAGTAGCTTCAACATTTCCCTCTGTATTGGACAGTGGATGAGGGGAAGAGAGGCTGAAGAGAGAATTGCAAAGAAGGGTTCAGGAACCAGTTCTGAGCTCTGAGGACAATATTGTTCCTGTCTCCATTCTTAGGGCTAGAAAGAGGTCATTTGACTGCACCTGACTACAAGGATGCTGGAAAATGTAGTCTTGCTAAAACATGCAAGGTTTGAAGAAAATAGTTTGGTGAACACATGGCGATGATTGCCACAGTGCTAACATCCTATGCATGTTGATTATTTTGGCACATAAGAATTTCAATGTTAAATAATATTAAACAGAAAAAGCAGACCACAAAAGCACAAACTAGAACTAATTACTAATAGTTAGGTCATTACTACTATGTATATTAACCAGCTAGAAGTAATTTTAGAGTACTGTGGACTCTATAGTTGTATGTGTTTATTTTTTTTTCCTTCTGTGAAATGAAAAAGTGTGATGGGGTAGAAAAAAGGTGGCCATGGAATCATGTGACTGGAGATTGAGTTCCATCAATGCTGTTTACTTTTGGGGGATTTTTTTTTTCATTAAAAACACAGAAACTTATTTTAGACAATATAGATGACCTGGAAGACATTATGCTAAGTGCAATAAGCCAGACATGGAAGAGAAGCACTGTATGATCTCACTTGTACATAGACTCTTAAAAAATTCAAACTCATAGAAACAGTAGAATTGTGGTTGGCAGGGGCTGTGTGCAGGGAGAGAATGGGAAGACATTGGCTTCAAATTTTCAATTGTGAAATGAACAAATCCTGGAGCTCTAATTGGATGGGCTAGCTAATTTGATTGAGATAATCATTATAAAATTTATACATCAATTATATACATTATACACCTTGAGTATATTCAAGATTTTTTAAAACGGGGCTGGGGATGTTCCTTTGTTTGATCTACTGAGAGGATTAAAATTCCCTCTACCTTTTTCTCTTTCATAATTGTGTCTCTCTACACATATTCACATCTTGCCAAAGTCAGGAGAAGAAACAGACTGTTTTTCTCCAAGTCTTGTAAAGATGAGAAGGAAATTGTTTTTCTGTGGATGCATGGATGTGAGTGGGAGGTTACAGTAAAAGAAAAAAATTAACAGCAGAAACTAAATCTAGGCATGGTCTAGAAATTTCAGTTCTCATATTATGTTTTTCCTCCAGGTCTTCAGATGAGACTGGCTATATCCAACAGTTCAGACAACTGAGCAAGGGTTTATTGTGGTTTTGCCATGAGCAAAATGGGACTACATGTTATGTGTTTGAGAAGACCTGGTCCATGGAAAAGCCAAGTGAGACTTCGGCATGGTGGCACACACCAGTAAACCCAGCTATAGTACGTGGGAGGCTGAGGCAGGAGAATGTCTGGGCAACTTAACAAAATCACATCTCAATAGAAAAAAATAAAAAGGGCTGGAAATGTAGCAAGTCAGCAAAGATAATACATGGCCAAGGGCCAAAATGAGGTACACAGAAGGGCCAGTGTGAATCCTAAGTGCTCCTGGGGATGGAAAGTAGAAAACACATGTCCCTTTTCTAGAGCAGAGGTCAGTTTAGAAAAGAAGATGAAGAAATGACAGCAGGTAGACTTAGATTAAAAGCAAAGGTGACCTGAAATCAAGTTGGGGTCCATCCCCTGGGGAACAAAGTGGGTGGTGGGCTTCCTCTGGGAGGTCATCCCTGCAGCGTGCAGATGGGGCTGGGAAGGCAGATATGAGCCAGGGACTAATGCCAGGTAGAAAAGATAAATAACAATCCAATCTGTTTGTCAACTCTTAGAAAGTTATTTCCTATGAGCTTTCCTGTGAGCCAACACTTAAGGATGGGAATAGGCTTGTGGCGAGAAGGTGGGCACAAAAAGAAGTCATCATGGAAAGCCAGCTTTACATTTTGGTGGCATTTCATGTTTTCATACAGACTAGAACGTGAAAGTGTTTTGAAAAGATGACACGTTCCAAAGATTCCATCAGATCTGGGCTGGTTACATCCCTAACTGCTTGGTCAGTGACTTTTTTGGAGTTTTTGTTTCCCTGGAATGGAAATTGGCTTACACTCTTATTTTCCCATGTTGTTGACCATGTTCATAGTCTGGGTTCAATTGCTCAGGACCATCCTGTTTTCCTGACTTTCTTCTATTTGAAAACAAAACAGTCACATTGGTCCGTATTCAGAGGGCTGCGCCTAGGCGGGGGATTATTAAGAGTACTTTTTTTTTTTTCCCATGGAGGACAATGGTAAAAGATCTGAGATCCCTCCACATAGCCCTGGGTGATTTTTTTCTGTCATCTTTAAGGATGATGCACAATGTGTGAATATGACCTGAAGTTGAGGCCTAATTACGATTCTCCAGCGAGTGCTGCATTTGGAGGAAGTCTTAACCGAGCACTTAAGCTGTAATGCCTCTGCACACACCGCTGTGGACCTGGAGGGGGGCTTTGATTCCTGCACGGAGCAGCCTCCTCCTAAGCTGCTCCCACAAGCACTTTTATCACCACGTTATTAGACCATTATGGTCTATGATTGTCTTTCACCGCCTTTAATTTTTTTCTGTTGTCAGACGTGAGGAAAGTGATGTGTAACACAATACAAAATGCTCTTGTTTGTTTTAATCCATTGTTTTAATATATTATGGCTTCCTGCCATTAACCTTCTCTGGAGGGGCCCTAGAGCCCTGGGAGACAGCTCGAGGCTGGAATGTGTGGGGCACTTTGGGGATTTAGTGCAAAGTGGGGCCACGTGTATCTCTACCAGATGGGGTCTCAGAGCCAGGAATGGACCTGGAAGCTGGGTAGAGGGCCCTTAGGGTCACTTGAAAAGGGAGAGGCTTGGGCTTGGGCAAGGTAAACTGGCCTTCTAAGAGATCTCTCCCAAGCTGAGTTCTAGCAGGTGCTTTTGTGGGACTGAGGTCTGTCTTAGTCTGCTTTCTGATACTATAATTGAGTACCACAGGCTGGGTAATTTATAAAGAAAATGAGTTTATTCCTTAGAGTTCTGAGGGTTGGGAAGTCCAAGGACAAGGAACTTCATGTGATGAGAGCATTCTTGTTGGTGGGCTCTCTGTGTGGAGTTTCAGGGTGATACAGGGCATTACATATCGAGACAGAGCTTGCCAGCGAGACACCTTGCTTTTTTTGTGTGTGTGTGTGGTGGTGGTGGTACTAGGGGTTGAAGCTAGACCCTAGCACATGTCAGGCAAGCACTCTACAACCAAACTACATCCCCAGCCTGAAAGCTTGCTTTTATAACAAAGCCATGCCCCAGATGACCCACTAATCCATAAACCAGGAGAATGGATTAAAACATTCATGAGGGCTCTTTTAAAGGTTCCACTTCTTAATAACTCAAGAAGAGAATTAAATTTCTTTTCTTTTCTTTTTTTTTGGGTACCGGGGGTCGAACTCAGGACCTTGTGCTTTCGAGGCAGGCGCCGGAACCACTGAGTGAAATCCCCAGCGAGAATTAAATTTCTATGTGAGTTTTGATTGGGACATTCAACTCACAGCAGGTCCAAATCCTTCCTGGTCTTGATGAGAGTTTAAGGCAGTTCCCTAGAACACAGCTTGGCAGATGCTGAGGAGAGATACTCACCTCCAAGAAATCCTTTCCCAAGAAACACTTGAGGGATGGTCCCCAGTGATGTAGTATGTGAAGATGGCACACAACCTGAAAAACCTAGTTTTGGCTCTGTCACTAACCAGGTGCCTTACATCCCTCTAAAAGGATGTGAGACTAGGCCTTTCATAATTCCCACCCTTTCCTGTGTGTCTCCTCATCCCCTAGCCTTCTTGATAGCTTCATATAGGCAGCAGCTCCTCTTTCTTCCTACAAGAAACTCCTGGCTCCTGAAGGCCAGTGACCAGTGGGCTCAGAAAGGCCATGAACAAGCTATCTTGTTATGGCAGTGATCACCACAGTCATTCTGAAAGTTCTCTTGGAAGCTGACAGAGCCTGGTACACTCTTTGTGCCAAACTGGGTGTTGGCAGGAAGGCTGATCATCCCTGCTAGCCTTTGATCACAGAGCCACCATGCCCTTAACATGAGCCACTGCCTTGCATCCTTCATTTAATCAACCAACAAGTCTTTGTTGAGGGCTCATGCATCAGAACATTAGCTCCTTTCCTCCTGGATCGGCCCCAAGAGACATGCAGCAAGAGTGTTTATTCCCATTTTAGAGTGGAGGCAGCTGAGGCTCTGAGTGGTACAGGGCCATGCCCAGAACTGAGAGCAGTTACACAGCGACCCAAATCCCCTTCTCTTCACCATTGTTTACCCACTATATTACAGATTACAACACACAGAGAAACCCTTACTCTTCAATTCCACCAAAGTGCTCATTGTTAGGGCAAAAGGAATGAAAAAAGGGGTTGGCCCTATCACTGCACAGCCCATAAAAATATTTCAGCCTAGGAACTTGGGAGAGGAAAATTAGAACACACCCATGCACCCAGGCTCTGCTTAAACTTCCACTGAGATGAATCATCATTGGTTAGTGAAAATACGAAACAAAACTATGCTTTGGCCACAGATAGTGATAGAAAGTTCACCGTGAAAATCAAATCCAGAATTCAAGCCCTGTTTATCATCTTCTGGGCAACAATAGCTTTGGAGGAGGAGGAGTATTTATTTCCAAGAAAACTAACCATCTAGTCCAAGAAGGCAGATAGATCAGCACGAAATCCTGAGAAACAACAGGCGAGGTGCCTACAAATGAAAACTCCACTAAGCACTAAGAATGAAAAGTGAGGAGAGCATCAACAGCTCAGAGATTCTAATTTCTAAGAGATTCAATTAATAAACCCAAACAATATCTAGAATGAACCATGCTGCCTGGAGAAGCCTAGCACTCCTCATGTGGAGAATGGTGCCCCCAAATAAATCTCTTCTGCGTGAGGGAAGAGATGTAATAGGAGATGCCAGCTTTCATAAAATGAGCTCACTATTAGCCACCACCGCTTCTCTGATTCAGGTAAGAGTTCAGGTTGTATATGAAATTGTGCCCTCCCTTAGAGGGAACCTGCCATAGCTTCCTCTCTCATCAACCTGGTATTTCATTGATAAATATGAATGCACAGCCCAAGATCAACAAACAGTGAAGGAAACAAGAAGACTAAGAGGAAAAACAAAACTCAGAGGAGAAAAAGCATTTCAGGAATTGTAAAAATTTTTTTAAAATCTGATTAGAGTCCTCGGAAAAAGTCATAATCTTACACTCATAAAACAAGAACAAGATGTTATAAAAAAAAGCCCCAGAAAAGAATAGAGCTATGGGAAATTAAAGGTATAATTGCCAAAATAAATATTTAATAAAATGGCTGAAAAATGAATTTTGTAAAATTTCTCAGAGCACAGAGCAAAATGGTAAAAATATGAGAAGTAGGAGATTAAAATTTAGAGACAAAATATCAGCCAAAAATAATTCAATGATTAATTTGGAAAGAAAGAACATAAGGAAGGGGAAAATGAGTAATAAATTGTAATAGAGTGTGTCTAACAACTAAAAAAAAAACCACATTTTTTAAAATTCAAAAGGTATGCCAATTTCTGAGCAGGACAATGTAGAAAAGACTCATATCTTTAGGTGAAGGAATACATCACAAAGATGAAGAGATGATTGTAGACCTGCACTGTTTAATAGAGTAACCTGTTGCCACACGTGGTTACCAGGCACTTGAAACATTAACGCATTGAGATCTGCTGCAAGTGTTAAATACACATTAAATTTCTGAGTCTTTGTGTGAAAAAATATGATCTATCTAAATAATAACTTGTAAAATATTGATTACATGTTGAAATACTATTTTGGATATAATGTGTTAAATAAAATATGACAAATTCAACTCTTCTTTTACTTTCTAAAGTAACTATTGAAAAATTTCAAAAGTAAGAATTGCACAGGCGGATAGCATTAGACAGTGCTGATGTAGAAGATTTAGATAGCAAGAATGATCAACAGAACCTAATTTACATGTGTAATTTGCTGCACTCTACAACTTCAGAAATCATGTATTTTTGTGCATATTTTCGACACTTACCAAAATTTATCACATGATAAATTAAAACAGCTAAAGTAATATTCAAAGATTGAAGTTACCCAATGTGCATTCTAAAGCTAATGAGACTATTTTCTGTACACTTACAATAATAAGGGAAACAGGCAATGAAAATAATAAATGCCATTCAGCCAATACTTAAGCCAACAACATGCGTCAGCTGGATGTATCTTATGCAATCATTGAAAGGGAGAGTAAGAAAAATACAAAGCTACATAAAAGAAATAAACATTGGATAAAAATATAACTCTCAAAATAATATACAAACCTACATATGTATAGACAGTATGCATTTTAAAAATAAATACTATACAAAAGAACCTTAAAAGGTATTTTAAATATTATTTTCAGTAAAATGGTTAAAGACCATTTGTAATGTACTTTTTATTAGCTTAGGAAATAAGATTTTACTGTAATAATAAAATCTTTTTGATAACAAAAAAATGAATAGGCAGTATAATTTGATGAGTTGCAATGTAATTTGAGTTTTCCAATTAGACTTCTTTATAAAGTTCAACTTTTTGCCAGGGATTTAGCTCAGTGGTGCCACCACCTGCCTTGCAAGCACAAGGTCCCAAGTTCAATCCCCAGTACCAAAAAAAAAAAAAA
>NW_004624792.1:2949494-3026748 GCF_000247695.1 Heterocephalus glaber | reverse complement strand
CTAAAATGTACCAATAAATATATATACATTAAAAAAAGGGGGTGTGGAGGTAGATGTATTGAAGATAAAACAAAAGAGAGAGACTGGTTGCTGGAGGTACTACCAGAGAGTGGCATCCAGAGCCCTAAGGCATAGCCTTAAACAGACCTATAGGTCTCCCCTGGGATGATTAAGCAGAATATAAGAGAGGAAGAAAATGCAGGTAAGATCGAAGGGTGGTAATTAGTTGAGGGAGTTCTTAGAGCACAGGAGTGATGCTGAGAGTGAGGGTCGATGTCCAAGGACAGTGAGTAGGCTTGAGGAGACAAAAATCTATTAATAATTAGCAAGGTCAGCTCCATGAGGCAACTCGCCTACAGGGAGGCACACCATGCCCCACTGGGGGCTCAAATCTGTGGTGGCACCAAACTTCTCTGCTCTATGGTTTTCTTCTTGAGTCCAAGGACCCAGGTGCATGGTGGGGGGCAGAGAGTATGAGAATCCCCAGGCTTGGGGTTCGGCATGTACAGAATGGGAGCAACAGGAGCAAAGGAATGGAAGAGCTTGGTAAGAGTGAAGTTCAGCACTCTGGACTGGATGGAAATCAAGATGGCAGGAGACTGAGAGATGCAGAGAACAGGCACAGGTTGGGAAAAACTCCTTTGAAAATGCATATTAGTTTTGATTATAGTTTAAATTAATTTTTAGTCAAATCTTCTGAAGAAGGTGGGTGATCAAATAGGAAGCTGTGATATTAAAAATAACCACAAGGAGAGAAATTGATTTTCTTTTGACTATAAAAGTAGCAATAGAGTTAGTCCTAAAAAAGGCCAAATACATTTGAGCCCTGGCAGAACTGCTGGAATGAGATTTCGTCCCTCAAGTTGCCTATACTGTACATGTAAATCCTAGAGAATTGTTGAAAATGTATTCATATTGCTTTATAGTATTATTTAACCATATTATGTATGCTCCTTGACTCTCAATTGGATTATGAGCTTCTGAAGGAGAGTGAATTCTTTTCAACATTTTCTTTGCTTTTGGTTACTAACACAGATGCTGGGCCCAAATGAAAGTGCTCATAATTATTTGTGAAAGGAAAAAGGAGTCAATGTATGTCTTGAGAGTAAATAGATAGTAAATGCTGTGCTGTCTGGACTCTTACCAATAGGGAAGCTCTGGGTGAAGGCGTTTTCGATACTCTCTATTGCAAATCATTGAATGCAATCATTGAAATTCAACTGCAGCGCTAACACATTTGAAAGAGGTCTGATAAAAATGTAAAGTTTATGCTGTCTCCAGTGACTTCAGCTAAGTAAAATAAGCCTAGAGGGGAAAATAAACCTTTTTCTAAAACTTCACACAGGGAGAAAGGAGAAAGTTTCTCAAGTTTCTGAGTAATGACTAGTATTTCCAAAATGGAATTTGATTAGGACTGTGAGAAGCCAAAAGTGGTTGTGAAAACCAGTCGGGCAATTGGGAAGCATGGTTACCTTAATCAGGATTGGAGAGGGAGTGATAGAAATGCAAATCTAAAGCTGCCTCTGGATCCCCTGGCTAAGTAGAAACACCTAGAGGCAGAATCAATTTTTCACTGTTCAATGATGACTGTCTTTTCTATAGGGTGAATGCACAGAGGTAGGAAACATTCAAAGTTCTCAGGAAATGACAGGTAAATAGATTAACAATGATTGCTCTTGCCTAACCCCCCTCCTTGGCTTCTTTCTTCTCCTGGAGAGTCTTTGGTGTCTCCATTCCACCCTTTCTGTCTTGGCCACAGTTGGCAGCCCCAGCTACTAATTAGCTTGTGATTATATCCTGGCTCAGGAGGAAGGGGAAGCAAAGAATCGCAGGACTAGAGGAGGCTGAGCCAGGATGGGGGCTCTCAGTGATGGCCTGGGGGACCTCTCAGGAGAGCCTGAGAAGGTAAGAGACAGGGCCTTAAGATCACTTCTACCTGATTCAGAATTTTACTGAGGGTCTGCTCTACAGAACGTGTGGGTGTTTATGTATATTATTAATCCGATGACTGTGTTTTTCTCCCCAAGTTGAGTATTAGAGCATTTTAGGGATGGTAAGTCATACTGCTGAGGTTGGGAGTTTCCTTGGAGGCCTGAGATATTGTCTCCATTTTAAGGGGAGAAGAATAGAGACAGGTAACTTATCCCCAAGGTAGGGCTGTTCCTTCTGAGTACATGCTTGGAAAGGCCTAAGGGTAGAACAGAAGTGGTGCATTACTGTGTCCCTGCAGATGGGCTTTTTTTTTTTTAATCTGGTATTTTATCTGGAATTGTGCTGAGCTGAAGAGCAGAACATCGGTGCTGAAGATTCCAATCCTCTTGGGAAACTGGGCATAAAAGGTGGGGAAGAAGAAAGTTTCTTTACTCTCTAAGTACATAGTGGCTTCCTTCCAAAGAGTATAGTATGGGAAGGGGGAGAAGATTAACTTTACAGTGAAGGAAATTGGCCAATACTGTGATGTCATGTTGATGGTTTGTACTCTTGATGTGATGTGATGAGAATGACCCCAGTCTAATCGTGAGAAAAACATCAGACATATCTCACCAGAAGGACAGCCTACAGAGCACCTGACCAATACTCTTCAAAACTGTCAGGATCATCACAAATAAGAAAAGTCTGAGAAACTGTCTAGCCTAGAGGGGCCTAAGGAGGTATGGTGCCTATATGTAACATGGAATCCTAAAGAGGACATTATGTAAAAACCAAGGAAATGTGAACTAAGTATAGGCTTCCATTAATAATGTTGTTTCAGTATTGATTCACCCATTGTAACAAATGTACAATACTAACATAAGATAATAGTAATAGTGAAAAGTGGTTATGAGGTATATGTGAACCATTTTTGGAATTTTTCTGTAAATTTCTAACTCTTCTAAAAATAAAAAAATTTAAAAAACAAATGTGCACATGAAAAGATGCTTCGATAGGAAAATGTAAATTGAAACCGGAATGAGATGTGGCTCACATCTACTTTAGGATGGCTATAACAAAAAAGACAGACAATAGTAAATGTTGGCAGAGAAGCGGAGAAATTTCAGCCTTTGCATATTGCTGATGAAAATGAAAAACAGTACAACTTCCCAGACAGTTTATGGGGAAGGCATAATCTTTTCAACCAATGAGTAATGAGAAGATACTAACTAAAAAATAAAAGCTAGACCTTTCCCTCATGCCATATACAAAAATTAAATTAAAATGGATCAAAGACATATATGTAGTACTATAAAACTAAGAGGGAAACTTGGGTGTAAATCTTCATGACTTTGAGTTAGGGAGTGGATCCTTAATATGACAGCAAAAGAAGATGAAGAGAGATGGAGGGAGGGAAGAAGGAAGAAGTACAGGTCTGAAGATAAGCAGCCTCCCAGAGGGGAGTATGAACCTACAACTAACTCCTGGCTTCCAGACCACTAACTTTTACTATACTGGTACTGCAGAAAGATCTGGCACCCCACATGGAGCTGGAGTCACTAACCTGGGATTTGGAGCAGCTGAAGCAGGAGCCAGGGCAGGAGCTGCACCAGCAAGGGGAGCTCCAGGTCCACAAGGGTGTGTTGCAATCTACAACTGCACCCCAGTGCCCTGAACCAACCTTCTGAGCATTAAAAATCAAAAGACAAAACAGAAAATTACTGTTTTACCTCTGCCTTTAAAATCTTATGCAAAATGTCTTGTGGCTCATGCCAACCCAGAACTAAGCGCAAAGAAAATTCTGGAAATAAAGATCTAAGTAGACACAGTTTGAACCCATCACATAGCCTTGGCATCTCCTCAAAGAGCTCTTCTGGACAGTTCAAGCTCAGGGTGAGGTCCATGCATCATCCTGTCCTCTCTCCCAGATCTCTGTTGGTTTCTTCTGTGATTTAAAATTTGTTATCATTCTGCATGTTTATTGGTTTAATGGTTTATTACAGGTATGTGTCTCTATCCATGCTACTTATCTATAAACTCTAAAAACAATGACTTTATCTTATCTACATCTGAATCCTCAACATATAATCATAATAATGATAATTGTGATGATAACAATAGCAACCTCTTCTATAGTTCATAGCTGGTAGTGGATCTGATGGTAGTGGTGTATGTATATATTTTTTGCTTTGTTCAGCATTGAGTCATCAGATGTTCTGCCTTTTATCTGGACTTCTATGGCATCCCTAGGGCTCAACTCAGGCACCTTTAGGCGCAGATGAAAAGGGATATCCCAGAAGCTGTGCCTTGTTTTGAGAGAAATTAAGAGGAAAATATACTAGGAAAGAACTTAAGATTTTCGCAAAATCTTTTTTTCTGACCTGAAGGAGTTATTTATTCTGGAGAAGATTTTATCCTGATGCACCTCTGAGGACATGTGTCCCTTAAAGGAAGCACTGCTATCAAGGCATACTCCCATCTCTGCAGTCTGGCCAGCCCCTCAGATATCCTGAAATGGCCCTCCTGGCCGGTTAGGCCCATCTGGCCAACAATTAGGACTCACTGTCCGTAGTGACTAATTCAGGGGGAATGGACTTTAGCTTCAGGACACTGAAGATAGCCAACTTTGAAGTAGAATGTTATTGAATCATCTTTAAAAGTTGCTTTTAAACACTCTTTGCTAATATATTGCTGATAGGCTTGTTATTTGTGGTTATATTGCTTTATTGATCACTATGTCCTGTGGGCAAGGCAAATGACTAAAGAAGCATGAGTAATCATAGCTGGGAAGCAACATCTCTCAGAAGAGTCTGAGCTACTACGTGCCTCTGTGTTCTAGCTTGTCCCTCCAGATTTAGTCTGAAACTGTTGGCAGAAAGAAAAGAAACACACTTCAAGTTGAAGATATTATAAAAGTGGTTTTTAAAAAAGTTTTAAGGGAAAGATATCAAACAACCCACCAAAATGGATGGCAGCAAATTTATGTGTGAAGGAAATTCTCCTGGGTGGGGTGTGGGTCCTGTCTTTGAGTCTTCAGATCTCTTCCTACTTTCTTGGAGTCAGTCCAGCATCGGTACCCAGGCCACTTAAGCTGCTCCTGTGAAAAAGATGATCTTATGAATTAATCCAGAATGCAATAATGATTTAATATGCTTATTTTAGCATAGGTGATGTGTATTGTCTCAGAGATACCTTTTAATAAGGGATCGAGGAGGCCTCGTACACTGCTAGTTGAATGTAGACTGGTGCAGCTTTTCTAGACAGCCATCTGTCAATATTTAGTCAAGTTCACTGTATCTAGAGATCCCATTCTTGCTGTTTACCTTATAGATGTTCTCACATGTAGCCATACAGGGAAATGCACAAGGATGTTCTCTGCAGCATTATTGGTGGGTAGGAAGTGGGAGGCAATCTGGGGGTCCATTTCTAGGGGAACTGGATGGATACAATGTAGTGCTCTCTGTGGATTTTTATATATTTATATATTTTTATATATTTAGAAGCAATGGGTAATGGTACATTATGGACTTTAAATGGACCTTAAAATTAGAGTGATGAGGAAAAACTATACTCCAATACTAATTACATAAACTAGTCCAGTACTTATTATATAAATTAAAAATATATGCACCCAGAAATGCACATTTTACATAAATACATATGAACAAATGATAATGCTACTGTGAGAGAAGAGAATGAGTATGAAGCAGAGTGTCTCATTCTTGGATGATAGACGTTTAAGGCCAGAGGGTTTTTTGTGATGGAAGCTGTCTTGTGGATTGTAGGATGCTTAGCAACATCCCCCAGACTGTACTCAGGAGATGCCAGCAATGTCCATTCACTTATGACAATCACACATGTACACGTCTTGCCAAATGTTCTCTGGCATGGGGAGGAGGGGCAGGGGAGCATCCTTGGTTGAGAATATTTGATGTTCTCCAAATGTTCCAAGGACAAAAGGGAATGAAAATATATATGTTAGAGATGGGCCTTGAGAAAAAAAAGAAGGAAACAAATGAATACTCAGAGAAAGCAACATTGAAGTCACAAGGATACATTATAAATGGTGATACTTCAGGCAGCAGTGTCAGAGCAAGTAGCATTTTCTCATATGCCATTAAGTCTCCTGTCCTTGCTGTGTAAGGTTTTCCACTGTGCATTCAGGAGGTACAAGTCATTCTTTATTAGACTGGTGGTGTTAGAAAGGAACTACCCCAGAGAGGAACATCTCAGCGTGGCCTAATCATGAGTAGTTAAATGGCTAGATTTTCTCCAGAAGGTGCAGCTGCTACACTGAGAGGCCAGTTGCCTTATTGGTACAACGGGCCATAAATAGTCTCTTCTATCCATCAAGAAGCAAGTAGCTGGGTTCTCCTTTCTCCTGCTGGTAAAGGAGACTGGTGGGCCTCTCTAACCCTGCCTTTCTTGACCTCCTTCCCCTTTCTGCCCAAACTGCTGGTAAAATGCTGAGCAAGCAGAGGCCCAGCCAGAGGGGAGGCTGCCAGCAGCCTGTGGCCATTAAATGCGGAAAGATGTTTTTGGAAGCTGTCCATGGTTCTGGATTTGTCTTTGCTAGAGCAGATTATAAAAATGTTGATACTTCACCTTGGACAATTTTTCTTAGGTAAGGAACATATCTAATTGTAGAATACTTCAGTTTTGGAGAACAAGAGGCCTATCAGCATGCTCCTGCTCAGTCTCCTATTTCTATAAAATTCACCTTAGCTCTTGTGAAATTAAGTATTTTAAAATTTTTTATTAGTACATGATTGCAGCACATAATGATCGCATTCATTGTGGGGAGTTGGTACATGCACATAATACATCTTCATTCTTTGTTATCCCCTTCCCCTCCCATCATTTCCCTCCTCCCTTTCCATTTCTTGGTCCCCTTCTGTTTTACAAAAGATCTAGGTCCCTGTTCCCTATTATCTATCTCTTATTTTGCTCTTTAATTTTTTTTTATGTTTTGGGTTTCTCATATAAGAGAAACCATACGACATTTAAGCTTGTGTGTCTGATTTATTTGACTTAACATGGTCTCCAAGTGCATCCATTTTCCTACAAATGACTCAAGTTTATCCTCCTTTATGAGAGAGTACTGCTCCATTATATATATATGTATTACTCCATATTATACATGTCCATTCCTCTGTTGATGGAAATATAGGTTGCTTCTAAGATTTAAGTATTATAATAAGCTGTGCTGCTAGAAACATGGGTATGCATGTATCACTGGAATATGATATCTTTAACTCTTTTGGGAAGATAGCTAGAAGGGGAATAGCTGGATCTAATGGAATTTCTATTTTTAGGGTTTTTTTTTTTTGAGGACTCTCACTGATATCCATAGTGGTTGTACTAATTTACATTCCCATCAAGAATGTAGAAGGGTCCTTTTTTCCCCCAAAGCATCACTAGCATTATTATTTGATTTCCTGGTGATAGCTACACTTTCTGGATGCAATCTCAGTGTTGTTTTAATTTTCATTTGTCTAATGGCCAGAGATGTTGAACATTTTTTCATGTGCTTATTGGCTATTTATACTTCTTCCTCTGACAAGAATTTATTCATTTCAGCTGCCACTTTTTGATTGGAGTGTTTAGGTTTTTCTTTTTTGAGGGTATTTTTTGTATTAGTGATTGAACCCAGGCCCTTCACACTGAGCTACATATCTCCAGCCCCCCTTTTTCAAATTTTTTTTTATTTTGAGACAGGGTCTCACCAATTCACTAAGTGGATCAGCCTGAGCTTGAACCTGTGATCCTCCTGCCTCAGCCTCCAGAGTGCTGGGATTACAGGCATGTGGCACCACACCTGGCTTCAGTTCTTTATATATTCTAGATATTAGTTCTTGGCCCCAAGAATAGCTGGCAAATTTTTTTTTGTCTATTCTGTAGGTTGTCTTTTTCACTCTGTTGGCTGTTTCCTTTGCTATGCAGAAGGTTTTTAATTTGCTATGATCCCATTTGTTGGTTCTTGATGTTATTTCTTTTGCAATTGGGATTCTATTCAGAAAGTCCTTGCCTATGCCTGTGTCTTCAAAAGTTTTATTTATTTTTTCTTCCAAAGGATTATTTCTGTTTTAACATCCAGATCTTTGATCCATCTGATTTTAGTGTAGTACTTGGTGGGAGGTATGAGCCTAGATTCAATTTTTTTATGTGTACAGCCAGTTTTCTCAGCACCATTTGCTAAAGAGGTTATCTTTCCTCCAGTAGATGCTTTTGGCTCCTTTGTCAAAGGACAAATGGGTGAATGCATCCTCTATTCGGTTCCATTGATTCACATGTCTGTTTTTTGTGCCAGTAGGATGCTGTTTTTTAATCACTGTAGCCTCATAATATAACTTAAATCTTGGATTCTGATGCTTCCTGCTTTTGCTATTCTGGGCCTCTTCTTGTCCCATATGAATTTTAAGATTGTTTGTACTAGTTCTGTGAGAAATATTGTTGGTATTTTGATCAGGATTGCATTAAATCTACATATCAGTTTGGAGAATATGGTTATTTTGACGATATTTGTTCTGCCTATCCAGGAACAAGGGATATTTTTACCATTTTCTGATGTCCTCTTTAATCTCTTTTTCAGAGTACTATAGTTTTCATTGTACAGGTCTTTTACTTCCAGGGCTAGGTTAATTCCTAAGTATTTAATTTTTCTTTTTGCTATTGAGAATGGTACTGTTTTCCTAACTTCTTTCTCAATGAATTCATTATTCATGTACAGGAATGCTATTGATTTTTGTGTGTTGATTTTGTATCTTGATACATTGTTGAATTTGGTTGTTAATTATAAGAGTCCTTTGATGGAATTTTTTGGGTATTTTATTAAAGGATCATGTCATCTGCAAATAATGACAATTTGACTTCTTCCTTTCCTACACATACCCGTTTTATTTCTTTTTATTGCCTGATTGCTCTGCATAATGTTTTGAGTATTATACTGAACAGCCTTAGTGATAGTGGACATTTTTGTTTCCTTCCTAATAGAATGTTGGCAGTAGATTTGTCATAAATGGCTTTTATCCAATTGAGATAAGGTCCTTTTGTATCTATTTTCTTCAGGGTTTTTATCATGAAAGGATGTTGTCTTTTGTTAAAGGCTTTTTCTGCATCTATTGAGATGATCGTTTGATTTTTGTTCTTGCTTCTATTTATGCTATATATTGCATTTATTGGTTTGCATGTTTTGAACCATCCTTGCATCCCTAGAATGAAATCTACTTGGTCATGATGTATGATCTTTTTGATGATTTATTGCATTCTGTTTGCCAGCATCTTGTTGAGGATTTTTGTATGTATACTCATTAAAGAGGTTAGCCTGTAGTTTTCTTTTTCATTTGGGCCCTTTTCTGGTTTTTCAATCAGGATAATGCTAGCTTCCAGGAATGATTTTGAGAGTACGCCTTCCCTTTCAACTTCCTTAAAGAGTTTGAGGAGTATTGCCATTAGATCTTCCCTGAAGTTCTTGTAGAATTCAGTAGTGAGTCCATCAGGTTCTAGGCTTTTCTTAGTTGGTAAGTTTTTTATTACTACTTTGATTTCATTCCTGTTATTGGATTATTCAGGGCTTTTATACCTTCTTGGTTAGATTTTGGTAATTCATATGTATCTAGGAATCTATCCATTTCTTCTGGAATCCCCAATTTATTGGAGTACATGTTTTCAAAGTAGTTACTAATAATCTGGATTTTGATGGTGTCCCATGTGAATTTGCCCTTTTAATTTCCAATTGCATTGATTTGGGTCTATTATTTCTCTCTCTTTTTTTTTTGTAAGATTTGCGAAAGGTTTGTCAAGTAAGTTTTGTTTACTCTTTTGAAAAACCAGCTCTTTGATCCATTCATTCTTTGCAATATTTTAATCTCAATTTCATTAATTTCTGCTGTGATCTTTATAACTTCCTTCCTTGTACTAGCTTTGGATTTAAATTGTTCTTGTTTTTGTAGGACTTTGAAGTGCATCATTTGGTTATTTAATTGCTCTTGCTCTGTTTTTCTGCTGTGGGCATTCACAGCTGTATACTTCCCTCCTAGAACCATTTTCATTGTGTCTTATAGATTCTGGTATGTGGTACTGTTATTATTTGGTTCTACGAACTGTCTAATTTCTTCCTTGATTTCTTCTGTGATGCACTGATTATTCAAGAGTGTATTTTTTATTTTCTATGTGTTCGTATAATTTCTGTGGCTTCTTTGCCTTTGATTTCTAGTTTCATTGGGCTATCATCTGATAATATGCATGGGATATTTTGATTCTTTTATATTTAACTAAGTCTGTTTTATGGGTTAGTATGTATGTGGTCTATTTTGGAGAAAGTTCAATGTGCTGCTGGGAAGAATGTGCATTCTGCTGTTATGTGAAACACTCTGTTGTTGTGTGGACTTAACTATTAAATCTATTTGTTTAAAGGTGTGGTTCAACTCTGATATTATTTGTTGATTTTTTTGTCTAGTTGATCTATTTGTGACATGGGGTATTGAGGTTCCCCAACACAATTAAGTTGATGCTTACCTGATATTTTATATCTAGTAATGTTTATTTTATGAAATTGGGTGTGCTAGTGTTCAGTGAATATATACTTATATTTGTTTTTTCTCTTCCTTTTGAATTGTTCATTTAACCAATATGCAATGACCTTTTTTGCCTCTTCTGATCAGTTTTGTCTTGAAGCCTACTTTTTTCTGAAAATAGGATAGCTATTCCTGCTTCTTACAGGCTTGCTTACAGGCTGTTGCATGGAATGTTGTTTTCCGTTCTTTGATTTTTAGTCTATGAATGTCTTTTTGGATTAAGTGTGTTTCTTTGATACAGCATACCATTGGGCATTTTTGACCCAAACTGCCTGTCTGTCTTTTGACTGGGGAATTGAGACCATTCACATTGACAATTCTTACTGAAAGGTACTGACTTATTCCTATCATTGCACTATTTTCCTGTTCCTTATTTCTTTTTTTCTTGCTTTTGCTTACTGCTCGCTCTGCCTAATGTATTCATTCCATTAGACTTTTTGGCATTTGTTATCTTCATTGCCTCTTTCAAGGATATTCTTGGGAATTTTTTTGAGCACTGGTTTGGTGGTCATAAATTTCTTAAGGTGCTCTTTGTCATGGAAAGTCTTTATTTCTCTATCTATTATGAAAGCAAGTTTTACAGGATTAACAGTCAGAGTTGGAAGTTTTTGTCTTTTGGGGTTTGATACACTTCACTCCAGGCTCTCCTGGCCTTTAAGATTTAAGTTGGCTATAATTTTCCTAGGTTTACCTTGATAAACAATTGGTTGGTTTCCTATAACAGCTTTTAAGATTCTGTCATTGTGCAGGACCTCTGAGACTTTGACTGTGATGTGTTATGGAGAAATTCTTTTCTAAATTTCATGGCTATTTGGGGTTCTATATGGTAAGTCCCTGACTTATGAACCAGTTCTGCTCTGCGAGAACATTCGTGAGTCAGATTCATTCCTAAGTCTGACAAAGTAAGTCTTATACAATACACCTATGAAAGTTTGCAACTTGAATATTTGTAAGTCAGAAACTTACTTTTCTGTATGTGATACTTTCCTTTTCTGTATGTTAAATTATTTCCCTATATTTGGAAAGATTTTGCTACTATTTCTGTAAACAACTTTTGTATTTTTGGCTATCTTTTGATATTTTACTAATTCCAATTAATCTTAGATTAATCATTGTCATCTAGCAGCTGTTGGACCAATTTTCCATTTTCTCTTGTTTTTACAGTACCTCTGAGTATATGGTCACCTGTGTCAGCCTTATCTTCTACTTCTTATACTCCCTCTTCACACTGGTTAATTCTGTTGCCCATATATTCAATGTAATTTTTTTGAATCTCCTGGATTTATGTTTGGTACTTTCTTCATGGACTTTCATTCTTTGCTAAACTGGTTATTCATGATTTTAGTCATTTATTTAGCTCAGCTAACTTTTTATTAGTGTATTCTGTAACTTTGTTGATCATTTTATTTATTATACTCATCATCTGTTGAGTTATATCATCTTTGATCTGGCTAACCACCTTATTGATCTTTTTTCTTTGTGATCCTCCCCACTTTTTAAAATCATTTTGTATAGTTCAGCTCTTTAGCTTTTGATTTCCTCCCCATTGATGCCCCATGGATCAGCATTTGTGGAGTTGGAAGTTTTTGGAGGCACTTTTTGCCTTGTCTTTCTGATGTTTCTGATGTGTGTGTGTGTGTGTGTGTGTGTGTGTGTGTGTGTGTGCATGCACATGCACTGAGGTTTACAGGTTGATTATAGTTGAAAGATTTTGTTGCTTGTAGGGAGATATCTTTAGTTTCTCCTTTTCAGTGGTGTGTTCTCGGCAGAACTAGCTATTGGCATTGGCCTCTGTCTCAGGATCTAACCAGCTCTGTTAATTTGGTAGGGAAGGATACAGTGAAATTGGCACAGCACTCAGTTTTCTGGAAATGAACTTCAGTATTGATGACACAAAGACAAAACAGCTATTGGCATACAGTAAAAACCAATTGATAGCAACAACTATGCAATTCTGGAAATAGCAACAAAATCAGCAACAATAATAGAGTCAGACAGTCTGAATATTGACATACCATAAAGACCAATAGAAGCTACCACTGTACCACCTTTAACCATAGAAGAGAGATCTATAATTATAATTTAGACCCAAAGATAGACCAAATATGTCATACAATAAATATCCATTAAATTCCTGGATTCTTACCAGAGAGGGTGGTATTCCCACATCCTTCCTAGCCTGAGCTTAAACTTCTCAGGGCAATCTCACCCTAGTTTGCACCATGTCCACTACTGTCTCTGTGGCTGTTTCCCACCCAGTCACTGTGGTAGAGTGACACCAGAAACCCTGAAGTATAGTTGTTCTGTAACTCAGTCTTAAGTTATTAACCTCTTCCCAAAATGGCTCCTGATTCAACTCTTTCAAATATGGCAGGCACTGAACTGGATTTCTTCTCCAAATGTAGTCTGCCATATGGAAGGAGTCACTTTCAGAGTAAAGCCCCACACTGTTTTAGCAGTTTACAATAGCTGTGGGCTCTTCTTAGGGGTAGCACTGCTGGTCTTATATGTTGATTCTCCCTGGGGCTGCCAGCCCTCTTTGGGCTTACCTTGTTTTAGCGGAGACAGATCTCCCTCTCTGACAGTCAGCTTTTCAGAGGGCTTCATTCTTTTCTCTGCCTTGTGGTTGGTTTCTCCAGCATTTCTGTAGTTCTTAGTTTTCCTATCAGCTCCTTTCTGATTCTTTGAGGCTGTATTTTGCTACTGGTCTCTACACTGCCATTTTTAATGCCCACAAAATTTAAGCCTTACAAACACTATAATTTTTTAACATTTAATCCACAAGAGGAATTTTGGTTTTTATTGTTGGAGTAACAGAGAAGACAGATTTGGAGATGCAACTACTCTTGGTGCAGCTCTGACATTGAATTGTGCCTCCTGCAATCAAATGTTCTCATCCTAATGTGAGACTGAACAACAGTTACTCCATTTTGTACTCCATTTTGTAATAGGGCCTCAACTTGTCTGCTTCTGTTACGGATCACCAGGTAGACATCAAGTTCCAGGATAGTACTTGTTGTTGTGCCAGGAAGGTTGGTTGTATGCGCAGTGTTCCGTCATGCTTGCCCAACTCCATATCTGAATATGTTATCTTAAGAACAATCTGTAAAAGTTCCTTCTGCATTTTGCTTCTGTATTTCTGCTTGCCAGCTTCCCTCTAGCATCTCCTATAAAAGGTCCTCAGGCTTTGAGCCGGGCGCCTCTCTAAGCTTGGTGCTTGGAGAGTGCCATCTGGCCAGACTAATAAAGATCTGTTTTACAACTTGTCCGATGTGTTCCCTCCTGGGTGATCTTCGCTGTAGTCAGCTCCTTGGAGCGTTTGGTAAGGCCCACGGTCTTACACTAAACTCTAGTAGCTAAGAATGTGACCTTATTTGGAGTAGGGTTGTTACAGATATAAGTAGTGAAGATGAAGTCATAAGGGAGTAGAGTGAGCCCTTAACACAATGTGATTGTATTCTTATAAAAGGAGAATTTTGGATGAAGAGATGAAGGCAAAAGTCAGAGTGTTGTGTCTATAAGCAGAGGAATGCCAAATGTTGCTGCCACTACTAGAATCCAGGAGAGAGGCCTAGAACAGATCCTTCTTGAGTACCTTCAGAGGGAACACAGCCCTTCCCACACCTTGATTTCAGACTTCTAGCCTCTACATTCATAAGAAAGTAAATTGCTGTAATTTAAACCACCTAGTTGGTGGTACTTTTGTTATAGTGGCCTCAGGAAACTAATACAGTGAACATTTCCTTCAAATTTTTTTTCAAAACCTGTTTATTAGCTAATTACCAGTTTCTCTAATTGCTTTTTTTTTTTTTTTTGGTACCGGGGATCAAACTCAGGTCCTTGCACTTTCGAGGCAGGCAGCAGAACCACTGAGCTAAATCCCCGGTCCCTCTAATTGCTTATTTACTAGTCATCATTAGGATTGTAAACAGCTTGCTTTACAAATCTAAATATTGTCTTCCAAAAGACTTTTATCCTTATAGTCTGGCTGGTGGGCTGATTCTCAAGGTTTTCTGGCTCCCACAGGTGAGACTCTGTGGATAAATTTAGGGTGCAATGAATCCAAGGCTCCCATCAAACTACCACCTTAGCAGCTTGGTTGAGATTCCATTTCAGCTATATACAATGCTCCAAAGAGTTGGCCCCATAGAAGAAATAAGATTACAGAAATTACTTTGGGGTCTGTTTCTTATTCTACTGTTTTCTCCTTCCAGCTTCTCTTTTGTGTGTCTAATTTCCTGAAAAAAGAAGAAATGAATTAACCTGGGCATCAAAGACATTGGATTTGAATTTTCTAAGCTCAGAGTGTTTATTAGAGACCTCTAGACATACAGTAAGGATGATACAGATGGATAATCCTTACAGCCTCACAAATGGGGACAGTTTTCAAAATAAAAAAGCAGAGACTAAGGTAGTAAAAATGAAAATAAAATTGGAAAGTAAAAAAAAAAATAGAGGAATAAGAGATCCCCAGACCCTATTGCCATTGTTGCTTTTTGACACTTGGTGCACTCTGGATAGTATGGTTGCTCAGCCTCCACTGTATCCTTCTCATGGGAGAGCTTGAGAAGTGAAAAATCTGTATTTCTCAGATTCATTCTCAGTTAAGGTTCTGCATGTGAATCTGGTTCCTCTAATTAGATGTAGCTGCATGAGACAGAGAAAGCAGAACTGAATCAGAGGCCATCTCCTTCCCCTTTTTTGATCATTCTTGCAAGCAAAGAAAGGCCATGGTGAATGCTTTCTGGATATCAAGAGACACTTGTGGCAAAAGCAATGGATTTTTTTTTAGCCTGGCCTATTCCTGCTCCAAGAGTGCAAGAGGTGGGAGGTAGCACAGCACATGATTCTTGAACTCAGTGGTCCTCATGGGATCCTGTCTGGTAGGGGATTCAGTCTATGGCATTCTAAGGGTTATTCCTGCAGGTCCAGCTAATGCTAGCTCCTCTTGCCCTTCCAGTAGCTGGTAGGCACCGGTTCGCTGCATTAATTCCATTCTTGCTCTGATATCTTAACTCCATTCTGTTTACTGCACTAAGTTCAATGGAAAACACAGATTAAAGATGCTCTGCATTTCTATCACATTTTGCACCGTGCATGATATCATTATGTTGTTCAATCCAGAAGCCCTGTGGATTACTGTTATTATATCCAGTTTACAAGTAAGGAATCAGGATCAGGGAGCTGTTTAAATGTGCCCGCCCAAATTCATGTGCATAATTAAGTGGGAGAACTGGGATGGAACTGGGATATTAATGAGTCCAGGTTCCTTTTTCTTCATGTTTCCTCACCTCACATATCCATGTGGGGATATGGGCATAGGTTATGCTCACAGGTCCCTCTTTAGGCCTTCCATCACCAAGCCCTCCAGTTTATCTTTTCCTAAGGCTTCTGGCATCATTATTGCTGATGCCCAGGAGAGAGGCCAAGGGCAGCTGCATAAAGATGACACAGCAGAAATTTCCTGCATTTCCATGTCTCAGCTGTGATAGGCAGAATCCTAGGATGAGCTTCTCCTGCCCATTAATGAATCACGTTCTTGTGTAATCACCTGACCTTGAATGTGGACAAGACCTGTGACTTGTTTCTAGCCAATAGACTATGGCCCAGTAATCAGATGCCACTCCTATGACTAAGGTACATTATTTGAGACTCCATCCGAGCAGAGAGAAGGATAGACTTTTCCTGCTGGGTTTGAAGAAGTGAACTGCCAGGCTGTGAGAAGATCATGTGGCAAGGGATTGGGATCTACCTGCAGGAGCTACAGCATCCTTGGCCTAATAGGCAGAAAGAAATAGGGCCCTCGGTCCTCCATCACAAGAAACTGAATTCTGCCAACAGCCATGTAAACTTTGAGAGCACCCTGAGCTTTAAGGAAGAGCAGCCCTGATTGCTACCTTGATTTCAGCCTGGGCAGACAGTAAGTAGAGGACCCAGCTGAGCCAGGCCCCAGCTTCTAACCTGTGGAAGCAGTAAGGTATTAAATGCAGGTTATCTTAAGCTGCTGAGTTTGTGAGAATTTGTAGGGCAGCGAGAGAAAGCTAATGTGCACTCTGAAACCCTCCTTCAGACAACTGGTCACATCCAAAGAGGCAGTAGGAGGGAGCAGGGCTGAGCAGAATGTGGGGTAAGGAGGCCTTCACCACTGAGACTGGGAGCTGAGTCTGGAAGACAGGGTCACGATCTTTGAAGAGCTTGTCTGCTGCCACTTGCTTTCACACTTCTTCCTTTGACATCTCCCAGAGTCTTGCTCATCATGTCAGTCTATCACCCTGAAAATATAGTCAGAAGGTTTCGGTTTGAGAAGGTGTGCTCAAGCACAGCAGCTGTTTTCCAGTCTCACCCTTCCTTCTGGCTCAGCTTGCACACCATGTTCACTGCTGCCCCCACCCCCATAGTGACACACAGACAAAGTCCGCCAGAGCCTGCCTGCTCCTGGGGACATCCTGACTCACTGCTCTGCTTACCAGGCTACTGAGAGACTTGTAATGCTGGGAACCTTCAGCTTTTGTCCACTTCCTTCCTGGGTAGCTAGGACAAAATTTTTTGTTTTTGGAGTGGTGGGGGTGGAACCCAAGGCCTTGACAATAAGCTGCTTCCCTGCATTTTTAGTTCAGTTTAAATCTTATCTATCTAAAGAAAATTGAGCTTGTAAATTTTCTATTTCTGATCTTAAATAATCCCATCTAGCTCTACTGAGGGACTGGATGGAGGCTTAATTTTAGCATTCCATGATATCCCAGTCCCTTGCTGTTTAACCAGCTAGTTTGGGGAAAATAGCTTGTCTTTCACATTCCCTCCTCCCACTTTTCTCTTCCTAGGTTAGTGTTTGCTTTGGGGGGAGAGTGGGCCCTGCGTATAGTTGGGGAGGCATATAAGTGGGGGTTTTAGGGTTAGGTGTCCTGGCAAACAGAGTAGGATGCCAGAATCTGCCTGCAGGAGGGGTATGGGGAAGTGATCTGTAGGGAGTGACCTGGGTGGTATGTGGAAAAAGTTGCCCTCTAGTCTTGGGAGGAACATGTTAGGAAAACTCTTTGGTCACAAATCCAAACCATACTCTCCTGAGCTCCACTGATAAAACTGATTTTTTGTTTTGAAGCCGTGGCTTTGTTTCTGTGTTTTATTTCTTTGTTAGTTCTAAAGTCTAGGAGGAAAAGACAGGAGGAGTGCTTTTATTGGTGTCCTGAAAATCTAGCCTGACTGGAGTAGCTGAGGCTGGCAACAACAACAGTGATAATGATGACAGTGAGTCCATTTGAAGCTTGGGTGAGGTTATTCAAATGTGCTTCAGTTAAGACACATTTATAGCCACTGGTTCTTAGCAATACCAAGTTCTTTGTGATTTCAATTTGCCACCACTTAGTATCTTTTAAAAATTCACTTTCATGGGTAAATTTGGTACACAAAGCCATCACTGAAACTTTACTGTACTTCTCTATGCTTCCCCATTGCTTGGGAAGTCCCAAACCATCAGTTGTTAGCTCCATGGAGTTCCACACATGTGTCCAGGGTGAAGGGAAGACTGAGCAATGTGAGCAAGCTCTGAGTGCCCATAAAGCCCAGCATCCCAGCTGTGAGTGCCCCTGGAGGAGATGTGGGGAGAGCATTTAAACTAGTTACCCTTACTCCTATCCATCTCTGCTGCTCAGCTGCCAGGACTTCTGGTTGTAAGAGCACAGGAGTAGGAGTCCCAAGATGTGAGCCTAAGGAAACGCCACACAAATACGAGTTTAACCCTGGAGTCAGCCTGCCTAGTGTATGACCTGCAGCAGTTAACTTTGTTTCTGTCAACACCAGCTCCTTTGTTTTTAATGTGGGGATAATCGTAATACTTCCTCATAGGGTCATTGGGAAAACAAGAAGAGATAGACCACAAAAAGGGTTTAGCACAACATCTGGTGCAGAGTAGATATCTATACATATAAGCTGTTAGATGAATAAGGAGATGGTTTCAAATTTTATCACTTAATTGTTTAGTGCCAATAACAATGATAATAATACCTACTCTAAAGGACACAGGAGGAAATGAGATAAATGACAGAAAAGTATTTTTTCGATGCAAATGTAAACTATCAGTATTTGTATTGAAATTAACACATGCTGTTCAATCTTTTCTAGCAGGGTGTGAATAAAGATGAACTTCTGTTTCAACAGCTGTGACTTTCTAACTGACCTCAGCACAGCCAGTTTGCTGTTTCTCAGATGTCAGTTTGTGCAAGCTTTGGTCTACGGATCTAAGTTGTCCTAATTCAAGAATGTGCACCCCTGGGGAGTCAGTGAGTATCTGTTTGGAGCAATCCCACCCCAGGGCAGTGGCTGATGCTTCAGTCACCTACATCTCAGTCACACTGAAGCTCTGCTAATTAGCACATGCCAGAAGTATGTTTCAATGTGAAAATAATCTCTTATTAATCATCACAAAAAATGTTATGCACAGATTCTGGTGACTAGTAAAACTAAAGTTGCCTAAGACAGTGGGTTGGAGAAGCCCTGCACTCCCCTCTTGGCAGCACAGGGTATGAGACTCCAGGAGAGCCTTTAGCCTGCCCCACTGTGGGATATACAGGAAGTTGATCCTAAAAGTTCCTATGTTCAGTCCTCAGGCAGGGAGGTTTCCTACTGTCTGACGCTGCCCAAGGGCTCACAGCAGCCTGCCTCGGGAGTGTGGCTAGGTGTATCTGGAGTGTGCCTAGAACCCCAATAGTAGAAAAGGCTCAGATTTCACTGAACCTTTGAGGCAGATGGTAGGCATGGTTCTGTACCTATTTCCTACTAAAATATGTTAAATAAATATCTGTATGTGGCAGCATTTAGTCTTGGACTTACTTTCTTTAGGATCTAGTAGGGACTCATGAGGGAGCTAGTAACTCTTGTCCATCACAAAACCTTTGAGTAGCTACTATTAGCTCCCAAAAATAATATAAGTGTCACATGTGGGCAAATTGACTTAAATCAATTCTTGACAGTTTATATGAATAGCCCTTTCAGGGCAGAAGCAACAAGCTTTTAAATTTTTCTATTAGTTATACTTCTACTATCAAGGGTAACTGTTTAGTAACAGTCTATAACTTGGTATTCGCAGATGTGGATTGCCACAAATACCATAACATGAGTCTCTCTTTTCACTTGGGGAATCTATGGTTAGTGAACACTTTCATGAGCTTTCAGGCATGTTTAGAGGCTGACAGTCCTTGGCTCAAATCTTGGCTCCATTACTGTGCTGCTTAGGGCAAGTTATCCAATCTCTCCAAGCTCCAGATTTCTCTTTTATAAAATGCTAGTTGTCTTTAATATGATAGTGAGAGCTCCTGTCCATATATATCAAGCTTCTTGATACAATAGCTTTGTGAACTAGGCTGATTTAATTCAAATTTATAGAACAGAATTTAAGTTTTTCTCAGAGGTACATATTAGTAAGAGGTAGACCTCAGACATGAGTTAAAATCTTCTGATGCAAAATTCCGAGTTTTTTTCTCCCAAATTACAGATAGAAGTATAAATATAGGCAGGATTCAGACATCTAAATATTACTAACTAGAAGAACATGTATATTTGAGAACTGTTTCCTGAGGCCAGGAATGTAATCCCTCATGAATTGAGTTATGCTCAGCTCTGTTTAACAATAAAAATGTAGTACTTGGAAATCTTAATGAAATGAGAGGTTTTTTGTGGTTGTTGTTAGTTTGTTTATTTTCTGTTACCATTCCAGATTGGCATGGTCCTCATTTCTCTGAACTCTTGGCTTTTTTTTGGTTTCTTTTTACCACTTATTCATAATACAGAAGTTATGGCTCCACAGCAGGAGTGATGTGGTGGTATATGTCTTATCACTGCAACCAAATGAGGCATGCCTGATTTATCGCCAGGCTTCCAAGTGCAACACTGGGTGGCCAGTTGCACAAGATCAACCCTGATTCCTGGGTTCAGATGCTACAGCTACCACGTGGTCCTTATGCTGTTGCACCCCAGGTTTTGTATTTGTGAGGAGGGCATAATAATGGTTCCTGTTCTAATATGTGCACCCTGCAAGGTTGATGTGTAGGGCAATGAAGAACTGCAGATGTGACAGCACAGTGGCTGCCACCACGGTGGGCTACCACCACCATTATTTATTTATTCATTTATTTTTGTGGTACTAGGGATGGAGCCCAGGTCCTCGTGCATGCTAGGCAAGCACTATACCACTGAGCTACACTCCCAGTCAACCACCATCACTATTAATTCTAGAAATAATTATGGTCAGTGGACTAACAAGTGCTTACTTGTGCTTGATGGGTCCATGTGGATTTATTCCTGTGTTTAATTTTCTTCTTGCAAATGACTCACTTCCTTGGATATAGACCCTTTTTAAGGAGAGAAGAGTCGAGGGAGCAGTAAAAGGAAGAAAGTATTTGTAACAGCTGAACCAATAATTCAGGGCCTTTTGACTAAAGGATGCTCCGTATCATCAAATGGCTTTAACCAAAGGCTAGATGAGTGGATGGCTTCATGTCACTGAGCTACCAAAGCAAGGACATATTTTCCTCCAATGAGCCCACTCTATCATTTCAAGGGTTTTCCCTAGATGATGATATTTCTCTGTTTTTGGCTATCCTGAAAGGACTAATCGGAGACCAGAAAACTTTAGCCTTGAAATTTGTCAGCTCCAGTCACTGTTTCACTTTCTGAGTGACAGTGGAGGCTGGGGATAGTAAAGGTGGGAGAGGGTTTGGTGATCACCTAGTTTAGCTTTGGCATAAGCTGGGAATGTTTATCCAACTGTTCTGTAAGGTGCTACTCTGTCATAAGTGTCTAATTCACTCTGGTTCATGGGAGATTTTTTTCAACTTCCATAATTGCTGCCTATGGGTAATAATTATTTGCACATATAGAAGTTGTAAATTATTTTTTCATAAAGTGAGTCCCTACTATACAATGAAAGTATTTGAGAGAGTTGACACAGATAAGCGTTGGGTTTATGGAAAAAGTGGGGAAACAGTAGGCTGTGTGGTTGTTTTGTAAATTTAGCTGTATATCAGTATCTCTGGAAGAGCTTTTAAAAATATGCATTCTGGTAGAATGAAAAAATTACTGCAGTCTTTAACTCCTCTTTTGACAGTGTGATTTGTTGCTTTTTCATTAAGAAGTGGAACCTCTTCCCGTTCCTCACCCTGTGAATCTGGGCTGGACTTTGATTTTCTTGTTAGGACGATTCAGCAGTAGTGATTGTACCAGTTCTATGCCTAGGCTTCAAGAGGCTGTATGTACTTTGCCTGAACCCTAGAGCCTGCTGCCCAACCCACTGGGAGATGAAAAATAACAAAGCTTACTGTCCAAATTAAGGCCACCGAGACTTTCCGGCTCCCAGCCAATGAGGGAGCTGACAGTAGATGTGAGCTCACCCAAGACGAGAATGACCACCCAGGTGGGATCAACTCAAACTGACAACTGAAAGATTTGCAAGCTACCCACACAATTACTGTTTTAAAACGTTTTACAATTATTTTTAATTTTTAGTTTTAATCTACACACAATATTTGTTTATGTTTATGGAATGCCATATGATACAGTGTTGTTCTTTTAACCCACTAGGCTTTAGAGTGGTTTGTTATGCAGCAAAAGCAAACTGATACAACCCTGTTTGCGGCTCACTCACATTGAATCAGGTTGACTGGTCTAGGATGGACTTAGTATGTTTTCAAAGCTCTCTGGGTGATTCTAACGTACAGCCAGAGTGACAATCAACACTCTAAAGGGACCAATGCTTCATGGGCTGAGTGACAGGTGGGCTGGATCAAAACTCTAACTTAATGAGAATTATTTGAAACTAGAGGGTATCTAAATTTAAAATGAAAGAACTCTGATTTGTTAATTTATAAAAAATAATAATCCAAAATCTTCTCTGTACAAAAAATAGAAATGTCTCCAAAACTTTTTGACAAACAAAAAGCTGGAAAAACTTTATATATAACTTATTCTATATGACCTTAACTTATATGCTTGGAGAAACTGAAACTCAGAGAGTTTGCATGACTCTTAAAGACATACAACTAATTTTTGATGAGTCTACATTCCATATGAGGCCTCTGGCTCCAAATTTGCCTGTATTTCTTGGTTTTTCTACAGGATGACAATGATCTGATCCTCCTTTTGACTTGCCACATGTGATCCCATAAAATCTGTACAAAAATAAGGTTGGGATAGGTTATCTCTAAAGTTTTAACAAAGTAATTTATGGGGAATCCCTAACCTTTTGTGATTGATAACAAGGACAACAGATTTGTTGATTATGTGACTTGCATCCTCTCAGGGATGGAAGTTGCAGTCTCATTAAGTACAATAACTTTAGTGTTCTCTATGAAAATATAATGGGATGCAGTAGGAGGAAGAGTGTTAAATTCTTCTTGTTTTTTTTGTTTTTTTTTTTTTGAGACAAGGTCTCACTATGTTGCCCAGACTGGTCTCAAACTTCTGGCCCTGAGTGATCCTCTTGTCCCAGCCTCTTGAGTAGTTAGGACTATAGGCACTCACCACTGTACCCAGTTAAGTGCTCAGTTCTTTCTAACAAAAGAGAAAGAAGGAAAAGGAGCCATACTCAATGAATTTAAGTAGTTTATTTGACATTAATTGCAGAATTTACAGCACTACCATTTAATGATAGGAAAAATAGAAATAATCCAGTGTAAGCAATGTTGTAGACAAAACATCAGGGTGGGAAATGAGCAAACTTGAAAATGCAACTAACATTCAAAGAAATCTTCTGAAGGACTGATAAGTTATTCTCTAGATAATGAAGTGTGATCCTCACCCTACGAGGACATCAGGGCAGCCACTGAACATATGCCCTGATGTCTGTCCTTAGAACATCTTTCATTATCTGACTTCATGTGTCTGAGATGGGGCAGAATCTGGGTTACAATATGCTTTGAAATATAGCTCAGGGTGAAAAGAAAATAATATGGATCAGTGTTTGAGGTTTTTTTTTCAAAACAGAAGGGAGTACAAATTTTAGGGGTGTGTTTTCCTGCTTTTAAGCATGAGAAGTGATGTCAAAGGGATTGACTAAAGTTAACAGTTTTTAAGTTTTTCACTATGATTTTCTTGGAGATCATATCGATAAAAGCAAAGAAAAAGAACAGGAGGTATGCACATGACTCTGATCTCTTGTCCTTGTTGAGTCTTGTCAGAGACCTATGAGAAGTAGCTGGGTTTCTACTAAAGTGCTGAGTTTCTGGAAGAGCCACTGAGCAAGCAGGTGGCAGAAGAATATGGTCTTTGACATGAGGACCCATACTTTATACAGCCATTTCCTCATGGGTCTTTTTTCCTTTTTAAACTTTAAACAGAGCTGGGGCAAATTCTTCTCTCTTTACCTCCTTTCTCTCATTGTAGTCATACCATAATGCAATCAACAGACTAGAAGAAAGGATTCAAGCCCCACAGGCCAGCATGTGAAATTAAATGACATTTTTAATACCAAAAATGAACACATCTGAGGCCAACACCTAATGTGAGAAAACAGCCAGGAGTGACTTAGATCCTGAAAAAACTGGATAAAAGAAAAGATATTAGACTTGTTTTCATTCACTTTTGTAGGAGGATAATTTCTTTTCTGAGAAATCACTGACCAAGAAAGAATCCATAGAAATTATACTAGTAAAGTATTAATTTAGATAGAAATATTCAAATAGGAAAGATTAAAAATTAGCTAGGCCGAGGCATTCTCCATAGTCCAGGGAAACACCTTCTTTGAGAAAAGCAAAGGACAAGGAAGAGAACTAATTAGAATGTTGGTCAACTCCTAATGATCCCTTGCCCATGAAATTCTTTGGCATCCTAGATTTGTGGAGAAAACACTGAAATGTTCTGGGATTGAGGGGGAAAATAAGATTTGGTGATTGGGGACAGGGATTAAAAAAGTAGCCAGTGCCAAAATTATATCTGTACTGTAAGTCTCTGATTTACAAATGAGTTCCATTCTGGGAAAAGGTTCATAAGTCAGATTTGTTGGTATCTGAAAAAATGAGTCTTGTACAGTACACCTGTGAAAGTTCCCAACTCAAATGTTCATAAGTTAGGGATTTACTGTATTAGGCCCTTTCTTCAAACTTCAACAGTTCTTTATCAATTTCTCACATGTAAAGCTTGTACTCTTGTTTCAGAAATCCCAATATGCAAGGTGTTTTATAACTTCTCATGATGAGAACTTGTGTTTTACTAGAGTAAAACACAACCTAGTGAAGAAAGGAAATCATATTTTACCTTGAAGAAAGTATCTACCAATGATGTAACTACCTATGCAGCGGCTAGTGTGTCTCTGGATACTTCCATCTTTCTTCCCAAGTAGCAGGGTCCCTGACACGATCTGAAAATAACCTTGCCTGGATAGTAAGCTGACTCTTGAGCTAAATGCCAATTGAGCCAAAGCAAGGATTATTGGAGGAAAGAACCCAAGTTCTACAACTCTTTGAGTGGGTATTACAAGCAGAGATAATGTAAGCATTGATGGGCTGTGCTCTGGTTTGGTTCTATAGTTAGGGTTTAGCCTAACTCTCTAAGAGACAGCAACAGCATGGCAATGTGCATACCCACCCTGAGATGGGAGCAAGGCCTAGAGAGATAGCAGGGTCTCCTTTTCCTTCCTGAAGATTTCCAGATCAAAATGGGAAACTGAAATGTAGTTTAGAAATAAAACATTAGAAAATCCTATTCTGTACCATTTTTTTGCCTTTCAAAAAATCATCAACAGTTGTGGATGGGATAGCTAAATGTTATGCAGGAGATGCATGGGAAGGGGGGTTTTGCTTTGGAAGATCCCCACTGCGTTGAATAAACCTGGGCCTAAAGAAAGTCTTTCAGTGGTGGCCCAGGAAGAACAGGGGGGGCCACCTCAGCTTTGGTGGGGAGAGTGCCCAGTAGGTCACAGAAGATGTAAGGCTGCCATTTTCTTTCTTCCTTTATATGAATTGGGGTCTGTCTTCATGCTGGCATGTGCTCAAGGCTGAGGGATCTCAGAGAGATGTTGGGATGCAAAGAGAGTGAGGTTAGAGAGTTTGGGCCCAGCTCTCTTTAAAGCTGACAGATATGGAGATCTCTTTTTAGTCTCTCAAACCTACCTTCTAGCCCTCGACCTTCTTTAGGCCAGGTGAGACCTGGGCCAGGTGAGAAAACCAGGCTACAGTGAGATAATTCCATAGTTCTGCATCTCCAAGGAAAAGGACATCCATTGGCACAAAGCATTGAGTAAAAACCCTTTAATAACAAAATAACATTCACAATGTAGCTACTTCAGCTGTCTGGAAAACTCAGCTTACACTTGATTCAACATACCACTTTTCACAAAGTTAAAAAAAAAAAAGGACAATAAAATGGCAAACAAAATATACCTCAAATTTCATAAGACAAGTCTTGGCAAATCCTAGTGAGCCAGACCCTTGCATTGCCTGTAATAAAAAGGGCTGGACATGTTCATGTCTCAGACACTCCTCTGTTTGCTCTGGTTGGAAAATACATTTGAACTTTGTAGATACTACAATATCTGCATCAAGAGGAACAGTTTGTAGGTTTGTGAGTATCAGGAGAATTTACTGAAACAAATATTGATTTGATTTATTGTAGAAGAACATATAAAGCTTTCTGAATGATTAAACACTATTACAATCACTCACTGTCTTACAAAAGCTGATTTTAAAGTTCTTGTATCCATTCCCATCTTTGGCAGATTAACAAAAGGAAAAATGGAAAGACTATATTACAAAGCTTTCAGTATCACAATTTACTTTTATAAGGCCAAATGAAAATGTTTCTTTGTATTACTAAAGAAAGCACATTCCCAACATATTCTCATTGACAGATAACGTGAATGCTCTACTGTCTGTCGGTGATTTCCAGTATTTTGCATGGCAGATTTCTGTTTCCATCATTGTTTCCTAGATTTTTCTATTGTGTCCAATAGAAAATGAAGTCTGCTTGGCAGCTGATTTGGCTTTACATAGGCATATTGATTGAAGAAATAACCATGAACCTTGAGACTGGATCTCAGAACCCAAATATAAAAATACAAAAATGTTTTCCTAATCCACTGTAACTGAAAAATACTTCTTAGGATACAGAAATATCAGATAATTTGAGGATTTAAAGATAGTTTCCCTAAACTGGGTCTGAAAATGTATTATACTCTTCTGTTGAAGAGAGGTGTAACACTGTAGAGCAGGTAACACTTAAGCCAGAATCATCCCTGACTCTAGGAAGCAACATCCATGATACAGCTGCACAGGTAAAATTTTAGGGATTGGCCAAGTATTTCTGCCTAAATCACTGGAACTATAAATTGGTGGGGATGTTCATGAGAGTGGACCAAAAAAGCCAGAGAATAATTGTTGATATTGATGCTATTTGAGTTTCTACTGGGAACTGACCTAACAGCAAAATATTAGAAGAAACCACACAGTCAAAAATAGCCATTCCAAACAGAGACCCAAGAGAATTAGAACTGGATGAATTAATATAAACATATACATGGCCAGTTAGGCCTGAGGTTGTGAATATAAAGATAAAATATGTAATTTCTGTAGAAATTAAAAACACAGAAGTGAGTTGCTCGTCAATGCTCATTTTCAAACCCCTATCATCTATAGTGATATATTTGGGTTATGAAGATCCCAATTTGTGTAACAAAAGTTGGCTAACTCAAACTTGGAATGTCCTTTTTCATTATAAAATTTGAACCTGATTTAATCTAACTCATTTTGAAATCCCAACAGATGTAAAGGTATTTTTGAAGTGAGATATCTCCCAATAAAACCACTATTACCACTGTCTGAGGCTGAACTGTGTACATTTTCACAGTTTAATGTATACACAACTGTTCCACAACTGCTAACAAACAATAGGCGCCCATGCATAAATAATGTCCATAGAACCAAAGGGGGAAGATCTAGTTCAAAATGAAAAATGTTGCTATTAAGACCACAATGCATCACACTGCTAAAATTTTTAGCTTCATGCATAAAATTATAGCACTGATTGGCAGTTGCTAATTATAATACTACACTGTTAACACAGAACAATTCATTGTTTAGACCAAGTAGCACAAATGTAGAAAATAATTTTTTTTCAACAGAGCAAATGAACACAGATTGTTTCTTCAGCAAAATATGAAACTGTAAACTTTGGGCTCATTCTGCAACTTTCCCCAATCCAGAATAAATAAAATCCAAAGGGGGAAAAAAAGAACATACGTTTTCTTTTTTAAGCGCACCTGTTTGTCTATTACAAAAGCACAACCTAAAATGTATAAAGCTTTTTTTTCTTTTTTCTTTTTTTAAATTACAGTTACCAAAAGAAACGGTGAATAATTTATTACATACGCTATAATAACATTACTCTAAACACTATTATCTATGAGGTATATCTGAGAAAATTCGGTAAGGAATTGCGCGGTCTGCATTGCCAACATGCCCAGGTTCATATTAAAGCTTTGGAACCATGAACTAGAAAAGGGGAAGAATAGGGAGGCAGAAGAAGGAGACATAGAGAAAGAACCTTTGGTATTAGTACAATTCTTGTTCTTTGCAGGGTTGCATTGCAAAGCACCACAGTACAATAAGCCCACCAATTTACTGTATGGAGGCCCAGTTGAAGCTGAGGTATTCACAGGAAGGATTAAAAAAAGCACAGAGAGGTCCAGACTGGCTAAATCGTTGCTTTGGTTCAAGCAAGGCACTCGTCCCGTGGTTATGTCACACTTTGCAAGTGAAGCATGAGGCTGAGGGGGATTTGTTGAGGAGGGGTCTGCCAATTAGGGATATTTTCTGTGTTCAGGCTGCCATTGCTCTTTCTAGTTTCTTCATATAGCAGGTCTGTAGTAGGAAGGTGGGGGAGGTGACGTTTGCTTGTTATGGAGAAGCAGTCTGCTGCTTGATGAGTTAGGTCATCTTTGTTGTCTCCCAAGTATTGTGAGCATTCGATTTCTGATAGGAATTTGGGGAGAAAACCAAAGCAATTTGCTGTTTGGAAGGAAGGCCTTACAGGTTTGCTTTGTATAGGTAAGAGGATGAAACCTTAGACTTAGTTGACAGGAAGGAACTTTCACAGACGTCAGGAAGGTGGTTGGGAATTTTAGGAAGAGGGTAATTGAGTGTTTTTTATAGTCTGTCAATCTATCTTTTAAATTCCTCTATTTGCTACACTCCTGAATGAAACAGATGAGTTGGTCTTTTCCTTTTTTAGCTTGTCTAAATGGTCTGTTAAAAAGCTCAAGGGTGTGAAATACAAATTTCTAGTATTCAATAAGGAGCTATATAGATTAGTGGTGGATATTTGCATGTGTCTAAAACCCACATGCAAATTGGGTCAAAAGCTGAAAAGATTAATTGGTTAACATACAAATCACTTTGATGAATGATCTTAATAGTGATTTAATCATTTAATGGAATCAAAGAAACTTGAAAAAGGCCAATGAATTTCATGAGTAAGAAAAAAGAGAAGCAACTTTAAGTAACCATTTTTTTTTTTTGGTACTGGGAATCGAACTTGGGACCTTGCGCTTGCAAGGCAGGCGCTGGAACCACTGAGCTAAATCCCGAGCCCTAAGTAACCATTTTTAAAAATGGCATATCCATGCATTTGAAATCTTGGGCTCATTCTTCATTTACAATGAGTAGCTGTTTAGCATCAAAAATGTAAGGCTCTTGAAAATATACCTTTGGCTTAGGAATAAAATTTAAACATCTATAAGTAAAAAAGAATAAAAGAAAAAGCTGATCACTGAAATGCTGTATGTGCAAACTATAGTCATGTTCTCTTTCTTGGTAAATACTGACCTTAAAATGTCCATAATAATTAAATTTAATGGGCCAAGAATGAACTCTCTCTTCCTACTGAATTAAAAGCTTGTTTATACAACACTTTTAATGGGGAGGTTCAAAAGTGATCGCACTGTTTGGATCAATATGCACTTCCCAGGTTAGAAACCTCCAAATGAGCCCTAATATTTCAAGACTGTCGACCTTACTAAGCACTGGATCATATGTACCTCTGTGGAGATGTAACTGGATAAGATACTGAAAGTACCTGTAACTATCCTTATAGGATGAGAATGTTAGATAATAAGCAGCTACAGGATTGCTACTTTCCTACTTGCCTACTTGACAGCAATATGCAGAGCACTGGGGTGGAGCTAGGAGATTAGTGGCTGTGACTCTGGTGTAATTTGACTTGGATAATGATTTCATTTCTCCAGGACATAGGGGGCTGGACTTAATGAATCCTATAGTCCTTTTCCTACTCTACAATCCAATGGTTAGAATTTCTATGACCCAGTACTTGTCTCTTTCCTGTGATAGCTCCACAGGAGGGACAGAGGTCATGGCTAGAACTGAAGGCCCTCTCCTACCAGTCTTCATCAATTTAGGGATCATAATTTAGGGAATCCAATTAAAGCAGCATCTAAACTTGCGTCCTGATCATGTGGAGAGAGCAAATAAATGAGAGAAACACAGAAAATATCCCTTTCCAAATTAGCAGCCACCATCACATAGATAATTATTTCTTTGGGGTATCTGAGCTGTGGCTGTACATACCATATGTCAGAGAGAATAGTTAAATTATAAAAGAGCACAAGCAAAATGCAGACCGCACAGAGAAAGAAATCTTTGGTATCTTTGGTGTCATCAACACGATTAAAATTACAAATGGAAAAAGTCAGTGAGGTAGCCTTCTTTGGTTCTCACTAGAAATAGAAAGTTTTTCCTTTTTTTTTCTTTTTTTCTGCTTTTTTTTTCCTTTTCTGTTTTGTTGCTTTACACACACACAGAGTTCATTCTTGGAAGCAGCTAGTGTTAAGGGTTTCTCTCTTTTTTTGTTTATGATTTTTTTAAAATTTATTTTTCCACTTTCCATATAGAAGCCCCGAAATCCAGGCTGGTGAAGCAGGGTCTCAGCTTATGTTTTCTGAATGCACAGGTTCAGGTTGAGTAGTCATTGCTTGTCCACAAAATTTGCTCTGTTGTTCTGACAGCAAACAAACTGCAGTGCTCTCTGTTGTTTTAAATAAAAAATATAAACTATACAATGCATCTTTCACAGATGCTGAATAAGTTAAATAAATAAGTTACAATATGAAGGCTCTGAGGCCCCCAGTAAGAGGTGAAGTTCGCCTGGTACCAGGTGGGGCTGTGAACTTAAATTAAATAATTTAATAATCATTAAACTATTTTAAAAGTTAATTCAATAAGGAAAAATACCCCAAATTCTCTCCTTTTGTAACCTGTATTTCTTCCCTGTCTGTAACAGAATTTCAGTGCTTATAAAGCAAACTAAATTTCAAGAATATTCTAAATAGGATTTTGCATCTCTGATGCACCACTGGTCTAGATTTTGATAAATAAGTACAAGCAGTAAACTCAAACTAAAGAAAAAATTATTAAATAATTACCCAAATCCTATACATCTGTGTACTAGACACTAATTTAAATAAATTAATTACATAATGATATTTTGCTTGGGTCATAACCCAAAGAGACAAGATAAAAAATATTTTTGGGGGATGTCTTCAGTTTTGATGAACAAACTGTATAATCCCTTTCTACAGTCCAAATGAATATAAAGCAGAAAAGTACAACCTCTAAAACTTTCTCATGTTGAAGACCATTTAGATGTGACAATCATGAGAAAAAATAATCACCACTCCCCACTAGCTAGTGCTAGTGCTAGTGCCAGAAGACCACACACTCATTATCCCAACCTTGGAAGCCAGAGCCTACCTTTTCCCACTGGTTTGCGCTTATTTTGCTATTTTTTTCTGTCTTTTTCTTTTTTCACTTTTTTTCTGTTTTTCTTTTCTTTTTTCTTTTTTTGCCCTTTTCCAGATCTTTGGATTTAGCTTTAGTTATGAGAAATCCAGAATAAAGCTATTTAACCGAAGTCATCATCATTCTAACTTAGATGATTAGATAATATCCAAGGTTCCTTTATAAATTGAGTTTATCTTGGATGTGCCCAAATGAAAGTAATTTCAAATGTACACAAAGAAGATGCTGGGATACTTTTTTTATATTCCTGCACTTTGGTTTTCAATGTTACAATAAATAATAATGGAAACATTGTACATTGTGAAAGTACCACATACATGTTGTAAGATGATTTAAAATTTATTTATTGTAACAGATTACAATATATATGTATTAAGTATGTCTGTACACACTTGCATGTACACAGTCTAGATACCTATAGGTAATGTGTAGATGTAAGACAACTACGAAAATACATGTCAAAATATGTCTCTAAATCTGTATACATCCAAGCTGACAGACAGTATAAGCTTTAGGCAAACTTCTCGACCAAGATTTATGCTATGTGAAATGCCTGTCACTAAAAATGGAGCCAAGTGAAAGACTTCTGGGGAATGAACAAGGCTGAAGCACTGTTTTTTCTTACACACATATTCTCCACTAAAAATATATTAGCTGGTTAATTTCAATCAACCTAACTCAAAACCTACAAGGGAAGGGTTGGGCTGTAGCTTTCACTTGCCTCAGGCTGTCAGAATCATTTTGATATCAGAGGACAATGAGCATTTAGAATCCCGTAAGGTTCATACCAGAGCCCACCAGCCTCAATTAAAAATTTTGCATCTATCTGAGGTCCTATATTAATTTGATAATGATTTTGGTATTTCAGAAATATTTTAGGGCTTTCTAAAACAAACATTTTCCCTCCACCATGACCACCTTGAAAAGAAACAAGTCATTGGTAGACAGTAGGCACTGGAACATCCATATTTAAAGCCAACAACATCTTGTGAAATTTATACAACCAACAGGGGTACTGTTCTGCTTTAGTAAGGATTTTCGTGGCCTTATTTTAAAGCTGGAATCGCCTATTGTTTCAGAGGTGACTTGGTCTTAACTAAAGGTATAAAATTATTAAGCTATCCAGTTTTGCCCATAAGCATCAGAAAGTTATAGTTTGCCAGCTCTATCCTGTTTTCCTCTACCACTTCCCACTCACTTTCCTGGTCAGGCTGACAAACGAATCAGAGCATCAGCAACAAGAGCAGAAGTCAGCTCTGGTCTGTTATGAATCCAGAGGGTTACTGTCAAAGCACTTGTGTTTGGGCCCCGTGGTCAACCTTAACCACAGGTAGCATCTCTTTTTCTCCAGCGTTTAAAGAGCCCATTAGTTGTACAACCTCCTGAAGACCAAAGAGATGCAAGTTCACTGCAGAGGCAAATTGTCATGACACTTTAACAATGACAGTCAAACGGATACTCCTGTAATCCTACCAACATTTTCAAAAGTGGGTATCTCCCTCTACCCAAGTAGTTGAATTTTAAAAGTCTGCTCAATTTTAATTTATTGACATTAAAAGGTGGATGCCCAGTATAGACAAGGTAAAATGGTTGATTATTTTAAAAGTATTTACTTTTGGCTTTGGAATATATTGCTTGATTTAGAGTCTATGGCCATCTCACCCTGAACACACCTGGTCTCATCTGATTAAGAAAAATGCGTATCTACCACATTTGCCTTCATAATTTAATTTTATTTTAGACTGAAATGAACATGAGCTTGGATTCTCTGAGCCCGTAACTGCCAAGAGCCTATAAGAGAAGAGTTGCTGTACAGGCAACTTTGTGATTTTTCCAGAGAAAAAGATCACGCTGGGTCCTTCTTGGCTCAGGGTAGCCTGTTCCTTTGGTACAACCAAAATAGTCTTACATTTTGGAGTAAGCATTTAAATGTTGATGTTGAGTGTTATTATTGTTGCCATTTTCCTTTTAAAAATGTATTGGTTCTGATTTTCTTAATTTCTTAGAATGAAAAAATTGTATCCCTGGTACCAAAATCACATTAAGAACAAAAATAAAGCCTAATTACATAAAGAAAAATATCTTTCTACTCAATAGCTATGAGCATTAGGACTTCTGTTGCCTCAAAGGAGTTGAATTTGCCTAAGATCTGTTCCTTCTCGCCATCTCTTTTGTTGCTGATGGCTGAGGTATACCTACAATTTCTCTTGGATTGAGGAAATGGATTCTAAACTATAACCAACTCCAACTGGTTATTTTTTCTGAAATTAACAACTTATAACAAATTTTTTAAATCCTTCAAGAAACTCACTGTGTTAAATTCTATAACCTTTCAATATAGCATTTTTTTTTTCAGATTTCTAACAAGATGAAATTCTGCAGGGCCTAAAATTTGGACACATAAACACGAGCACACATGTATTTATATGTGTATGGAAATAATTTTCAAAAATGCAAGTACTTCTTTCTAGTATGAGATTATCTGGTATGAGATATTTACCAAGAGTATTTGGAGGGAAATTCTTGCCTTTTATTTTTTAATAATGACATCTTCCTTTGATCACTAGACCACTGGTTTGACCAGTGTTGAAATGTCAGGCCACAAAGGCAGCTCTTTTGGCCTATACTTCTTCAGGGGATGCCAGACCCAGATGCTAATATTAGTGTGTCAAAGAATCACTAACCAAATCAACAGGCTTGGCTCCTCGACCTGTTCTCAAGAAGAACAACCATTTTCCATTGGCCACAAGTCACAGGGATTCATTTAGAAATACCCAACTTAAAATTCATCTCTATCTATCTATGTGCGAACCACCCTCTGCTGAAATATGCTCTTTTCTTGACCCTTTGACAAACTATTCGTGGAGTATGAGCAAGGGACAAAGGAACACAAGGGAAAAGTCAAGAAATGATCCCCAGGCAGGATAAATCACAAAAACCATGGAGGACCATTTTCTCTCATAGTATCATGGCTGCTGCCCCTGCAAAGGGCAACCTGAATGGTAAGGGTGAGGAGGTGGCACAGTGTGTGATGGGGCAGTCCAGGGGCAGAACTCCAGAACTCTTCCCCAAACCTGCTCTGTTTTCTCTCCAAGAGTGAAAGCTCCCCCTAACACAACTACCCTACCCCAGTGCCAGCTGTGGTTACACACGGGCTTGTCAATGCAAATTGATAATTACTACCCCGAGGAAACCTGATCAGCCCACTGCAACAGGAAATGGATGTTGCCATGAGAAGTCTCTGGTGAATCTGCTCATTAAGGGATCTGGAACACCCTGATGGAGACAGCATCTCCTGGAGAATGAATGGATTTCTGGGCTGGCGTCATGTCACACAGCTGGTGGGAATGCACCACTGAGCCTTCCTAGCAGTTACAGAAGACAAGCCTCCACTGTCAGCAGCCCAGCTCTGTATGGTGGATGTACCCTACTCACCATCTTAATCATGGTGCAGGCATAGAATAGAGATGGCTCTAAGTATAAATAAAATTCATTTATACCATGAATCCTCTTATCAACAGTTTAAATGTTGAAATGCTTAAACTTCACTTTTGACCTTGACCAGAAATTTTCATAGAAATCAGAATACACCAAATCATCCACAGTGGCAAATTAACCCTGGGATGGCATGAGAAACGAGCAAAAGTCTGAACTGAATATCCAGTGCTTGAAGCATGTGACAAAAACAAGACATGAATTTGGACAGCAAAAATTTTGGGTTATCACCAATGTCTAGTTGATCTATATATGTATTCATATATTATATATATCTTTCTTTAGAAATGCAACTTTACAGCTGATTTTTAAAAAGCTAATAGAAAAGTAGAAACTGGCAATTATTTTTACATGTTTCCCCCACCCCCAAATGAAGCCCTATTAAGATGTAGCAATTACATGAAGATCAGGCTGTAAATCCTCTATAAATTCTTTGGTTCTGTGGCTCAGGAGCAGATGTGTCACCAAGACCCCTACCCCTGATCCTTACTCCCTTTTCCTCCCCTGATGATGAGACTCTGAACATAGAAAGAACCAAGTCTAAGAGTTAAGAAAAGAACATTCAAGTGACAATACCGTTCCCCACACTCTGTTGCGCAGAGAGAGGAGAATCATTCAGTATCCCTACATCTTAAACTTGGAGTCCATGGAAGCTTTTGCGAGATTCCATGTTGGGGTAAAAAGCCATCAAACCAAATTAAAAGGAAACAATAAAATCAAATAAATGGCCCTTTCCTTTTGTTGCTCAGAGAAACAAAATTGGTTACCTTTGTACAGATCAATGGCGCTATTAGTATTTTAGCCAGGCAAAAGAAGATAATGAACTGAAACAAAAGGTGTGAGAAATCCTCATCTTTGGTATTGTAGCTGTTGAGGTTTCTGTTGCTCTGTTCCGTGTTCTTTTGAAAAACTGCATAGGCACAAATTAAAGACAATCTTCAACTTTAAGATTACCATGTGAGTTGTCAAATGAAGCAGCAGCCATTCAGGCTCTTCCTTACTTCAATTCTTGTCTCAACCCTTTCTTTCAAATCTGCTTCCAAAAAATGTCCCAAGAGGTCTGTTTGAACACAGTGTGTCGCGCTGATTTTTGTTTTTTGTGGGTTTTCTTTTTTCTGGCGTGCTTCCTTCTTGTTGATGGTGATTTCCATTGATTTACGGATTTGTTTATTCATTTAATGGGACAGTTCTGTTTGTTGCAGAAGTAGGTGCAGAAAAAGTTTCTTTGGTTTCGATTAAGTAATTCATAAAAAAGTCAGTCTTAAGTGTCTGTAAAGAATCATTGCAGCGTTTGGCTTGCTCTGAACACCCCCATGGTGCCCACCTAGGGCCATTCACTGGTAAATATGCACATATGACCTTTGCAATCTCCCAGAGTTCTGTGGGCGCTCTTCTGCTTTCTGTGGGAAGATGGCAGCCAGGACCCAGAACTGGCGTGATAAAGCCACTACCTGGTGGCTTGGCTAACGTTCTTGGCATAGCTGGTCCGCTCAGCCTGATGGTGCGCCAAATGCAAGAGCTGAATGCCATTTGGAGTTGCAGAGGTTTTCTGATTTCTAAAAGTAATCACAGTATTTTTAGGCTAGAAAATGGCAAGTCATAAATGTCTTTGGTTTGCAGTATCCTGCTTCTTTGGTGTGCTGTGTTTTCTCCAGATTTATTCAGTTGTTTTGCAAGGATGAGTCAACAATGGAAGAGAGTTAGGACTAGATGACAGTCATGAGCAACATGTATAGTTTGATTTATTATTGTTTCTAGAAAACACTGGAAATATCCCTACTAATGGGATGGATGAGGTAACAACACAAATCAGAAAGAATGAGAATGAATTAGGTGGTGGTCATAATGCACAACAGGAGGAACCAGATGACTGATAACCCAAGAAGGACACATTAATGATCTTAAAAAAAAAAATCTAGATCTTTTAAAATGGCACATTTGCTCCATGTACCATAACAGTTAAATTGGCCTCCTGAGTGTGCGTCTGCATTACGTACAAACAAAATTTGTAGCAAACTGCAAAATGTGCTTGAAGCCATACTCTCAACGATTCCCTAATGACTTCATTAACAGGTGTCTTGAAAATCCCGAGAAAATGAATCCAGAACCTTCCTTACTTCTGTTTATCTTTGTTGTGCTTGATACTTTGAGCTCAAGTGAACTGATTCATTGGTTTTTTTTTTGATGGATCCAAGACCATATGAGATTTTCAGGAGGTAAAGAAAAGACTGTAAACTGGATCAACTTAAAGCTTTCTAACTCATTCAATGAGAAGATGCCTGAGTTGAAAAAATAGGTCCTTGGAGTTTTTTTTTTTTAAACTTCCATATTTAAAACTTGTGCTCAATAATTACTGTTCTGAAATTTTAAATGGTATGGCTGTGAACTTTGGTGTACTGTGATATAATGAGGCTAAGCACTTGGAAAGCAAATGAGGTCATTCTTGTTGCTAGATTCTTCTCCTATTGCAGTGTCTTGGAAGCCTAAACTTGGAGTCCTTAAATGGACCAAATTATCACTGTTAGCTGTGGGAACTCTGACTGCAAGAGGCTGACAGGACCTGAAGTGGTTCTGTTGACATTTTCAGCAATCCTGAGCTTGGTTGGCATCAGACTGGAATTAACTGGCTCCAGGAAGGCCCCATTTGGGTTTCTGGGTTGCTTAGCATACTCAGAAGACAGTGTCTGGTTCAAAGAGATTACTTTTCAGCTTGCACTTGGACTCCGTAGCCATTAAAAACAAAAAAAGAACACCTGGCCTATGATTACAGCTAGAATAGAAGTTTATTTTCAAGAGAATTGTGCTTTCAAATCACCAGTGAAGGGCCCCAGCTAAGAATCTGGTGTCTTTTTCCTTAGTGTTTTCTTTTGATATCTGTTGTCCTCATTTGGAGGTGACTTGTGCCCAGGTGAGAGTCCTTCCATCATGCTTTGGTACAAGTGCTGGAGGTCGCCGAGGAGCCCCCTGTGCTCAGGTCATCTTGCCACTTCTCCAGGCTGCGGCGCCGGGCATTCATGAAGAAGTTGCTGACGGTGGTGAGCTCTAGGCCCAGCTGCTGCGAAATGGTGATCTGCATCTCCTTCGATGGCCGCTTGTTCTCCTTGAAGATGGCAAAGAGTGTTCGGCGTTGGAGGTCGGTGAACACCAGCCGGGATTTCTTCTGGGAATTGTTCCTGTCTTTGTTTGGTTCTTGCTCTTTACGTTTGCACGCTTGAAAAGAAAGAGAAGGAAGAGAGGAGTCAGTGCAGTGTGAGGACTGGCACCGGGAGGCGATCCATTGAAAACATTGACAAAGTCGTACAAAGGGATGTAAACCGTTAAGCTTTATTGTGCAGATTGCCCAACTGTCAATAACCAGCCTTTCCTGTCCATTGCAGGTGATGGAAGGCATCAGTTAGCTAGCAGGAATGGGAGGGAGGAGAAGACAGGGCTGGTTTACAGTCTGGTTTGGATCCCACTGCAGCTGTCCTTCTCTTTTAGTCCCTGCCCCTCAGCACACCCTTAAAATTCTTTATTTCTGAGGGGCGAAGGGAAGGTAGGGGAAGGGGGAAAAATCAAGAACCAAAAGAGATTATGTAAAGGTGCAAATTTCCAATGATGAATGTCATTATATTGTACACCTAAAATGTACCAATAAAAGGATATACAATTTAAAAAATCCTTTATTTCTGAAATGTGGTGAAAGGAGCAAAGGTCCCCAGGAAGATGACTGAAGAGGTGGTTCCTCTTTCATACTCATTTTCTAGAACTGTGTTGAGTTGAGCTGAAATTACCTCTGGAGTCAAAACTTAAAAGTATATATTTTTTTTCCAAAATCAAGGCCTCTGCCTAAGTGACTCCAAAAATCTTTAACAGAATGAAATTAGGAGTGACAGAATGATGGTAGTGTTCTGACCCACATCCCTTTCATCCAGACTTCTTGGAAAAGTTAAAACAAAACAAAAAAACAGGGAGGGACAGATCATAAAACAATTGGCTTAGCCAATTCTAGTTTGGTCAGTTAGAAGTGAAGCTGGTACATGAAGACAGGGAGTAAGGGTGAAGGAAGAAGCTCAAAGTTTCAGAGACAAGACTTTAGGGTCCTAGGTGTGTTGTTACCATCTGCAGTCCCTGTGAGTTAGTAGGAATAGGTATCCACACTTGTCCATACCAGGATATTAATTTTTGCATCATTACCTCTGCTTTAGCCTATAAAACCCTACAAGGCCTAATCCCTACAAGGTCTAGTGTTTCTGTTTTCGGAGCTGTGGACAAATAGCATTCTGACTCAGGGAACTGGTACACTTCTCAGACAGATTTGGTTTCTCAGAAAAGTTATTTAGGGTTAAATAATACAGTAAACACAAATCACAAGGTTAAGACATGAGAATGTGGGTTAAATTTTCACTTGAAAGAAATCCCGCTCCTCCAGGAGTGTGATACAGCCTCAATACAGCAAGCTGGGGAAAGGCAGGGAGGACAGAACTGGAAAGGGCAGTCTCCTCCAAAATCAAGCTCCATAGGACATCCAGCCTCCAGGCTGAGAATCTCTTCACTTAGACTGACATTACCCTGCAACATGCAGTCAGGACGAGGATTGGGTTTTTTATGTATATCTCAAAGGTCTGGTTTGTAGGTATGATTTCCTAGTCATTGGTCCAGGCACTTCCTACCTGTCGTTTTTCTGCAGAAAACACCCACCTCACTATACCAAAGCAATATCCTTCCTGAGTTAGGTCTTAGGAGTTGCTATGATCTGAGTGTCTGTGTCCTCCCAAAATTCCTACATTGAAATCCAAGCTCCCAAGGTAGTGGCAATTATGAGGCGGGGCCTTTCAGAGGTGACCAGGTCATAGATGTAGAGCCCTCAGGAATAGGATTAGTGCCCTTATAAGAGCCCTGAAAGACAGACCTTTTGCCCCTTCCACTATGTGAGGACACATGGAGTGACTGAGATCTATGAACCAGAAAGCAGGCCCTCACCAAACATTAAATTTACCAGCACCTTGATCTTTAACTTCTCACCCTCCAGAACTATGAGAAATAAATTTCTGTTGTTATAATAGTTTATAGTGTTTTTCCATAGCAGCCAAAATGTACCAAGACAGGATTTAATGCAGGGACAACACTCATATAAAAGACACTTTGGAAGCTGACCTTCCCTCACCTAACTGGCCACTGTGCCTGGTGCATGCTCTGCACCACAGAAATATAAATGACTGATGGAGAAATAAATGAAATGCATGACATTTTTCACAGGCCAGGAAGAGGAGAACCTTCCTCTGTTGGGCAGTATTCGCTGGCTAAACTCTTTTATCCTGGTTTTTCTTCTCTCATTTTTTAAAAAAGAAAAGCAATCCTATTACCTTTGAAAATTAAACACATGCACACAGATGCACAAAAATATTTGTTCCTGTCTTAGAACTCATTCTCATGGGGGAGGAAGTCTAGGTCTTTCTCAGACGAGGAGAGCTTCCCCCGTAGAGAGCTGAAATCTATTACTGTTACCTGCTTCTCAGACTTTCCGAGGTGAGTGCCACTTCTTTGCTCATCCCTCAGGGTTCTAGGATTTTGTTGGACTATGATGATTCCTGCATGGTTGTTGTAACCTTGTGTTGAAACTCTCCAGCCCTATCTTAAGTCTTCCCTAAGGAAGATTCTGAACCTGAAGGTGTACTGGGATCATCTGCACAGCTCACTGAAGTACAGCCAGCCTGACGTAGTGTGGAGTTTCTCATGAGCCCCCAGGAGATGCCAAGGCTATTCACATGCCTCAATCTGAGCGGCAATGGTCCATCTGACCTCTAACGTCTCAGATGAGCACCTGATGCAATGCAAAGGTCGAGCCAGATGCTCTGTGTTCAAATGTGGGCTCCTCCATCCCCAAGATAGGGACCCTGCACAGTACTTTACCTCTCAAGGCCTGTGTTCCTCAGCCGAACAGGAAAATAATAATGGTCACCTTCAGGGAGGTAATATAACTAAATGTTTATTTCCCACCTTTCTTCTCATTGAATTACCCTCAGCAACCCCGAACTAGGCAGACCAGGAAGAATGCTTTTCATTTTAAAAAGAAATGGATGGAGAACTAAGGAACGCAAGTGATGATCCTGGGGGCACATTCCAGGTTTGCTGCTGATCAGGCCCAGGCTCTGTCCTTCTCTATTGAGTGCCCTCAAGCCCAGCTGCACAGTAGATGGGCCCTCCAGGCAGGGCTGAGCTTGGGCGCCATCTCAGAGATCTGACAGATGCAGTATGGGGCCAGGTTCTAGACTCTGCTTTTATAACCTTCCTCAGGCCCTTCTCAGACATGGGAACCAATGTGCTCGACCACACTGTCACGTCAGATCCCTAGACCACTGTCCCTGTCCCAACTTCTGGTGATGTCTGGTGCTGAGCCTTCATTTCTGAATAAATAATGGCACATGATAATCTCCTGATAACAAGATCTGGACAAATATCTTCTGCAAACATTGACTGAGGTCCTGTCCTCTGTCAATTTATACTCCTTTGGATTAACCATATAGCCCTCCATTTTCACACCAATATTGATTATTTTTCAGATAATACTGTATTTGTGCTTTCAAAGGGGTGATTAGACAGTCTTATACAGATATACATTGACTTGTCAAATATATTTGGTGAGATATAGATAGATGGATGTTAGATGTATATATTTAAGAGAAAAATATTAAAAACTTGAAATATTCAGCAAACTGCAGAGAAAGAACAGATCAATACACCCTGCTCTTTTGGCTTCCCAACAGCTTTCTGAATCCACTAGATTCTGCACCAGCAATTAAAAACTGTAGCCTGGAGTCTGCAAAGATATGGCAAGTCCAGAAGTCCAAAACAATGAGGCAGTACGTCTATAACTTGCCCAGAGTCCAACTGCCAGCCTACAATTCTGACCAGCTCACCAAAGCAGTTGGTCAGGAGCTGAGAGAATAAACACAATTTCATTTGCTTTGAAACTGTAAGAGAAAGGAAACAGATAGACTGATATCTGGAAGCTGGTTCAAGGTTGTGAACTTCAGAATTCTCAGGACCAAGCTATGGAGCCAGCTATTCCCATAGGCACAAGCAGAATGTAAATGATTTTGGTATTGTTAAAACACTACACTCTATTGTCAACATGTACCCAATTCTAGGCTAGGAAAGTGTCAAATGGCTCCCTACAACCCAGGAACTCTTAGAAACCCAATAAAGTAGCAGGTGTTCACAGGTGGCATTGATGTGAGTACCCACAGCCATGTTGGTTAGTCTCTTGACTTCCGGCTACTCGAAGGAAATCCTCCAGTGGAAGGTGCACGGTTAGCCTAGCCTCCTCTAGACAATTTAATCTGTTTCTCTTCATCCTCCTTCTAGAAGAAGCAAGGAGGACATGTCATGAGTGGATGGTGAGGTGGGCTGAAGATTCCCAAATCCCTCAGTTACTCTTGACCTTCCGCCTCTCACTGGGAGGTGGTTCTTATGAGGGGCTGAGGTGAACCAAGAACTCATTTCAATTTCAAAGATTTTTATACCTACAATGAGGCAAACTACCTTGGCCACAGTGCCTTTTCTCTTTTTAAAAAGAGGAATAACACTGACTCAATATGCATAGATCTGTGTATAATGACAAAGGCAACAGTCAAGTCAGCTACTACCTATAAATGCAGGTCCCTTGATAGACTAATTTTTTAACCCAGTTGGTTCACAGGGTGAAACAGTAAGAAGAGAAGCTTGTCCTAGTTGCAAGCCCCCTCCAAGATCTTGAGAAATCAACTTGCCTTTTATTTTTCTCCCTCAGGGTTTCAGAAACAGGATGAACAAAGATATGCCAAAAATATGCCACTTCTCTGTAGCTGATCTTTCCAAACCAGGAGAGAGATTAATTCTCTCCCCAATGACTTTTTCCCACATCTCCCTACCCAATTCATTGCACAGCCAGCTCTAATTTGCCTTGGAAAAAGCTGTTTCCTGGCATCTCAGGGACTTGGCTCTCCTTAACAACCAGACCAACTGGCCTTTGGCTCTGTTCACCATGCACCATGGGTGGTGTGAAGGAGGACCTCTGAGGAGGACCTTTGGGTCACGCGTGTGCGCACACATATGTCTGTGTGTGTGTGTGTGTGTTTGTGTAGAGTAAGAAAGGCAATATTTGGCTGTGCTGGAGGCAGGTACAGGTGTACTTTACCTTGATGCCTGCTCTGTGCCACAAGTGCAATGGCTTTAGCTCTTCAATGTATCTGGACACTTTTTACCTTCCGCATCTGTCTGGGTCCTCACCTCAGAGTCACAGAACTTCAGGGTTCTTTCCCGGTCCACAGGTGTCAGTTGCACATGGGGAACTGGAGGCCCAGTGAGGTGAGCCCCAGCTGAAATCAAGGTCTGGATGCCCCAGTAGGACTTTCTTTCCACAACATCTTTGAGAGGCAGAGGTTCAGTGATAGCTTTGTTCAGCATGGAACAATTAATGTTGGAGCCTAGATTAGTTCTTGTTTTTGTTTTGTTTGTAGGTTTTTTTTTTTTTTTTTTTTTTTTGGTTTTTTTTTTTTTTTTTTTTTTTTGGTACTGGGGATCGAACTCCGGTCCTTGCGCTTGTGAGGCAGGTGGTGGAACCACTGAGCTAAATCCCTGGCGCTGTAGTTTTTTTTTTTTTTTTGGTACCAGGGATCGAACTCAGGTCCTTGTGTTTGCGCAGCAGGCAGTGAAACTGCTGAGCTATCCTTGTAGTTTTTTGAGACAGAGTCTCACTGTGTAGTTTAGGCTGGCCTTGGACTCACTCTGTAGCCCAGCCTGGCCTCAGATTCACAGTGATACTCCTGCCTCCGCCTCCCAAGTGCTGGGATTACAGGCATGTGCCACCACACAGCCTTGGAGCCTAGATTTGGACTTGGCAAACCCTTTTCTAGCCTCCTGAGTCCTCGGGGGACCCTGAAAGTAAGAATGACCCAACAGCAGGGAAGAATCCTTCTGTGTTCCCTGCACTGGAGCTGAACCTCCCCACATATTGGGATTTTGCAGGATGAACTCAGAGGTCTGTTGAGCAACCCTTCTGTACTGGACTAGAACCTCCTATTTGCTTTTAGAGAATCTAGCCTGATAATTTGTGACAGAATTATTAGTATAGAACAATCCAAGAGGATTCCTGCACAATAGCCTTATTAGACCAGAAAAGACAGATTCTTTCCTTCCAGACTGGAAGCTTCAGGGCTTGAAGTAACATCTCTAACTGCAGCCACCATGTAGTGGTAATTCTAGGAGCTGTTCATGAGTTATCTGGGGGCAAGTTGGCAGCTGGGCAAGTGTGGTCTAGTTGGGTCTCCAGTGTCTGGAAACACCGGCTCATCTTCTCATCTCTCATCTTTCATATTTGATTCCTAGACCCATCTCTCTTATTTTATTTTTCTTGAGCTTTCTGGCCTATCCCTGGCCTCCCAGAATCCAGCTATGTTTTCCACCTCTGTCCCCAGCACTCTCTTTCCCAGCTCACCTCCCAGCCCGCTTGGCACCTTGTCCCAAATCTACCCTCAATTCCCAGGCAGACTCACCAGCACAAGGAGTCTTGCAGAAATGACTTTCCCTGTTAACTATTCCCCGCTAAACTACAAGCACATGGGGCAAAGAGCTTGCTGTGGTTTAACTATGTTTTGAGTATGTCACCCAAGGGCTCATGTATTAGAAGCTTGGTTCTCAAGTAGGGTAATGTTGAAGGTGGGGGGACCTTTAAGAGGCAGGACCTGGTCACAAGTCATTGGAGGGTGTGCCTGTAGAAGGAACTCCGGTATTTCTCATGGGACATCAGTCCCTGCTGTCCTACTCTCACCATGTGATCTCTTCTGTTCCTCTCCTATACATTCTTGTCATGATGTCATCTGCCATGGAGTCTGTAGCAGAGCTGAGCGGAAATGAATACCATGACTCTGAACCTCTTTTCTTTGTAAAGTACCTAGCCTAGGGTATTTTGTTATAGTAACAAAATGGACTAATATAGAGGTCTGTGCAGAATGCTCAGGGAAAGGAAGAAGGCCTGTCTCCACAAGCAAACTGCCACACTGTCACTTCCACCATGCTCTCTGCTGGCCAAAGCCAATCACAATGCCAGCCCAAATGCATAAGAAAGGGGTACATTCAGCCTCTGGCTGTAGTCGCATTGCACAGGGTGTGGGTAGTGGTCAGCTAAGGTGCCCAGAGTTGGTGAAGGGGTAGCTAAGCCTGAAGGGAGAATCCTGAAGCACTCTCTTCACTACAGGCTGGTAATGAAGGGCCTGGCTTTCACAAATCAGCTTGGCTGAAGGTTTAATCCCTCCCAGACTGAAACATTCCCTTCCTTGGGAAAGGGGTCATTTCAATCTCCCTGAGGTCATTCTGACCCTTGGTATGAGTGAGAAGGAGCTCCTAGTGCAGGATTTGAAAAGGAGTGGTGGGAACTCAGGTTTCCAGGAAGCAGGTGTCATCCACAGAGCACAGCAGCCCCACAGAGGAACTGAGGCAGACTGACTGCAGAAACAGCCCACCACCCATACCCTGGGCAATGTGACTGCAGCCAGAGGCCGAGTGTTCTCCTTTCTCATGGATCTGGGCTGGCACTGTGATTGGCTTTGGCCAGCAGAGCACGGTGAAAGTGACAGTGTGACAGTTGTGAAGCCATGTGCTTTGTCTGGGCTCTTGGAACTTGGCCTGGCTGCAGTGTGAACAAGCCCTGGCCAGCCTGATGAAGGAGACAGGCTGCCCAGCCCCAGCTCTCCTGATTCCCAGCCTGGCTGACCCAGTAGCTGACTGCAGATGCTCGAGTGAGCCCAGCTGAGATCAGGCAAGCATGGCCTGGATCAGCAGAACCATCCAGCCAATCCATAGTCTCCTGAGCAAAAGGAAATGCTGTTTTCTGCCACCCACTTAGTGGTTCTTTGTTATGCAGCATTATATTGGGATAGATAACTGACACAGAAGCCGAGAACAACCTTTGCCTTCCTGTCCAGGGGCTGAGTCAGATGTATGGTGGAAGCCTCAGATTGGAATCAGAACCTGGCTTCCAATTCTTTGCTGGCCACTTATCAGCTGTGTGACCTTGAGCTTCACTTTCCTCATCTGTAAATTGGGGATTCTAATATCCACTGCTTCAAGACCTCAAGACGCTAGCTGTAACATGTAGTACACAGTAGATACTCAGTTAATGTACACCTTCACAGAGGAAAAAGAAAGAAGATGTTAGAAGGTAAGGTTAAGGGCTGGGGATTTAGCTCAGTGGCACCGCGCCTGCCTTATGTGCGCAAGATCTTGAGTTCGGTCTCTGGTACAAAAGAAATATATATATATACACATATAAATAAGTAAATAAGGTAAGGTTAAGAATTCATGATTTGCAATGATTTTCCAAGCCTTAGTAGTAGATACTGCCTAGAGGTATAAGGGCAAATAAAGCTTAAAGATTTTTGTTTTCCTTGTGAAGTTGTCTCATGGCCAATTCCCAGCCTCCTACAAGAGGTAAGACTGTAATGAGTTTTCACATACGTGCCAGAGATCATAAGCATTCTGAACCCCTAGTGTTTCACTAATTTATATCTAAATACACTCTACATATGATGGGTATTATTAGCTCATAATAAATAATGCAGAAGTGCTCTCTTCTCCTTACATTCAGTAAATACTTTCCCTGAGTAGTTCAATATAATCTTGCCAGGGCATACGGTGGGGTTGGGGGAAGGAGATCATCCTGAGTGTGCATTTGTTAGCAGACACTTAATTTTCAAGTATATGGTTTTGAAACCCATGTTTACAGGAGAATCCTCATCATCAGCAGAAGAGCCTGAAGCTGCACCTCTTACAAGGGCTTGTGCAAAGAGGGAGAGAGTGACCTTCCCCAGCAACAAGGGCAAATCCAGTGGGAACACAGGGTGCAGGTATGTTGGAGAGATCATTTGAGGCCATCAACTAGGGTTGTGTTGGAAAAATCAGTGACAAAAGTAAGTTCATATTTGTATTGTTGGCCTGTTTCCTTGTAGAACCTGTGGGTTTTTGTGGAAAGAAAAAGAGAAACAAACTCCCTTTACTCTGAGAAGGTGGCCCTTAGGTACTGACAGCCTAGCAAGCCCACAGGAGAGTGACAGTGTCCAGGAGAGCATCCTTCCTCGGGAATGAATTTGCATATTCCAGAGCCTACAAATTAAGAATAGGATCTCTTGCATTCAAACAAGGAAGCAGGCAAATAGAATTACACCCTCTGATAGTACATATTTGATGCCCAGTAAGTAAGCCACACCAGTTCTAGTAAATCTTAGGCAGGCAGGCTTCTCTGGCCAGCAGACAGACAGGAGCTGGCACAGTGCTCTAGGGACCTATGAGAAGAGGAGGCTGGCTTAGCTCAAACTCTAGGGAGTGTCACTGGCCACTCACGGCTGCTGGAGCCAGGAACACTGATCACCACTGAGGAGAAAGGAGGGCAAGGGGCGATTTAAAGGCCATTATTTAATTAGGTTTTGCTCCCCACATTTTGGAAACTACAAAAAGTTTACAGTTAGATCCCTTGCAGTTTTTCCTGACTCTCTAATTTCTGGTTCATCACCAAAGTCCATCTTGGCCCAGATTATCATGGAGCCAGTACCATGAATTTGGCCCCTGAGATCTAAATTCTTAACTTTGCCTTGTTTCTCTGAATATCCCTGGACTGGGTCAAATGGAAAGCTTAGCCTAAGCTGGAAAACTGGCTGGGTGTGGTGAACCATGCCTGTAATCCCAGCACTGAAGCCCTGCCTGGGCAACTTTGTGACTTACTGAGACCCTGTCTCATAAATAAAAAGTTGTAGATATAACTCAGCGAGAAACCCCTGAGCTCATTTCCCAGTAAAATGTCTCCAAGGACCACCTGATGCCATTCTGCTCTCCACTCAGGTAGAGTCAGGGGCATCCAGATCAACATACATTGGTAAGTCAAGAGCAGGTGGAAGGGGATTTGTTACTGAATGGACTTAGGGTGATTCCTGATTTGGGGATATACCCCTTCAGTCTCTTCTACGTATGGGTGTAGGCAAAACCCCAGGAAGAGTAACTGCTAAACCATTTGGCAAATTATCCTGGACAGAGAAGGTGCTCTAGAGGTGAATCACCTATGTGCCAGACTAAGAGCTCTGGCCTGGCTTAGAACAAATACAATGGGTGAGATGATGGGAAGAGAGAAAGAAAGAGGAACAGGGAAATGAAACGAGATTAGCAGGGGTCATACACAACAACATCCTCCCATGTGCCTCCTCTTGGAGTCTCTGAATGGTAGGGATCACATCCTCAAGATGAGAGATGCCTGAAGGTATGGTGTTGCCCATGAGCATCTCACCTGTGCATTGGGCTTTACTTATGACTTGGGGCCATATTTCTGTTCATGTGGGAACTCCTACAGTATCCTCCTCCTCTCATTTGGAAAATGTGGATGATGAATGATAACTTTCTGCTCTTTCCTCACATCTCCAGAGCCTCTGCTTTCACTTGGATGTTTGTTGGATTATAAACAAGTGAGTCTTGACAAGCATCATAGCAACTTCGTAATGTCTAGTCCTTGTCCAACAAAACACAGGCAACAGAGTGACCCTTCTCAATTTCTGTGCCTCAGAGATATTCTCTAGAGAAAACAAGTTTTATTTCCTTTCTCTATTTTTACTTCTAATACAAAGTCCCTGAAGGTCTGAGGTCCAAGGCTCAGGAAATGAGGACCACTGGATGCCTGGCAACATTGCAACAGTGAACCTTGACCATGACCTAGGGCAAATCTCCTAGAGGAAGGTGCAGGCCTCTGTGCCCTGGGTTGCTGCACTACTTTTCCAGCTGGCCTACTCTGAAGGCAGGAAGAACCCTGGAGCCAGCACACTAGGTGGGAGAGAGCCTCCTGCCTCCATTTCCCTTTTGGCAGAGAGTAAAAGCAAGATGCACCAAAGAACAGGTTGCTAAAAGCAGATGATTCAGGCAAGGTGGTAAAACCCAGAATGGCACGACTTAGAGACCACTTGGTCTAATCCCCTATTCTAGAGATAAGGAAACTAGAACTCCTATAAGTGACATAATTTACCCTCTGACCACTGCTAGGCAGAGCTCTATGAAGCCAGATGCCTTCCCATCTACTCCAGTGAGGTTTTCTTAGGTTAAATCTTTGGGGCAGTACGCCTTGGAAATTACAATTTCTGGCATTATTTTCCCAAGGAGCCTGGCATAGAGGGATCACTAGTTCTGCTACAGAGCAGCATTCCTCCAAGTTTTCCAGGAAGATGTGAACTACTAAAACTAATATTTAATTCTGGAGAGGAACATCTGGCTTCAAATGGCTAGAAGAGCCTGGAGCAGCCTCTCCAACTTCCCCCTAAAAATCATCTCAAAAATCTGAGTGAATAAAAGCTAAAATTTATCACACTAGAAACTATGAGTACAGTCAATCTATATTATATCTGAGACATATCTGAGGAATTTCCCCCTAAGTGCAAGGCCACTGGAACTGGATTGAAAAATAACATCTGTAGTTTTTTTTTCTTCCTTTTTTTGGTACCAGGGATCGAACTCGGGTCCTTGCACTTGAGAGGCAGGTAGCAGAACCACTGAGCTAAATCCCCAGCCCTATCATCTGTATTTAATAAATAACACCAGAGTCTTCTGACTGTCCAGAAATTCAAATTTTATAGTCATCAGTCTAGCTGTGTTGCCTTTTGAATCAGCCAAAATATCTATTCCCAATTAAGAACCTCATCTCTCAGAAGACAATTGGCAAAGAAAAGTGGGTGGGGGGGTGACAGAAGGTGGAATGTTACTGGAAGGTGCAATTTCCAGAGTGCTCTGAGTGAGCTCAGGGTCGAGGAGCCCCGCACATGTCCTTTGATCAGCATGACAGCAACCAGGATGGGTGCAGAGGGTGAATCCATGTCCATTCACCAGGGCTGAATGACAAGACAGCTATTTAGAGCAGGAGCTCAGGTAGGTATATTCCTTGGTGATTACGTACAGGTCTTAAGAGAGTGAGCGCACTGACATCCAGAAACAGAATCATGAGCAAAACACACCTTTCTGTTGACCACATCAAGCCTGAATGAGTCTTTTGTCATTTGTGAATGAAAAAATACTACAGAAGAGACAGATGAAAAATACTGGAAAGTGGAAAAGGGACCATCATCTGAAAATCAGCGAAAATTTGTCTGAAAATAGCTAAGAAACCTAAAGAATGTTTTAAAGAATCACTTGAGGACTGGGGATATGGCTCAGAGGTAAAGCTCTGGCACAGGATTCATAAGGCCCTGTATTCAATCCACAGCACAGAAAAGAAATCAGTTCCTATCACTTGATACTGCTAAAAAGAAGTGGCTTTGATAAAACATGAACAGAAAATTACGAAGAATAAAAACAGACACAATCTATAGTAACAGCTCATGAAAAAAGGTAGTTAAATCTTATTTTCAGAAATACAGTAGCAGCACTGGAAGAAACTAAGAACAAAATTGATACTGTGATTGTGATGCTAGAATTTTATGCAGCTTTTATGGTCTTTCCTGTAAGAATGCCCTTTTAGCTCCTTAAGGCCTTGCAAACTAAGTTTATATACTAATTGTGAGAAAAAAATACCTTGAAGATATACTCCAGATTCCTAAAAATTTAATCAAACTTAAGAGCTCCAGAATGTGATTTTGTCCTAAAAAAGGATGGTCCAACATCCCTCAGCTCATCCCAATCATCCAGACACCCTAAGGAGACTCGCCACATTCCCAAGGCTGATTCTTTGAGAAGGCTACACAAACAGATCTGGAGGAAAGGAGAGAGGTTGGTGCTTCCTTTCACAACAAGACCCCAGTGATGTTTAAAAACAAAATATTTCATTACTGATGTTTTTCATTTTTATGTGAATAACATGCTTTGAGCAAAGGAAATGCCATTGGAAGAGTACATCTCTTTCTGAGTTTAACATCAGATTCAGAAGTCTGGTTAAATATGACTTCAGATATATCAAACATGAAAAACAAAAAACAATCATGCCTATAAGAAGAAAATGTTTCAAACTGTTAAAGTTTCAGATGAGGCCTGAAAGCACTACCATTCAATACTATGTTGGAAAAGTGGCCAATACAGTAAAATAAGAAAAACAAATAAAAAGTGGACATCTAGAAAATAATGAAGGTTACTGATGAAATGACAAATGTTCAAATAAGGTTCAAGCTCATTCTTTGACAGGCTGTATTCTAACTGTATGAACTCATTTCATCTTTACAACCACTCTCTGAGGCCATTTATAATTAATGATACAAAGGTATAGAGGATTAATTACATTACTTAAGGTTACATAGCAAGTAATGAAGCTGGGATTCAAATGAGTGTAGTCTGACTCCAGACTCCTTGCACTTTACAGCTACTTGATGCTGTTACTCCAGATAGACGCAGAACCTTCGTAATTGTACATTAATCTGATTTTTTTAAACCTAGAAAACCTGAAAATCTCCAAGACAAATGATTAGAATTAATAAGGAGATTCAGTAAGTTGGCCAGTTACCAAACATATAAAGTCAACATTGATTATGTGTACATAAAAAGTCCAAGAAAATACACAGAAAACTGTAAGAATAGGAGAATTTAGCAAAGTGCCCAGATACCTAATCAGTAGGTAAACATCAATTGTATTTCTATGCAATATAACAAACAAGACATAAGATATTGTTTATATGTGGGGAGATCAAAACGACTAGGAAGAATAAATCTAATTATAGTTATGCAAATCTTTTATGGAAAAAGCTTCAAAATTTGTTGGAGAAATTAGAGGATACCTAAATAAATGGACTGGAAGACTTAATTCTTTTCATATTGGTCTACAGGTACAATGCAATTTCTAATCAGAATCATAGCAGGTTTCTCTCCTTCCCTTCCTTCCCTCTTTCCTTTTAGCCTTTGAAATTTAACAAGCTGATTCTGAAATCTATATGGGACTGCACAAATCAAAGAATAGTCAAGCTTCTGGTGAAGAAGAACAAGACAAGAGGCTCTGTTATATCAACTATCACAATCTTCAATAAGGCTATAGCTGTGTTGTTCTGGGACAACGATACACAACTGTAGGCCAATGGAACAGAAGAGAAAGTAGATTCTGCAAGTAGATTCCTACACATATGGATGTTTGATGCAGTGACAAGACTGGCAAGGCAGAACATAAGGAATTGTGTTCTTTCCAATCATGGAGCAGGGTAACTGGCTAAGCATTACACCAAGGCATAATTCTTGGGCTTTACCTCATGCCATAAACCAAAAGTTCTGTCTGCATGAAGTGCAGACTTTAGTGTGAATGGCAGAATGATAACACATTCAGAAAGAGAACATATGGTGATGTTCTGGGAAAGATCTGGGAAAGATTTCTTAAGACCTAAAAGATACTAACCCAAAGGAAAAAGATTTAGATATTAGGACCTATTTAAATTAAGAATTCCTATTTATCAAAAGACAGTAATGAAAGTAAAATGGAGAGTCATGTATATTGCTACACATAAGAATGACAAAGGGGTTGAAGCAGAAAGACATAAAACCTATTGGAAAACATGAAAAACTCAGACATCCTAATATGAAGACAGGCAAAAGGCTGAAACAGGCATATCACAGAAGCAGAAATGTAAATTTCTAACAATTACATAAAATGACGCTCAAAATTATTAACAATCCAGGAATTCCAAATCAAAACACTATATACCCACCAAAATGGCTATAAAAAACAGCCACATGGAAATGCTTGTAGGCCACAATGGGAGTGTAAATTGGTACAAAAGTTTGGGAAGGGGCTTGGTGGTATCTGCAGTAGTTAGAGATATATGTGCCCCACGACTCAAGAAACTTTGGTCCTCCACGACACCCCTGTTCCAAGCTGGGTCCTGTGTGGCGCACTCCCTTGGCCTTCAACACTGTGGTGCACAAAAGCCCAAATTCCAACAGCGAGTATCTTCATCCTCCCACCTGCTGCCCTGTCTGCAGGCAGGGAGGCCAGAGGGGCTGGGGCAATCATGCCCTCTCCAGCAAGCTTCCCTATCCAGGGAATTACTGGAGCTGCACATAAATCCCCCAGGACCCTTGTTCTCCAGCTGGGACAACTCTGAGGCATATTTTCTATGGATTCCAATAGTTATTCAGTAGAATTAAGCTTCATTGGCCCACAGTGGGTATGTGCCTGATAAAGCAACTCTTCTTTGGCTCTGTTTTGCTTCTCCATTCTTCTACTTGTGTTTTCTGGAACCATCTTTCAAATAATCTATCAATACTTAAGTCATTGTTTAAGGGTCTACTTCTCATTGTGCCAAGGAAGAAAACTCCACAGAAATTACTTTTATATATTAGGATACATGTACAAGAATTCTGGGGAAGGTTGGTTTGGAAAGCTGGAAACAACCAAAGTGCTTAAAAACAGAAGAATGGATTAACTGTGGCATATTGGCTCAATGGAATAATATATGGCTATGAAAAGTAAGGAAAACAGCTACTGCTACATGCAACAACACATAACAGAAGGAATATCATGTTGGGACAAAAGAAATCAAACACAAAGAAATATACACTGAGTTGATTTATATGAAGTTTTAAAAAACAGCCAAATAAAACTAGCAATTAGGGATACATACAAAAGTGTTAGGAACTGTGAAAACCAGGAGGTAATAATCATAAAAGTAGGTTAGGCAGATTATTGCTTATCTCTGTGGTTGAGGGAGGGTTTTTGATAAATGGTTTTGATAAGAATATTGTTTTTTCCTTCTAGATTGGTAGGAACATTTAATTTGCTTTAGAATAACTTATTCAGCTATACATTTATGTACTCCTAAATCCATGTTTTATTTTTACAATAATACATTTAATAAAGCTATATCTTTCCTATACAACAGAAATAACCTATTTGAAAAGGCAATAGAAAAAAAGAAAGAAAAAGCCCTTCACGGAAAAATGGAACCACCCAGTCTTAAACTGTTCTTTCTTTATTGAGGATATAAAGATTTGAATAAATAGAACTTTGTGCCTTATGTAAACTGGGAAGATCTAAATAACATATAAACTCAAGCTGATACTGAGGAAGGCTAAGAAAACATAGAAACAAAAAAGGAGGAGGAAAAATAAGCCCTACAAGAGCTCAAGACATAAAGCAAAAGTTTAAATGGTGTGATGTTCACATGGGAATTAACAGATTGATAGAATAGGATGTGCTCCAGAAATAGACCCAAGTGGATAAGAAAATTTAATACATGATGAAGAAGGTATTTCAAGTGATAAAGAAGAAATGAATCATTCAGAAAATAATGTTAAATTAAGTGGCTATCCATTTGAGAAAAAAAAAATAGTTTGGTTGGATGTGGTAGTGCATACCTGTAATCTCAGTACTACCACACCCAACCAAACTATTTTACCTATCACTTACAGAAAGAAATTACAGACAGACTAAATATCTAAATGCTTAAAATGATTCAACAGATAGATGGAAAATAAAAAGTGCTATTTATACATAATGGAGTACTACTCTGCCATAAAGAAGGATAAACTTGAGTCATTCATAGGGAAATGGATGTACCGTGAGGTCATAATATTAATTGAAATAAATTAAACACATAAGCTTAAATATCATATCATTTATCTTATATGAGAAACCCAAAATATAAACAAAGAGCAAAATAAAAGATAGATAATAGGAAGTAGGGAGGTCCTTTTCAAATGGGAAGGGAATCAAGAGATGGGGGGAAGTGGCAGGGAGGGGAGGGAAGGGGATGAAAAGTAATTGGGTCTCTTATGTCCACGTGGCAACTCCGAACAATGAGTGTAATCATTACGTACTGCAAAAACATGTGCAGCTGTACGAGGCAGCTTTCCAGTTCTTGGGGTCTACCTTAGGAAGCCTTCGCACAGTATGGAGGGAAGATATGCATAAGGATGTTCACTAGACATTGCTTGGCAAGCATGGCAAACAGCCAAAGGGGCAATGGCCTGATTAGCCACCAAGACAAAAAGATTAAATAAATGAAGCTATCCATGCCATGAGACAATGTGCAACAGATTCGGGTTGGGGGACCTCATTAAACAGAGAAGCTGGGCAGACATACTTCTGAATGAAAGAAGGGGGCTTCAGAATAACGTGTGCTGTGTGAGGCCACCTAAACATATAGATGTACAACTTACTGACAGGCATTTACCTGTAGACATACATATGTAACATGCCTATGAGGACATAAGGAGGTATAAATCACACCTAGCTTGGCAGACACTTTGCAGCCATGAGTACTGGAAAGTAATGAAGGAGGCTGGGATTAAAGGAGGTGGGCAAAAGGGACTTTGTCTTGATTGTTAATGCTTTGACTTTTACAAAGAGAATGTTTTAATGCATTACTTAAGTAATTAAAAACAATTTTAATAAAAGAACAATATTAATGTGGTTATCCTTGAGTGGAAGAACTTTTTGTGTTCCAATTTTTCTATTTTTTATTTTTATTTTTTTTTCTATTTTTTTTAACTGAGAAAAGATTATGATAGAAATGACTATCCTTCATTTGAAATTGTGGTAACATACAGATAAAACAAATTTCACCATCTTAACCATTTTAAAATACACAGCTGAATAGTGTTAAGTACGTTCACCTTGTGAAAACTACAGAACTTTTTCATCTTGCAAAACTGAAAGTCTGGTGGGTAGTGGTATTGCACACCTTTAATCCCAGCACTCAGGAGGCTGAGGCCGGAGGATCGCCATGAATTTGAGGCCACCCTGGGCTACATAGTGAGTTCAAGGCCAGTGTGAACTACATAGTGAGACCCTGTCTCAAAAAAACAAAAACAAACAAAACAAAACCCTGAAACTCTGTACACAGTGAACAACAATTCTCATTATCCTCTGTCCTGGTCCCTAGCAACCACTATATTGTTTTCTGTTTCTATGATGCTGACTCCCCTAGATACCTCCATAAGTGAGTGTTTGTCTCTCAGTGACTTGAAGAAGCTATCTTCAATCCTCATCCATACTTTTTTTGCTTAAATTCTTTTATTGGTACATTTTAGGTATACAATACATTTACATTTATCATTGGGTGCTTGTACCTGTACATGATGTATCTTGGTTTTTATTTTTTTCCCCATTACCTGTGTGCCCTTCACCCGCTTCACCCTTCCCTATTTACATAGATTTCGTTTCCATTTTTTTCTTTTCTCATAATTTTTCCTTTCCCTTCTTGCCTTTCCCCTGCCCCTCACACTTCCCCTACCCTTTGGACCTTTTCTTTAAATGAGTAACTGTTAATTTGAAATAGGGAGAAAAGGTCCTCATCCATATTGTAGCATGTGTCAGAATGTCCTTTGTCTTTCCAGAGAGACTATCAGGGACTGAGAAAAGGACGAAGGGAAGAGGGGAGGACACGGAGGTGGAAGGCTGGATGGACACAATCAGTGCACAAGATATACATACAGGGAAAGACCAGAGCAAATCATTAATTTGTATCATTAATATCCATTAATAATTGTAATTTTTTAAATCTCCATTTAAAAATTGAATAATATTCCAATGTATGTATATAACCACGTTTTGTTCATTCGTTGATGGACACAGGTTAGTTCCATTCCTTCGATATTGTGACTAATGCTGCAATTAACATGAACGTGCAAATATCTCTTTGAGACCTTGCTTTCAATTCTTTTGGTATATGTACCTGGAAGTTGTGTTTCTAGATAAAACAATAATTTGATTTTTATTTATTTATTTTTTTATTTTTAGATTTTAGAAGAACTGCCATATTGTTTCCATAGCAGTTATATCATTTTACATTCCTTCCAACAGTGCACAAGGTTCTAATTTCTCCACAACATTTATTATTTCCTACTTTTTTATAGCAACCATCATAAGGGGTCAGATAAACTTTAATTAAAAAGACTGATGTCAGAGGCCTGAGGAGGCAATGGGCTTCCAGAGGGTAGCTCAGGGCCTGACCACATGTCTGTTGAAACTGAAGAAAGTTGACCTTCCTTCCTCGCTCCTGTCTGCAAATTCTCAGGGCAGATTGTGTCCCATCCTGTCCTTAGCCCAGGCCGCTGAGGATGTTAAAGTGATATTCACTCCCTAAAGCTCCTTGCCTACTCCCTGACTTCCTTCTAAGACACTGCTCCCCTTTGCTGCCTGGAACCCCCTCTTGAGGACTGATCCTCACTGTGGCTTCCTTCCCTGCCTGTAGGATTAAAGCAGGACGAGGGAGTAGCTATAACCAGACCTCATCAGAGCCCAAGATGTGCCTGTGGATCAGAACTAATGGTATTAGGCAATCACTCAGGGAATAGAGCTGCAATTACCCCTTGGATGCTTTCTCCAGGATGACCACATGCAGAACACCAAGAGGGGAGAGAGTAATGAATCACCAAGTGAATTAACTGGAAGCTGCTCTAATTAGTGTTATAATTTTTCATGAAAACACTAATGAATATGAAATAATGTGGCCATGAAACCACTAGGATAATTAATGCTTGGGAGTAACTTGGGGTCAGGAAAGGATATTGGAAGCTGTTTAAATAGACTGGCATGTTGACAATCCAGGAGCCATGGTTTCAAAATCTTATATTAACAAATAAGTTGCTACTTTAGGGAAAGCAACACCTGGGTGACTCTGTGTGTGTGTGTGTGTGTGTTTCCCCCAGAACTGGAGATTGAACTCAGGACCTTCTGTTTGCCAGGCAGGCACAGTGCCACTGAGCTAAATCCAAGGCTTTTTTTTTCCATGTCTTTTTAAGGGTCCTGAATTTGGGAATAAGAACAAAGGTGGGAACTAAAACAGGAACCCTTCAGGAAGTCAGTTGAGAATCCAAGTGAATGGATTTGAGGAATGCAATAAAGAAGCAGGGCCCAGACACACTGAAAGCAGAAAAGAGGTTAAAGAGGAAACTATTTTCTTTAGCCTGTGTAGCCACACAACCACCTGAATGTCTAAGAAAATGGCTTTCTGATGAAATAGGAGCTCCCAAAACCAGTGACCATTATGGAGACAGATGAGTTCGGTCTTGTTGGCTCCACAAGTCCCACACTTATAAAATGAACTGTCTTCCTCCCAGTGTGTCTGTAAAGGTTCAGTCGGAATCTACTCTGAGCACAGTAGGCTTCAGGGTTCTAACTGGGTTCCTATGAGCTTAGCAAAATGTCCATAACTCATAGGAGAGTCTTAAAGGGACATTAGGGAGTGGGAAGAAAATTGTCCTGTTGCATTGAAGGATCTGCAAAGAGCAGATCCTGTGATAATGTAGAGTCTGGCAATCTTGCTAATCATAAATTCTACCACTGGAGGTGATACACAAATTATGCAGAAGAACAGATGCATCCATGTGTAATAGGTGTCATCTTTAGTACCAAGAAAATCAGACGTGAATATGCCAATGTGGGTGACCTTTATGGTATCTTATTAAATATGTGCAACAATGAGATGATATACCTTATCCTCATTCTGTGGAGAAGGGAACTGAAGCTTTCCCTTGCCTGAAGTCAGAGAGCTAGAATAGGGGGGCTGTGACACAAGTAGAACCATCTGATTCCAACATTTGAGCTCTCAATGACAATGCCAAGCAAAACTCTTAATGCATAAAAACTATGAGCAAGTCAATGACTCAGGCTAAGTCTCTTCTTGATATACTGAAAAGCTATAAAGGAGAATAATCAATTAATAATAATAACAGCAGCTAAATTAGCAAGAATCCACTGCTTTCTAAGCATCTATATACATTCACTCATTTAAGGCCCATAATAACTTTATGATATACCTACCATTATTTGAGGCACAGAGATAAATCTTGACATTGAGAGACCTTGAAGATTCTAATGAATTCCAAAATGTACACAGGCTAATTAACAGTGCAACAAAGAGCAGTTATTTGTGACTTTTAAAAAAAATATTAAGCAGTTCTTATGGAATGCCAATTCTCCCATTACATCTCTATTACCTTAAAGTCCCCTGCCATAGAATTAATGAAATGGCTTTCTCAATGAAAGCCAAGAGAAAAAAGAAGGTCTGTTTTTATGTCCTCAGCAGCATGGTAGGTGGAGCTGAGAGATAAGGCCTTGCTCCCGTGTTCTACTTCCAAAGATGCACACTGGGACTCACAAGCTCCTCCACTGGGAATACACCTTCTGACAATTTATCCTATTTGCTTTTAAATCCAAGGCATAGTCTACCCCCTTGGCTATGCAAATAGGACTTCTGCATGCCTTAAAGGAAGTAGCTGCCCTGTGCTGGACTGTGACATAGTAAATAGAAGTCCCAGGACTCCAGCTAATTAATGAAAGACTTAAAAATTGTATTCACAATGCACAGCATCTGAAAAAATCAGCCAGTCAAATTGCAGGCCCCAAAACACAAGGATTTTGTGGAATTACAGAGTAAACAAGCTTAATAGCTATGGGCAGTCTGGTATGAATAACAGGCGACTACATCTGCCTAGTAACAGTGGCATTTCTTCACATCCAGGGGAAGTGTAAACTCTGGTATTGATTCATAGGATGCTGTTTCATATGTATGCAGAACAAATTCAGCTAAACAAAGTTATCTGCCCAATGGAACTCAAAAATATTTCTCAATTTAATTTTAAACAGGCCTTGAAGTGAAGGAAATTTAATTAGGTAAGTAATATAGAACACAATGAAATGTCCATCAAAATTGCTTCCAAAGGTTTAAAATGTTTTCCTTTTCAGACAATGTAGTTAGAGCAGCTGAGATATCTATGTTAGTACCATGTCTTGGAAAGTAGGGCTTGGAAATCAATGTGATCACCTCTCTGAATTAAGTATGCACAAATGAGAGCAGCTGAGATCCATATAAATCAGCTCAAGTAGCCCTCTGTGTACCAGACCATTAGGAGACAGGCGGAGAAGGAGGAAGATGCAAATAAACACATTATCTGGGGCATACTCACTAATGGAAGGCATCCCTTAACACCCGCATTGAGAATCAAGACAAAACTGCCAAGTATTTTTAAACACCGCTTATGATTAAGAAAAACAAAATCAGGCCCCAGATATAGAACCTGAGACTTAAAACAAAAGCTTAGACACTGTTAGAGTGACAAATGAGTACATCTTTTGATCTTTTTGATACTGCCTACAAACTGCTTCTGTATTCATTGATAAAACCCTACAAAATGTCCTTGTTGTTTGCATTCTGTCAAAATAGAATGACTAAGATCTGAATTGGATGTCTTAACTTCTGTAAGCATCTGAGTTGGACTTTTGTTCCTCAGATGTTAGTTAATTATTGCAGTAGAAAAAATTTTCAAAACTTAAAATGAAAGCTTATTTTATGCCTCTGTGAGTGTATGAGAGTGTGTGTGTGTGTGTGTGTGTATGTGTGTGTGTTGCTGTACTGAACCCACGGTGCTTTGGGCATGCTAAGTAAGTGTTCTACTATAGAGGAGCACCTCTAGCCCTGAAAACTTATTTTAAAATACAGGTTGAGCTATATGCAAGCCCCTGGTAGGGCTGGAAGGGACCTCCCTCCACACTAGAGTTGAGTGACTCTTGGGGTCATTTAGCCTTGGGCATTTCAAGTGCTAACTGTGTATTGGGCACTGTTGTAGGTTTCAGGGGAGATGAAAGGGAGCAAAGCTTAGGGTTCCCGATTGTTATGATGGCATAGAGAAGGTCAGGCATGTCACAAATCGTCACAGAGACATAGCTTCTAGCCAAATGGGCAAGGACTTGTTACTCACCAATGTGAAATACTTCCACATTTATCTTCATTTTCTTGCCAAAATTAGTCTTACCTCTGAGACAGTCCTTGATGTTTATATAGCACTAAGGGAGTATCTTTCTGAGAGAACAAATGAGCCAAAATATGTGACAAGAATTAGAGTTAAAAATAAACAAAGCTCCAATTCTCCATCTTTTTCTGTACTCTTCTCTTGACAGGTAAACTTGTAGCATCCTATTCTGTCTCTGGGCTCAGTAATGTGACTTGCTTTCACTAACGGGCTGTACCAACTAAGATACTGCTTGAACTCTTTACCTCTGCCAATGCCATGAGAAGGATAATCCTAGGATAACCTGGTGGTCCTAGAGGAGGACGGAACATGTGGAGCAGAGTAGTCATAGACACATGATCCAGCTGCACCACAGATGGACGAACAGATGGGACTGGACTGAAATAGATCACCAAAATCCTACAGATACAGGAGAAATAATGCCCTCAGTTTTGGGGTGATGTGTGTTGCACATTATTGTTGCAAAAAGATAACAGATGTTCAATAAAATATGTGCTTCATATTCTTTCTCTTCCTTATCCTGATATCCAAAGCTATCTTGTCTCCTGGGTCACCACCCTAGGCAAGGGATTCTGTGGGGAAATCCACAAAACAGTTCACATCAGCCTGTTACTTGCGATTGCTTTATACAGATGGTCTCTAATAGTTACATGTGTTCTCCAAGGTGGACACCCCATTTTGTAAGAGAAGAAAGTGAGACTCCAAGATTAAGTTAGAGCTAGTTAATGGCAGAGTTAGAATTAATACCCAATCCTGTCTAACTCCAATGACAACGGTCATTCATTCTTCCAAGTACCTTGTTCTTTAAATGCATCAGTGAAATCAGCTGGGGTGGGGAAGGAATGGGAGAAGAGGAGAGGGTAGGAGAGGAGAGGAGAGGAGAGGAGGGGAGGGGAGGAGAAATGAGTGCTTGTTTTTCCAATTTCTTCTCAGCAGTCTGGGAGAGAGGTATCTAATCATATAGATACTGTTCTTAGGACCTACTGAACCCCCTGTCTTAACCTGGAGCTCTTTCTCTATCTAAGAAAGAAATATTCATATCCAGGGATTTCCAGAGCTGGAAAGAGGCATAATACTTGGATTCCTCAGTTGGTGGGGCTTAAGGTGGAAAGGCTCACTTTCCAGAATCTGCCTATGGAAACTACTCAGGGTGGGGCAGGCCAGCCAATGCTGACTCCTCCTGGCCCCTTCACTTTGTTTGGCAGCATGACCTAGGAGGGAGCTGAAGTCTCAGGAAAAAGAGGAAAGGGCAGTACACGGCCTTTGCTGCCACCATGTCTTGCTATGGTGCCCCAGGCAAGGAAGAAAATGGCCTCTGAAGGGGTGGGCATCTAAGGCCCTCCAGAGAGGCCTCAGAACTGTTCCTTCTGCCTAATCCTGGCTGTCTTTGCCTCATGTCAAAGGAAACTTAGGCACACAAGTGATAGTTATTTAAGTCACTACTTACTGTGCATACCTAATTATCATGCAGCACAGCAATGCACTCAATTGAAGGAATCAAGAAAAAAAGCCTGGAACATTTAAATTTTAACACTATATTCTATTCATATCTGCTTATGCTTTGTAGGTTATTTCTATAGTATGAATGTCAAAGCATAAATATAAAAAAGATAAAATATCAAAGTCAATATATTATTTCCATGTAAGATGTATGGCAAATAAATTAACTTAGTTTCAGTTTCTCACTAAAATTGAGAAAACAAAATCTATTCTTAATCCCATATGGGTGCTGTATATGTAAAAGAGGATTTATCCACTCAAATTTTTAAAATTCAATAGTTTTTTCTGTTCTTGACTATTTAATTCAGTGTTGTATAGGCAGAACTATATTCAACCCTAAAACATTTCTGAACTACTGAGTCTCAAAGATCTTAATTTTATATTTTTGTTTTCTAAAAGATAAGGAAATGAAAAAGGAAGAATCTGAGCTTACAAATACAAAAATAAGACCACTGGATTTTTTTCTTTTCACATAAATTTAATTACAATCTAAGAATTTGCACTATATCAAATAGGGGCCATTTAAGCACAAAGTTCTTTTACTGATAATTAAAATGATGGACAAGAAGAAACTAGTCTCTCCAATTTGCTGATCTGAGTGCTGGCTCAATTGCTCTGACACAGGGGGCATCTTTTGCTTTGCGTGGAGGCAGAACAACCTTTGCTAATCATAAGCACTGTTTTTCATATTAAATTTATATCTAATTTCAGGTTATCATAGGAATCCATTTTTGATTATGTAAGCCAATATTTCTGTCAGGGACCAAATGATTTCTAGAAAAGAACACCTATTTTAAAAAGAAAAGCTGGAAAACAATGGCAGATAAAAGTAAACATACACAATCTATTACTCCTAGACTGTCTACAGTCAAGAGTTAACTCATTTGAAGAAAAGGCCTACTATGGGTTGGGCCTTGGGGCAGCGCCTGTGGGAAAGAAAAGGCATACTATCTTTTCTTTAGAGCCTCTGCCTCTAAGACCTAGACAAAGAAAAAACCTAAAACGAATTGTAAGGAGAGCTAAGAATCTATATTATATAGCAGTCACAGTGAACCTTTTAGAAATGAGTACCCAAATTGCAACCCAAAACCCACTTGCTTATCACAAAGTGCCAACACTGCAATTAAACCTAAATACTGAGGTTTTAGTTTTGAAAAAACAACTCAGACATTAACATCTTTTGTCTTTAAAAAACAAACAAGTAACACGCATGCCAGAGTTTCACCACCACTGTTATATAGCGTAGAACACATGGCTGCAGCTGGAGCTCAGGGAGGGGACAGAAAAGAATGAGCTAAAGGGGGAATGGTATCATGTGCCTGTAATCTCAGCACTTGGGAGGCTGAGGCAGGAGGATCACTGTGAGTTTAAGGCCTGCCTGGGATATACAGCAAGACTCTGTCTAAAAAGAAAACAAAGAGCTAAACTCAGCTGGGACAATTTCAGAGCTGAGGTGGATCCAAAGTAACCAGGTAGGATATAGAGGACCTGGAGAGAGGTGCACGGGACCAGAAATTCCAGCCAGAAAGGACTGACTTATAATATAAGGACATAACAAACAGGACATTATGTGAAGAGTAGCAAGGAAAACTGCCTGGCTGGAGTGGGTTACTTTGGGGGACAGAGCCAACAGGTAAAACGAGTCCCTTTCTGAATGTCTACTGGCCAACATTTCATGTCCTTGCTTCCATGGAGATAGGCTGAACCTCTGAGTAAGACTTTACTATAAAACTCTCTTTAACATCAATCCATGGCTCTAGTATTTTAGCTTTGGAGGAAAACGATACTGAGAACTTGATATTGTGAAATATGAAATGCTTATATATGATGACTTAGTACTGATTATTCTTGTTCAAAGTCCATCTACTAATTTGGAAGGGTACAATGGGAAAAATAGCATCATACAAAAACAAAATATTTTAAAAATTTATTCACAAATATTTACTGGCTGCTTACTGCCTGCTGTGTCTGACCTTTGCTCTCCTGGGATTTCATCTTATGGGGTGACTGATTCTGAGCAGGTGATCTCTGTCTGTTGTAAGTCACAGGGAAGGACAGCTAATGGAGATCGAAATTTAGGAGACCAGAGAAAACTTCCTAGAGCCAAGACCTGAAGCTGAGTTCAAGTTAACTGCGAGAAGAAAAGTGCTCTGGACAAACCAATGGTTTAGTGCATTGGACAGACTAAAGGGAGGACATTTGCATGGAGCACAGACAAAATGACTGTGTGGGGCGGGGTAAGGTGAGGTGAGCACAGTTCAATGTGTGTAGGGGTGGTGTGCTTGGCTCAGAATCTGGGCCTTGTGCCAAGGACCATGGGGAGCTAACAATGAGCTCTTAACAAGGGTATATGATGTGGTCAAGTCTGGGTCCAGAAAAACCACTCTAATTTAAGCATGAGAAATGGATGGGAGGGCAAGATTGGAGACAGATCGGTCAGGAGGCTGCTGAACACAATGGTGAGGGCCCAGCTGGGACATCAGCAGAGAGGATGGAGAAACACAGGTAGATGCTTAAGAAGTATGATCCACATGGCTAATATGGTTGACTGATGGGAAAGAAGAAAAGGAAAGAGTCCAAGCTGACTTTCTGACTTGCAAGTAGAAAATCCGTGTCCATAGTACTATGTGTATTATTCAAAGGGGAAATAAAAGAAGAGGCTCATATTTGGTGGTGGTGGTGAGTAGAGCTGGAGGATAAGGAAATGAGTTTACTCTGAGATAGACTGTATTTGAGGGTATTCAGGCAAAGATGTCCAGATGCAGAAGGAAATAGGGACCTGCAGCTCCAGAGAAAGATCCCAGGCTGCAGAGAGACCTAGAAGTCCTCTGTGTGGAAAGAATAACCACATGGAAAAGATCTCCCAGGGTGAGTATGATGAAAAAATGAAACAGCATAGGCCTAGTAGCCAGAATGCTTTAAAAAAATACAACAGTATAGTATTTCAAGGAAAGGAAGGATTTGGAGAGAAGGCTGATCAGTCAACAGGGTGTCAAAGGCTGCAGAGAAGCCAAGTCAAGAACTGAAAAGCATCACTGAATTTAGCTACAAAGATTTCATAGTGGTTAGAGCCAGGCTGCAAAGGTCTAAGCTGAGCAGGCAGCTAGAAGACAGACATTTAGTCACAGCAATTTTTTTCAGAACTGAAGAGAGAAATGAGAGAAAGCTAGGACAGGGTTTTTAAAAGACAGGAGAGGCTGGAGCACAAACCTGCTGATGGAAAGAAAGCAATGGAGAGGAAGTGGTGAGAAGTACAGAAAGATGGGATCCTGAGAAGGCTCAAGAGGCAAGGGCCCAGAACAAGGTAGAGGCTTTGGCCTTCATCAGGAAGACTGCCTTTCTCTTCAGAAGAATGGAAAAAGGATGAGGGGGTCAGGCCTTGAGGGTGAATAAAGAATCCACTCTTCTGCCTTGAATCTGAGCTGACCTGAACTCTGGTATACATTAGGATGGAACTACATCCAAGATTTTTTTCTGTATCTCTTGGATTGGGGGATCTATGACACTGATGTAGAAAAACAAAGTTGAAAATATTTGGCATCAAAGAAGGCTTTGGAAAGGGCCTGTTTACATGGCAGTCCTGTCAAAATATCTTTTAAAAACCGCATGGAGCTCACTAGAAAGGAAATCCATTCAGTACATATCCTTGCAGGGTATGAAATGTCTTATTTTACTCAGATGTAATAATGCATGTAAAATATACTCTTTTTAAAAAGGTTATGCTTACTGTCAAATCCATGTTTTACTGGAAAAGGTTTTGATGGTGTAACCCAACGATTACCTAGAAATGCATATCTGCAAATTCAAAGGTAATATAGCTCAAAGAAACTATTTTAGTCAGAGCTTACCAAATACATTAAAATCCTTTTTAGATTGGATTCAGATATGTGTATGCTCATCTCTAAAGTGAAATTTTAGATATTTAGACACACATATAGAAATTTTTTTTCAACACACTTGAGTTTGAGTGTTTACTGAATTTGTTTTATTTAGGACAGAATTTTCCCTCATCTTATAAAACAGCCACTTGGAATCTAAAGATTGTCACAGAAAAGAAATCTCATTTTTAATATCCTTTACTTTCTTCTAAAGGGACACGCTTGTGTGCTCCTAAGCCCCACCTTCCTGAGAGCCACTTGAGCAATAAACTAGACCTCAACTGAATTTCCTTGAAACAAAGCAAAAGTTTTACATTTTAATTAGCTTTGGGAAGTCAAAGGCCATTTCACTAGAAACCAGAGATGTGAGTTGTGCCCAATTGTTGACCAAAAGGACCCACCTGCTTCTTTTCCATGGAATAAAAACACAAATAGCACAGAGCCAGTGATGGAGAAAGGCCAGTCCAGGGTCAGCACCTAATGTCAGCGCTCACCCTGGTCAGGGCCATCGGACTCCATTGTGTGCCCTGGAGAAAGTGACTGAACACCACTGGCTCTTTGTAGGGGGGCAGAAGCAGTGGGGAGGTCTCTTATCAGTTTCTAGGTTATATAAGGTAGTGAGTGATGTACTCCTCATTTAATGTGAGAATACTCTTTAATACGGTGAAGATCATGTTTTCAAAAAACAGCATCATTCAGGCGGGAAAACAAAAATACCTACTTATGGATGTCTGGGTGTGGGGCAACCAGAGAGTAAAGCTCGAAGGGAAGCCCCTAAATCTGAAATATCATGTTGAGAGTGGCAATCGGTGAGGGCAGTCACATGGAAAAAAACAAAAATATTTCAATCCTCCACTCCCCTACCCTGCTTCGGAAGGCAAGGGTGTTTAGCATCTTTTGTGTTCTCACCCCTAGGCACCTCCTCTCCTTTTATTGTCGCTGATCTCACACTGAGAACCCAAGAAGCCCCGGGGAGCGAGAAGAAAATCTGAAGTCTTGCGGTCAAGTTCCATCCCAGTAGGGGCCGTCTCCCTGGTGGAGGTGGAGACTGATACGCCCAGGAGTCCCCGCGCACTGGCGGGCCGGCGCTCCGTGGTGCTGTTCATGGTGCTGAAGCCTGCAACACCGTCGCGGGGTACTCAACCCAACCACAGGTCTGGGCCGCCAGGGGCTCCGCTACAAGACGAGGCGAGGCGAGTCTGGAAACAGCTGCCGCCCACAGAGCTACAGCCAGCTCCACAATTTGGTTTCAAGTCTAACTCAATACGTCGCTTCTTTGCAATTGCAAAATGGCTGGTTCACTTTCTCTCTTCCCAGAGGATTTCACAGAGCCCATCCTGAGCTTGCCGATTTGGCATATGTATCTTTTTGGCTAAAGCCAATTCTCTTATACTCTCTTCTATGTATAATACCTTACTTTTGCATGGCATCTTGCATTAGGCACATCCCTCTCTGGCACCGTCAACTGAGCTATTCGTCCATACATAACCATTCCTCTTCTCTCCCACATGTACTTCTTGCTTTTCGTACCTCTCTTCCCCCAAGCACCTCCTAACTAAATAGGACACTGTACACTCAACGTGAAGTTGGGCGAATCACCTCACTTATGAGACAAGTTGATTGGCGTCTCCTGGACTATGAATTAGAAGCGGGAGAGGTTAGCATCCCAAGGGACTAGGAAAAAGTTCCATATTTTAAAGGAAGGTAATATTTGCACGGGTGATCTGGAAGGTGGAGAATGGGAACACAGATGCTAGGATGGAAGCAAAGGAGAGTTCAGATCTGGTTAGTCAGGGCTGATTGCAATTCAAAAACTTCCAGCAGGTGGCACTCCAGGTCATGGTGCTCTCGGTGGAAGCTGTGATTGCTCGCCTCGCAATAAACCCTCCTTCTCCCAGCGACCCCCAGCCATATTTGGAGGTCTGTCTTCCTTTTGATCCAAGTACTTATCCAGACTATATTCCTGCTAAAAGCACCAAGTGTGCAATTCTATTTACTGTAATGCACAGTAATGAAGGAAACATAAATAGAAAAGAGGGTCAGTGTAAGGATTTTTTTTTTTTTGGTGTGATTGATGTTGCTCAGATCAAAACTGTTTAATCATCAATAACATGATCCAGCAGCTGGGAAATGTAAACACGTTGTGTAACTACTTGCTTTGGTCAAAGCATTGGAGGGCGCCCATAGGGGCCAAGCCCCAGCAGAATGCCCCTTCCTTCCCATCAGGGTGGGGCTGGCTGTGCTCATAGACTAACTGGACCTACAGACTGATTGGTGTGACCTTTGTCTTTTGCAGCACACACGCAGTTGGGCTAGGGTTAATGGCAGTTTGCAAGGAGCTCCAATTGAGTAAACAAAAAATGCCTTGCCCTGTTCTAATGGAGCACATTATTCCAAGGCCTAAGCCTTCATCCAGGCCCCTGCAGCTGCTCTGCAGGTCAGTGCTACCAATAAAGCAATTAGCCAATGAGAAAACTCTTCTTCCCTGAGGGGGACTTGAGGGTTTTGTTGCAGTTGCTGTGCTTTACTTTGGGTTTTTAAACAGGCAATCCAAGTGGATCTGAGCCTCTCATCAGACTCCAGGATAAGGACAGAGAAATTGTGTGTTTGCCGAGTGTGATATTTTAAGGGACTGGTCCCTTGTTCAATTCAGCCTGGAGAGTTCACTGCTTCCTGTTCAATTAACCTGAACGATAGCTGAACTCTGCCCTTTGAACTCCTTCAGCAGATAAATACATTAGCTCACCTAAGGAATCATTAATATTTTTCAATCACATAAAACAAACATGAATGCCCCAAAACAACTCAAGAGATAGCCAATTAGGAATAGCTCATGTACCATGTTGGGAAAAAAAAAATCATGAATGGACGTTATTTACAGAGCAAAAAAGGGCCAGAGAAGAAATGAAATGGATTGTGCCAACAGTTCTAGAGACAAAGGAGACCTTCATTTTCAGGGCAATATTTCAGAACTCCTAAATTTACAAAAAAAACTACCTTATCCTTGGACTAGCTTCTGCCTAGAACACAGAGCTCTAAGCCTCCTGAGTGACTTGTGTCCATGCTCATATGCAGAGTGCAAATAATTGCACTTCTAGGGACAATTCTATGCCTGATTTTCTACAAATGAACCAGCAGCCTTATTGCTTTTAGTGATCCAGCTTAAATGAACCAAGCTGATTGAAAGAATTTTACAGTAGAAAATGATGTTCCTAAAACACTGTTACTTTATGCACATAAATTAATTTTTCTTTACAGAAAAAAAAGAAAAAGTCTTTAAATGCATCTGTTTTTGTCTTTATCCCTGCATGTCATCTTAGAAGAATGAGAATAACATCCCCAACTGGGTCATTACACATTTCAGCTTGATTTAATTTCACTTCCCACAATTCTGCCTCCTGACCCCCTCCCCTCCCATTCCCTTTTCATTTTTGTTTGGTTTGGAGTGTGGGCTTAATGCCCAGCTACCCTAGATGAGAACACTTAAAAGGAATATCACAAGCATGAAGGGTAAATCTATTGAATGAGGGTCTTTAACTATGTGGTTTCCTTAAAGGGAAAGGTTGGATCAATAGGATCAATATGAAAGGTTTCCCTGGCCCTGCATAAAAGGGTAAGGGCTTCTCTTTCACTGGTTTAACTTTACTCTCTGACAAATGCAAATCAATGGATCTGTGTTTACAACAGATTCCCTAACAGACTCAATTTGGGCAAAGCCCAGAGCCTTGCCCTGTGGGGTGGGGAGCCCAAGCTTGTTCCAGAGGGGTGCTCTAAGGTAGAGCTTCAAGCTTAAAATTCTGGAGTTGAGTGGAGAGCAAGCTGGTAATGGCTACCAACCACTCTTAAAAGATGAGGCTTGTCCCTCATTTTGATCCTGCTGCCTGTGACCCCTCCAAAGAGGGGAGCAATCTGGCCCACCAAACATGTTCCTTTGAGGATGCCAATGCAATATAAATATAAAATTACATTCTCAGATCTTGTGAGCAGTCAACCTCCTTCCTGTCAATATGGATTTTGGAGGCTACTGGCACAGAGGAAACTGTAGTGAGGTATCTGCAATTGTAGGATGATTATTTGAGCTGTAATAGTGGTCTTTCTGCCCCTTCTTAGGTGGTAACTGGCTCTTTTTAGTAATGACAAGGCAAACCACTAACACTGCAGGCCTTTTCCCTTTAATTTTACCTTTCCTTTTAAAAACCTGATGCTTTCCAGAGATTAACATGACTTCAAGTCAATACCAGTTACAGAGAAATTATTTTTCTTCCTGCAGGAGAAAGTATATGTATATTTGATTACATGAGCCAAAGTCCAATGCTGATTAAATTACGTTGGAGGTGTGCTTCCAACCCAAACAAAGTCTGCTTTCTACTGGAAGAGTAATGGATCCTCTGATGGTGAGAGAGGTGCCAAGGTGGAATGAAGAGCCTCCCTGCCCTCTGGGACAATTTTCGTGGGACAGTTTTTCATAATAAATGTCCACAGCTTCTAGGACTCCTGCTCTGCAAGTGAGACCATCTTTATCCAATGGCCCACTGCCTGTCTCCAGGCCTTGCCCCTCTGTACTGTGCCAGGCATCAGATGGCAACAGACTTCCCTACCCTACCGCCCCCCTCCCTACCCCGTAAAAGCCCTGTGCACTTTGGACAGTCATTGTCTTAGATGAGATTTGGAAATCAAAAAGCATTTCCTGGGGGAGAGGGGAAGGCAAGAGGGGAGTAAAATGATCAAAATGCAGTATTTGTATGTACAATTGCCCAGGAGGAATGTAATTATTATATATCAAAAATATATAATACTACGAATAAAATAAAAACAAAACAAAAAGTCTTTCCCAAAGGCACGGAGACTGGTTATAGGGAAAAACTGGGTGAAGGGGAGTAATGAAGCCCCTTCCTTGGGTTAGCTAGCTCTGTCTCCCACACCCAACAGAAATGATCCCACAGGACTTCCTCATAATGCACTCCCACATCAAGAAGTGTTAACCCCAGAGGAAGCGACTTTCCTCCGGTCGGGTTGGGGTCGGTCGAGGGGGAAAGGGTTCCTAAAAAGATGAGGGAAAACAGCCCAGAGAGTCTTACAGATGAAGTTTAAGGCCCAAATTACCTCTATCTTCACTCTCTTCCCTGTGGCCATTTATCCAGGCAATTATTTCTATTCATGCCCTCCTTATTTCTCTTTCTTTGGCAAAACTCCAGAAATGAAATCTCTGCTTCTCCTTGGGGGTTTTTCATTCCTCCAGGGATCCCTGTAGATGAGACCACTTTTCATGAAGACAGTTTCTGCCAACCCCAGCCACCAGCCATGGTGTGGGGCCCAGAACTCTCTTCTGAGAGGTCTCCAATCCCATTCCTCTGGACTACATTTTAAAGAAAGGGGAGCACTCTCTCTTACATCAAGAAGTGACCCTAGGGCCGGGGATTTAGCTCAGTGGTTCTGCCGCTTGCCTCCAAGTTCAAGGACCTGAGTTTGAGCCCCAGTACGGAAAAAAAAAAAAAGAAGTGACCCTAAATTGAAGTCCTAGAAAGCTGGCCCAGGATCTTGTTGCCTCTGGGCAGACCTGGCTCAAGAAAGAGAGGGAAGGGCGGGGGAATTTAGCTCAGTGGCAACAAGGCTGCCTTTCAAGAACTAGGTCCTGAGTTAGATCCCCACCCCCATACCAAAAAAAAGGCAGGGGGGTGGTGGGAGGGGGGGGACAGCAGCAAAGACTTGTGCCCCTCTTTTTGTAAGGCGAGAGGCAATCCAGGGTAATCAGTTTACCCTCTGCCCTACCCCCACCACTCACAAGGAATCTTCTCTGTCTCAGGACTATTAAATGGAGATGGGGGAGAATTGAAGACGCCCCTTTCCAAAGGCCCACTGATTCCTCCCACAGCCTAGGAGTCCAAATGGGGCTTGAAAGGAGGAGGCCAGTTACTTTACAGCAGAAGGAAACTGTATACCCTCCTTAGTGGCTTACCTGGCTACATGGCCTAGCTTTTAGGAGCAGAATAGGGCACTGACTAGGAACCTAGGCAGGGTACGCAGGCTCCTTTGTTTAAGTAAAGCCATTGGTGAGAAGATGGGAGAGGAACACCTGCTCACCCTCTGCTGCAGCTCAAAGCAAAACAACCCAGGAAGTGACCCATATTCCTCCCTCTTTCTTTCCTCATTGTTCTTAAAGGAAGGAAGATACTCCTTTCCTTCCAGAATGAAACTTTTCTCTTGGAAGAAAAAAGTTCCTGTTCTCAAGCTGAAGGATGTGTTAATTTTGAAAAACAGAGTAATGGAGTTCCCATTCCCTCTCCCACTACAGTCCCAACTCTTTCAGTCTTTGCATAAAATCCACTCCAGTGTTCCTTCCTTCCGGAAATACAAGTCACGGGCCTGCCAGGGAGATGAGTTATCGAGTATGGTGGTGACTCACAAAGGTAGAAGAAAGAGCTAAAAAGTTCTTTCTTTTCCAGTTAGTTCAGGTGTCTCAGAGAATCCCCCCCCCCCCTTAGGATGGGCCTCCTACCCTCCCTCAGGGCCAGCAGGGAAGGGGCAGGGTTGGCTTTCCCTTTCATCCTGCCCTAGCTGAGGCTGGAGACAAGATTCTTCCCAGGTTTACCCAATTTGCCCAAAACAGAGCTGACTATTCTGAGGGATAAAGTCCTGGCTTTTGTTACTGGGCAGCATTGGATTGCCCAATTATTGCGTCCCAGAAAGAAGTCTTCAAGTGGGACTTTTAATACAGGAACCCATATGTATAGAGGGGATCAGATGATTTGTCAGGCAACTTTAAACAAGTCATCTCCAAACTTGGTCATTCTCCAATATTGAGACTGAACTTCGAAATCATCGGGGCTTTCCAGAAGGGTTTAGAAAAAAGAAGTCGGGTGAGGCCTGTCAAACCAGGTGTGTCATGGAGATGAGGACAGGCAAAGACAGGTGAGCTGGGAGCCCTTCTGTGCAGTGTCTCGGCAGCATCACCTCAAAGGTCGTCAGAAATTGGGGAGCAGTGTGCCCACGCGAGCTGGGGCAGAGGGCTGGAAGTCCCGTGAGAGGAGAAAACCCTGGTGAGGAAGGAGCTGGCTAGGACTGCGCTGGGGAGGAGTTTCGGTCAGACCTGAAAGCCCGCCCCAGCGGGGAAAGCGGCTGGGCCAAGCGCAGCGCCGCTGGGAGCCTGGGCGCTGGTGAGCTCTCTGCTGGGAAGAGTGGGCCGTCGGACTTACTGGAAACGCGCCGGATCAAGTTCCAGATCAATGAAATCTGGGTCTACACGTTTACGTTATTGTTGCCAGCATTAATGCTCTTTTAATCTTCTAAACATTATCAGCATCGATCTCCCTCCATATACACATTTGTTTGAGAAAGTGACAGAACCACAGTGGAAAGGCTGGAATAAAAATAAATGTGTGGCCTCTAGAGTGGAGGGCGCCCAGCATCCTGGTATGTTTCTCACCTTGGCTCCCTCCCTTCCTCTTGTCCCTCCTAGGCCGCCCACTCCCATCCACCCAAACACTTGTTAGGAAGACATTCTCCCGCCTGCACCACACTGCACCGCACCGCACCGCACCGCACCACACCGGGACCTGACCAAGCAAGGAAGGTAGCAGGCTTTTCAATTATTAATCCGGCATACATATCATGTCGTCTGTTCCTTACAGCGAGGGTTGCCTTAGGCCTCTCCAGCCGAGATCCCGGACTAAACAGCAGGGAGAGGTGGGCTGGGCCCGGTGCCTGAAAAGCAAGAGATGGGTGGGGATGGGGGTGTGCTACAAAGGAAGTCCCCTAATTTATCTCTTGGCTTTGGAGACAGCGGGGGGCCCAACCTAGCCAAGGACATCCCCAGCGCAGCAGGGAGCAGGCATGAATGCAGTGCCCCTGCCCGGAGCTACAGCACACTGCCCAGGCTGGCCAAGCTCCACAGAGGCAGGCGGCAGGTGGGACATCTTGGATTAGTTCAGGGCCTTCAGCGTCTGAGTAGACTGGCAGCCTGGCCCTGAGACCTACTTCCTCCAGAAAGCTGCAGGTCTGTCAGCGGTGGAGATGGAAAGCCGGCTCCAAGCAGGCCACCAGCGAGTTAGGCCTCACGGGAGGGAGTGGAAACCTCAGCAGTGAGTGTGGGGGGCTTCATGGGGCACACCTTTAGGTTCTTGCTTGGATTCACTGGGTTCCTCCTTGCTCTCATTTGTGCTTAGTGCAGAGACCTCTCGGGCTCAAAGCTGGACTTGTCTGCTTGAATCTGCAGGACTCTGTTCTTGCCGCCTCTTGCCAGGCTAATAAAAACCTGTCCACCTTGGGAACCCCAGAAGTCCCAATGGGTGGGCTTCCAAATAACGGCTGCCCTGGCTGCTTTTTCTGAAGGAAATTATGCATTTGGGGTTCATTTCTCAGAAATCTGGTGTCAGAACTCTGAGTTTCCCCAGTCTTCTCCCTCCCCCTTTAAAGTGCCACTCCGGGCTTGGCTAGCCTGAAGCAGTGGGATACAACCGGAAACGCAGGACAGGAGACACCTGCCTTGGTACTGTTGGAAGTAAGGTGCTTGGCCGAAGGGTAGGATTTGACAGCACTGGCCGAATCAGACTTCTTGACTCCGAGGCCCCTCAATCCCTGTCTGCTGGGAACTCTAGCAGGACCCAGAGGAACCCAAAGTGAGAAAAAGGAAAGGAAGTAAAAGGAAAGACAGGTCTGAGCAAAATGGGGGCTGGGCAGGTAAACAGGGCATGGCCCTGTTTACCCCTGGGCTGGGCCCTGGTGGCTGCCGGTAGGGATTTCGATGCATAGCCCTGGAGGAAAAGGCCTCTGCCTTTCTTCTCCATTTGCTCCTGTACCTTAGTCCTCCTGAGCACACAATACCTACTTACCAGTCAAGTTTCTGCGTCACTTTCTGAAGAGACTGATCTACTGACCCCAAACTGAAAAGCCTTCTGTGTAATAATAACCACTCAACACACTTGTAGTTGCTGATAAAATGGCCAGATAAAAAGGCTAAAGCTCTTGTCCCTTTTCAACCCAGGGTAATAAAACAGACACACATTTGAATGCTTGAGCAAAGCGGAGTCCTCAGCCGCACTGTCTGCTCCCGGGAGGAGGCGTTTTGCCTCCTCCAGAAAAGCCTGGCATGTGGGCAATGCTTTTGGACGCCTGCCCTGTGGAGTTGCCTCTAGAACTCTCTGGATGCTACATGCTTCATCACCCACCCCACCAATGCTCAAGGTCATTGTGCAACCTAATAGTAAACAATCACTTTCCACATTGCTTTTGGACTTATACAGGCAGAAGGCACATGTTTTCAAAAGCCATGTCCTTTGCGCCTTTGCGTGACAGGCATGAGGGGGCGGCAGCGCTCTGAGAGATCGGGTGGAGTAGAATAGCTGTCATTCTGCCTTTAACTGTACCCCCCAGAGCAGCTGCAAGTTCTTTCTGGCTCCTGGTGTGCGGGAAAACCAGCCAGCGGGGCTGGAGCTGGCCTAAAAAGGCCTGTGGCGGTTGGGGGGGGGGGTTTCTAAAACAAAGAGGAGCAGTACTACATTGAATTGTCAGTGTCAGCCTATTTCACTTCCATACTCTCTCCTCAGTTGGCTTTATCTTTGCCAGGAACCAAGAACAAATCTGTGACGACCGTAGGAGAGGATGAAGACAGAGAGAGAGAGAGAGAGAGAGAGAGAGAGAGAGAGAGAGAGACAGAGAGAGAGAGAGCGAGAGCGAGCGCAGGAGACTTCTAAATCAACTTAAAAGTATTGGCAGCCACAGATTTGGGAAAGGTCTTTGGCAGAAAGATGGTCTTCACCTTCTTCAATCACTGAGGGGTGCTTACTGAGTGGAGATCAAAATCCCTCAACAGTGGGCCAAGGAGAAAGGCTGTCAGAACGGAAACGCCCCCTCACAAAGTTAGAGTGCATATGCTGTCTGTCATATCCCACAGCCCTGTGCGGGTTCAGCGAGGCAAGAAAAGCTCCGGGGAGCAGAGTGGAAGCCTGAGCCTGAGCTCGCAGCTCTGGAAGCGCTTGGTGTGCTTCTGGTTTGCAAAAGACCTTTGGGCTACGTAAATCAATGCCACTGTGAATTGTTCTTTCCCAGCACAGCCAGTACTGAACCAGCCCCCTACACACACACACACACACACACACACACACACACACACACACACACACACACACACACGGTGAGAGAAGCCTTCTATCCCGGCTTGCAGTAAGATATTGTGTGTCCTCCTCAGTTGGGGATCTGGACACTTTGGACCCACCTCTGGGTCCGTGGCTCAGTACCGGGGGCAGAGCAGTAGCCATGCGCGCAGAGCGCACACTATGTACCAGTCGAAGCTACTGCCGCGTCTTTAGCCCTTGCTCTTGCACCCGCCGCCCACAGGGGAGGTTTCTGTGCTCCTAGAACAATAGAGGGTTGTACCTCGCAGCTTGGCCGCTAGAGGAGGCACAAAGAGCCGAGCCCGCTGCAGAACAATGTAACCCGCGCGTCGACCCGTCCCCTCCCGTGGGCAGCCAGCCCTCCCCGTCACCCGGCTAAGCGCACACAATCAACGCCCGCTTAATGCAAAGGCGGAGCTTGCAGCCTACAGCTGAGATGTATTAACTAACCTGCATCTTAATTTCTGAGCTCTTAGCCTCTGCCAGACTCCCCTCTCACCCCAGCAAATCCCAGTCAACACTAGAAGCCGGGCAAGGGCGGCTGGCGCGTGAGGCAGTATGCTTTCCGCTATCTCTCCTCTCTCCTCTCTCGTCCTCCCAAAGCGGTGAATATGAATCTACCAACCTTCCTCCTTGCATCCTCCCCTTGCTGTAGATACTGAGAACGGAGCTGGCCAAAGCCAGCTGTTCTAGTCAAGACAAATCAGAAAGTCCCTGCGCCAACACCAAGGCAGATGGGCTTTGGGAGTGGTGCTGTATCCTGGCCGCTAGTTCCCCAGCCGGCGGCAAGGCTATGCCTCCTGCCAACAGCCAAAGAATTTTGCCCGATATGAAGGGTAGGAGGCGGGCGGAGAGAGCGCTTTTTCTCTCCCAAGAAGCAAAGCTCCTCAACTGCCTCTTAGACACTAGGAAGCTTAGAAAACTGAAATGTGTTGTCTCAGAGTTCAAGTGCAGAAGGTTTAGAGCCATTCCCGGTTTTTGATGCGTCCGATTGCGCGCCCCCATCCCGTGTCGCACTGCTAGGAAAAGTCAAAAATCGAGGGCAAAGGTTGGCACGCGGGGAGGAAGGTGAACGAAATCAGGGGATGGCCATAAATGAAAGCTCAAGGACTAGAACAGAGGAAAGAACAGGAGGAAAAGTGGGGGGAAAAAAGAAAGAAAAGGGAAAAGAGAAGGAAAGAAAATGTAAGAAAAACAAAGATGCAAAGAAAGAGGAAATGTGTAGGGAAGAGGAAAAGAGAACCCAGAGAAGTGACTGGGAGCGCTGACTCGGGCCCTACAAGCGGGGG